>JBAMIG010000025.1:1511406-1524425 GCA_037177335.1 Kiunga ballochi
ATGCTATATATTTTAGAGTACCTCGTGGTGCATTCACTGGTGTTACATATGTTACAGTACCTCGTGGTGCATTCACTACTGTTTCATATGTTACAGTACCTTGTGGTGCATTCACTGATGCTATATATTTTACAGTACCTCATGGTGCATTCACTGATGATACATATGTTACAGTACCACGTGGTGCATTTATTGATGGTACATATGTTACAGTACCTCGTGGCGCGTTCACGGAGCATCAGCTGTTTGGGGATGTGGACAGCCGGCTAGCTGGAGGACTTGCAGTGATGATCATGTTGATGTTTCTGTCGGTGGTTCTGTTCATCTTGCTTCGGGTCGTTCGGAAGAAACATGCGGAGGAACCCGACCGGGAAAAGCCTCCTAATGTGGTACGAAGTGAAAAACCTACAATGTTGTTGTTGTTTGAAAGCTGTTTGTCAGATTCAGACGTAATAATAATAATAATAATAATAATAATAATAATAATAATAATAATAATAAATCATTAGAGTGTCTGAAAGAGGCTCTGAAAGGTTCTAAAAGAACGACACAATGGACCATTATAAACTGGTTTTTGCTGTTTACAAGTGTTTACAGTTCACATCAAGTCATCAGGCTAAACTGGTTTTAATTCTAACTGAACTGGTATGTACTCCTAGTTTAATCTCAGGCTGTTTCATTAGAACTCAAAACAAACAGGTTTAAACTCAGAATTAACTGGTTTGACCCAAGAATAAATTGTTTGACCTCAACCTGAACTGGTTTGAGCTCAGAATAAACTGGTTTGACCCAGTTTAATCTCAGACTGAACTGGTGTGAAATTAAATTTAACTGGTGTGACCTGAAACATCTTTTTCTGGTACTCAGGTGAATTCCAGTCCTACTGTCTTAATGAAGGAGTCTTCATACCACAGCAGATCTTTCAAGCAGTCTTCCTCACTGTCTGGCAGTTTTCATGGCAGACAGGGTGTTTACACAAGAAGACAATCTCTGCCACCTGGTCCATCATCATCATCTTTAAACATACCTACAGACAGCGGATCCAGGACTTTCCTACTTGCTCCCTCAGACGTGTCCTTCAGCGACCCGGCCAGACGCTGCCGTTTCCAAACGGACCTGTTTGTGGTCACAGAGAAACCCGAAGGTGCAATCTGCACTTGGGAGACAAACAAGCCACCTGAGGTCACAGCAGTGGATGACATCACAATGCAACCCCAGAGAGGCAACAAGTTGGAGGAACTCTAAAGTATCATCTGTTCAGCCAATCAGACTGCAGGACCTAACACCTGCATGATTAAGCATTAGAGACACATGAGGCAGGTAACTCAGAGTCAGCCTGAAAATCATATTTGTTTATATATTTTTATTGTTGTAAACAGTCAGTAAAAGTTTCCAAATGTGTGGGACAACTCAGGACTTGTTGTCCCAGTCCACTGTGATACCGCAAACAAGTCAGATTTTATTATTTCTTAAAATCAATTATTTTAACATCAGAGACAAATAAAAGATTTTAAAAAGCAGTTTTCTCATGATAAAAAGATCATTTTCAAAGAATTATTTAAATGAAAAGTTGTAGGGTCTCGAAAATGTTCATAGCCCATCAGAACCAACACAGAGAAAATTAAAGATTACATCAGACTCAGCTCAGTCCAGATGTGTTTGGGCCAGGAAGAAGCCCTGAAAGAACACACACGCACGCACGCACGCACACTTTTCAGGTAAACCGCAGACAGAAACATTGTTGTTCAGAAAAAATTAAAAACTAATTAAAAAAAAGTGAATATAGCTACACACTAACAAATTTCAATGGATTTTATTCTCTGGGAGCGGAGCTGGTTTCCAGCCTGCCGGAGCGGCTCTGACTGCATCATCATCTTCTTCTCTAACAAAAACTCATCTGTTGGATTTTGACAGCTTGATTGTACGGAGACATCCCAAAAAAATTTCCCTGCATTTCTCAGTGCGATCAAACCCAACTTTGACCGGAAGTTTTACCAACTGCGACCAACTTTTATTTTCTTAAAAGGAAGTAGTTTTAACTGGCTCGGTGACGTCATCAGTACCAACAAAACCTCCTGACTTTTCTGTCGCTCCTTCTGCTTCCCGGTTTTGTTTATTTGTTTGTTTGTTTGCGTCACCGTAACGAGAGCAAATACCAACTGGACACGTGGCTGTTTGCGCTTCACTGCGCGTGAAACCAGAACCCGGACCCGATCAGGTGAGTCCACCGTTTAATGAACAAACGCACAGCCTGAAGCTCGTGCGCATGAGTTGTTTCAAGATTCGGGGTGGACGAGGAGATCCGTCAGACCTGATTGTCGTGGAGTCTCGGAACCTCCAGAGACTCTGAGACGGAATCCACGAAGAAACAGAACTGCGGACCCAGACGAGAAGGAACCAGGTAGCAGAACCACATTGATCACCAGAACTTCCACTGTGATGGTTAAGAACAATGCTCTGAATTTGGACCTACTAAACCAGAACCATATTCTGGAACTGGTTTGGTAAAAGAGGCTCTTCAGTTTTGCAACCTTGTTAGAACTGATCTATGTAATTCTGTACAGCTCTGGATTGGTTCTTGTTTCTACCACAGATCCGGGTCTCGGTACCATGAGTCTCCAGCCCCGGAGAATCCGTCTGAAGCCCTGGTTGCTGGCTCAGGTGAACAGCGGCAGGTATCCAGGTCTGCAGTGGCTCGGTCCAGACCAGCGCCTCTTCCAGATCCCCTGGAAACACGCCACACGGCACATGCCTGTTCCAGAGGAGGAGAACACCATCTTTAAGGTCTGCTTCTCTGTAGTTCTAAGTTGTCCTGATTAGTCCTTTCTGGTTCTGTCTGGGTCTCTGTGGTTCTCTATAGTTCTATCTGGGGTCTGGATAAAAACAGTTGGGTCATATGTAGATCCAGTTCTGAGCACACTTCCTCCTTAAGGTCTGAAACCAGAAAAAGTTTCATTTCTCTCTTTCTGAAGTGCTGATGATGATGTCACTTCCTGTTTTTACTTCCTCTTTTAAAACTGTGTGGAGTGAAAGGTCTCAGCCCGGGTCAAGTACCAGGACCTGTTCCCTGAGGTCACATGTTCGACCAACAGAACCTTAAAGACTGTCTGAGCATCAGCGCGTTTTCCAGAGCCCGGTCCACATCCCTGTTCTCCATGCTCTGTGACTCGCAGGCTTGGGCTGTGGAGACGGGAAAGTACCAGGATGGAGTGGATGAACCGGACCCGGCCAAATGGAAGGCCAATCTTCGGTGCGCCCTGAACAAAAGCCGTGAGTTCCAGCTGAAGTACGATGGAACCAAAGAGACCCCGGTTCAACCATACAAAATCTATGAGGTCTGCGAACAGATTGGGCCTGCAGGTAAGACCAGGTGCTGCTTGGGCCACGTCTGGGTCCAGTTCCTCAGTTAGTAGCTGGTTCTGTAGTCAGTGGACAACAATGTCTCTTTGTCAAGGGTGTCAAACTTGTTCAAAAGCAACAAGTAAAAAAACAACTTGTTTCAATGAAAATTCAATCTTTCAACTATAAACAGTTTAATGCTGTTTAAAGCAGATAGTATCTTTTATTAGATGCAAGTTTCATCTAATCTGAGGAAATCCTTATGACTTTCTTCAACGATCTTCATCAAAGAGTCAAGTTGTTCACAGAGATATACAGAACATACAGAGACCATGCAGAACATGCAGAGAATGTGCAGACCATGCAGAACATGCAGAGAATGTGCAGACCATGCAGAGAATGTGCAGACCATGCTGACCATGCAGAACATACAGAGAACACGCAGAACCTACAGCAAACGTGCAGACCATGCAGTACATACAGAATACATGCAGAACATGCTGATCATACAGAGAATGTGAAGACCATACAGAGAACGTGCAAACCATACAGAGAACTTACAGACCATGCAGTACATACAGAGAACGTGCTGAACATCCAGCACATACAGAGAACGTGCAGAACATACAGAGAACATGCAGGACATACAGAGAACATGATGACCATGCAGAACATACAGAGAACATGATGACCATGCAGAACATACAGAGAACATGATGAGCATGCAGAACATAGAACACGTGCAGACCATCCAGGACATACAGAGAGAACGTGCAGACCACACAGAGAACGTGCAGACCGGGCAGGACATAGAGAACGTGCAGACCATACAGAGAACGTGCAGGACATACAGAGAACGTGCAGACCACGCAGGACATACAGAGAACGTGCAGGACATACAGAGAACGTGCAGGACATACAGAGAACGTGCAGACCGCGCAGGACATACAGAGAACGTGCAGGACATACAGAGAACGTGCAGGACATACAGAGAACGTGCAGACCGTGCAGGACATACAGAGAACGTGCAGACCATACAGAGAACGTGCAGGACATACAGAGAACGTGCAGACCGTGCAGGACATACAGAGAGAACGTGCAGGACATAGAGAACGTGCAGGACATAGAGAGAACGTGCAGACCGTGCAGGACATAGAGAGAACGTGCAGACCGTGCAGGACATACAGAGAACGTGCAGACCGTGCAGGACATGCAGAGAACGTGCAGGACATGCAGAGAACGTGCAGACCGTGCAGAACTGTCCAGGTCCAGATCTCGTCCTGGTCTTGGTCTAGGTTTGAGAAAAGTTCTGTTAATTCTGATTCTGAATTTGTTTGTTTCAGATGGTGCTGACAATGATGATGATGATGATGATGATGAGGTGAGGAAGACCATAAGCAAACCTGTGGTTGTTTATTGATCAACTGATGCACATAATCAATTTTCACCTTTCAGATGCCGAACCTGATGGACCTCGTCATCAGTAAGTACCCTTTCTATATCAGTGTTTCCATGGCAACACTGGAGCTACTAATGATGTGGTGTTTTCTCAGACGTGCCGTCCAGCGACCCGCCCCCCTTCCACTCTTTCAGTTTGGGCTCCAGCCGGACGTTCAAACCCCCAAACGTGATCCCAATGCCGCTGCTACCTATGCCCCAGCTTCAGACTGGGGATCAAGGGAACTTTATCCCAGACCGACTCCAGGACCTGGACTCCCTTACCTCCACAGCTGCCTCTGCTCACCCTGCACTGGACCAGATGGAAACTGGCAGGATGGGAGCGGACCAGAATCACGGGGACCATCAGAACCACCAAGCCTTCAAATATGACCTGCTTAACAGCGTCCCATGTAAGACTAACAGTTTGAACTCTGGCATATTTATAGGATTTTCAGATGGAGCTTATAGAACGGACGTCTATCGATGGGGGTCTTTATGGACCTCCTCAACGCGTCCGCCATCTTCCAGGCAGGATGAAGAAAACACGATTAAATATTTAATACTGGTTAAAAAAATTCAGTTGTTTAGAGTTTAATGTTTGAGATATGGTGAAAATAGGTTTAAAACTATACTGTGGGACAACTAGATGGTTTACTGGGTTTAAGCAGCAGGTATTGATACAGAACAGGTGGGAAAGGGATGTCAGAGGAAGGTAAAAGCAGGTGGTTGTCTGGATCAACATCTATTATTGATTTAATGAACATCTGGTTTAAAACAGGGAGTAAATAACCTCTATTGATCCATAAATTATTATTGATATCTGTTGTTATCGGAACATCTCTAATGCAGATTGTAGATTTTACAAAGTATTAAAAGCATTTTGCAAAATCTAAAATAAAATTTCTCATTTAAGTTCTGAAGAAAATTAAGTAAAAGACCTCTGGTTCTGATCTGTGGTTGGTTTTGATTAGTGGTTATTTGGTTCTTAGCTCTGGTTGGTTCTGATCTGTGATGAGTTGGTTCTGATCAGTGATTAGTTCTTGTCAATGTTTATCTTATTGGTGGTTTGGTTTTTATCTCAGATTGGTTGGTTCTGATCAGTGCTTGGTTAGTTCTTGTCAGTTGTTGGTTCTGATCAGTGGTTAGTTGGTTTTTATCTGTGATTGCTTTGTTCTGATTGTTGGTTTCTTTTGTTTCTGACATCTTGTATGGACTTGTTCTACTTTCTGTTGCCATAGTAACAGATCTGGACCTAAAGTTCCAGTATCGGGGCCGGGCCATGGGCTCGTTAACAGTCAGTAACCCTCAGGGCTGCCGGCTGTACTACGGACACCTGGAACCAACACCGGAGCAAGTGCACCTGTTTGGGCCCATCAGTCTGCAGCAGGTTCGGTTTCCGGTTACAGCTGACATCCAGAACCAGAAGCAGAGGTTCTACACGGAGGCCCTGCTGGACGTGATGGATCGAGGCCTGATCCTGGAAATTGTGGAGCAGGACATTTATGCCATCCGGCTGTGCCAGTGCAAGGTGTTCTGGTCCGGACCAGGAATGCCAGAACAAGGACCACCCAACCCGATGGAGAGAGAAAGGAAGATCAAAGTATTCAGCCTCAATGACTTCCTGCAAGGTTAGTTTTCTCCACGTGTCTGGTGTCCTCATATGTGGTTTCTGATCCGGTTCTTCTTTCTACAGGACTGATTCTGTTCCAGAAAGGGGAGGTCCAGAACCCACCCCCATTTGAGGTCTATTTCTGCTTTGGAGAGGACTGGCCCGACAGAAAACCCAAAGAGAAGAAACTCATCATGGTCCAGGTCTGCCATAGCATCAATGCTGTTCTCTCCATTTTTACCAGTTACTTACTGGGTTCTGGTCCTGGTTCTAGGTAGTTCCTGTGGTGGCCCGGATTCTGACGGAGATGTTCTCTGGTGAACTGAGCTTGTCCACCGATAGCATCAGACTGCAGATATCCAACCCAGATGTTAAGGATCAAACGGTGGAGCAATTCAAAGAGCTGCAGAGGCTCCTCCAGAACCAGCACATCCAGGGGCCCTGGGCCCCCCCAGTACCCTGACCCGGATTCTCACAAAGCCCAAAGTAAGGACAGCAACCTGAAACCGGTCCAACCATCTGCTGCAACTGGGACCTGGATCAGACAACACTGATTTATTGTTTTTCTTTCTTCAATGCATCTCCAATGTGTCCAACATCTCTGCAGCATCTGTCCCAGATGTCTCCAATGTGTCCAACACATCTTCAACATCTGTCCAAGATGTCTCCAATGTATCCAATAGATCTGCAACATATGTTCAGGATGTCTCCAATGTGTCCAACATCTCTTCAACATCTGTCCAAGATGTCTCAAATGTGTCCAGCATCTCTGCAGCATCTGTCCCAGATGTCTCTAATATATCCAATAGATCTGCAAAATCTGTCCAAGATGTCTCCAGTGTCCAACATCTCTGCAGCATCTGTCCCAGATGTCTCCAATGTGTCCAACATCTCTGCAGCATCTGTCCAAAATGTCTCCAATGTGTCCAACATCTCTGCAGCATCTGTCCAAGATGTCTCCAATGTGTCCAACATCTCTGCAGCATCTGTCCAAGATGTCTCCAATGTGTCCAACATCTCTGCAGCATCTGTCCAAGATGTCTCCAATTGTCCAACATCTTTGCAGCATCTGTCCCAGATGTCTCCAATGTGTCCAACATCTCGGCAGCATCTGTCCCAGATGTCTCCAATGTATCCAATAGATCTGCAACGTCTGTTCGGGATGTCTCCAATGTGTCCAACACACATTCAACATCTGTCCAAGATGTATCCAATGTGTCCAACACATCTGGACCATGTTGGCAGTACATTCCCATCATGTCTGTGGAGCAGAACATGAAAACCCAACAATCAATCAGATTTCTCCCTTCTCTTGTGGACCTTTTCGGCAGGAAGACCAGTTTACTTGAATGTTCAGGTGGACACACCTGTTGGTCTCACCTTATGAAAACAGGATCTCTGACTTTTTATGAATTGAATAAATGCTGCTGCAGTATTTTCTCACACCAGTTGTTTGTTTACATTTGATGATGTTAAAATGTGTTTTCTTTCGAGAACCAAACCAGAACTGTCAGGAAACATCACATTGTTGCATCGCCATGTTGGGTGGCTTAAATGTTGCTGATATTTACCAGTTTCTCTTCGAGGGTTCGAAACTTCTCACTTTCCAATCAGTTCAGTTTTTACGTGTTCAGGTAGGTTTTATAAAATGCGCTCATTAGAGATTAATAATTTACCAATAATGTGGTAAAAAAAAAACTTCCTAAACTGCCAGCTGACACAGGTGTACCCATCAAATTCAGCTTCCCACATTTACATTTACCTGCTCGTCACATGGGCAGATTTAAAAGCTTACAGGTGTGTGCACCATGGCAGGTTTCCCAAACACCTTACTCTTCATGTCAGCGTTCAACCGAGCAGACATAGATTACGTCATATTTAACCAGGTTCATCCCTGTAGCTAGTATCTCTTAAGACTAGTTATAGTTAATTGTACCTGGTAAAGGTTTATTGGCTATGTTGTGATGAAAGCAGGGAATGGTTTATATTTGTTTTATACAAAGACTGACTCCAACTGTTAACAGTCACACCCAAACTGGGACGGTTCTGGTTTTGCCATCTGGACATAAGGACTCATTTGTGACCCTTCTGGACTTGACCTTTGACTTTAATCTCAGGAAGACTAAGTGTAAAGGCTAAAGCCAAACTTTGTTGTTTCAGTTGTTTATTGTTTACAACAAAGCTACATCACCAGTGATGTCATGGTGAGTCTCCGCCTCCTTCCCCAGAGTTCACTCTGTCTCATTTTATGCAAAAACAACTAAAATTAAACCAAAGTTAAAAAAGTCAAAGGTGACGCAAAATCCTCCAGCGTTACGCCTCCTCACGCAGCCTCTCCACCAAGAGCATCATGGGAAAATTTTTGGCTCTTTTTTATTGGCACGGACAAAAAAACATCACGACCAAAGTCCCAAAAATAAATCTCTTAAAAACTGTTGACCAGGCACGTCCTGGGACTGATCCACATCCTCATCATCATCAGCTGGACTGCTCCCAGTCCTGAGCCCGCCCACCCACCACCACCTGCTGCAGGTGACATCAGGTCAGGTGGGGGTGGACTCGGGCTGTTTAATCAGTCATTTAGAGCAATTTGTCCTCATCCTCATCTTCATCCCTTTGGATCCTCGCTTGCAGTTGCAGCTTTTTGCCGTCACCTCTAAACATTGGTCAACGAAAGATTTTACCTGAAAAAGAAAAAAAAAAAAAAAAAGCAGAATCTACATTTTAACATTTACCTGTGGAGTTTACCCATCTCAGGTGTTACCAGTCTCAGGTGTTACCTGGTGCTTTGTGAAGGTCGCGGCTACCGGAACAGTCTGGTGAACTCTCTGATGGCCCAGCACACCTGTTTACACTCCTCAGCACTGAAACCACAGAAGAACATGGGTAGAAATATGCTGATGTTTTCGTGCATCCTGGACGTGACTTAGTGGGTCACGTGACCAGTTGAGCCGGTGCGTTATGGAGGAAATGACCAGTAAATACAGAGTTTTGCAATTAGAAAGCAAGTGAGGATGAATGGTTCAAAAAATCTGTAATTTTTTCTCAGGAAGTAGAAATATTGTACGTGGTTATTTTTAATTTTAATGGAAACATCTGCAAATTCAAATTGAGAACTGGATCTTTCTCCATTTTTTATACTGTTTTAGTTCAATTAAAGTGTTTAGGGTCTAAATACGAGTTTCTATTTTGAACATAAAGGGGACATATGCAAAATGCACCTTTTTAGCCTTTTAATGAATGAGGTTGTGCACTAAGTGTTTAGAAATGAAGAAAATGATGCTGCGTATATATCTTTGTATACTTTGTGGTCATGTTTCGCAGTCCGTTTGATTTTCTCTATTATCTATTACATCATAGTATTTGTTGCCGAATAAGTCGTGGACTTCCAGGTCATCAATGATGTGAATCTGATACCTTGACATTTATATGGCGGAACTTCCTGTGACCTGGAGAGGGGCGGGGCTTAACATGCCTCATTCACATTTAAAGAGACCGCACCAAGACGAGGTGCCATGTTTTTACCTGAGCACTTAACTTTCAAACACTTCTTGCCCTGATGAAGCCCCTTCAGGCTGAAACGTGTCAGCATGTTTTAATAGATTAAGACATGTCACAAAAAACTTTTTAAAGTCATTAAATCCTAATTGAATTGCAGCTGTGCTTTAGTATTTCTGTGTAGTATGTGAAGTCCTTAAACTTCACATCTGTCGGAGGAAGATAATGTCTCAAACACATGTTACCACGGTAACATTGCCATGTTCCGGAAAGTGTCTCTGTTTAAGTGACGTATTTGTTATCTTAGCTACCGAGTCCCGTGGTTTTACGCGTCTCCTGACACATTAACAGATCTTTGAGATCAACCACACAAAAAGGGACACAACTAGAACCTAAAAGACCGTGGGCCCACCCTAAGATGAAGGCCCAGAATAAAAATGCAGTCTGAATTTTGCTACAGCTCAGGTGAGCTCAGGTGAGTTTCCTCTTAGTCATCTGCTTCCAGACAAGTCTGAACTGGACACCAGTTTGTCTGCGTTCCACCCTCAGACGGGCGAGTCTCAACAAAGATATAAGCGCATTGCTGGATTCTCTGACTTTTAATGGATCGACTAGCTGGTAAATTGATCAACACATTATACTTGCCAACAGATTAACTGGGCAAAAGGTAAACTAGTGTATCAAATCCAAGTCAGTAGAAGGAAGCAGAACCTCTGGTTTTGTAAATCAGGTTAGATTAGGGTGGACAGGTGTGATCCGATCAGCATTACTAACGAGGACCATGGATGTTTGGATGGACTGCAGCTGTTTATCTCACCTGGTCACCTGTTTGTGGAAGTCTGTCAGCTGTTTGTGGGTGACGGTCACAGCTCCTCCTGACGTCTCCTTCGGTAAACCCTTCAGAGCGTTTTCTAACCAGCGGCAGAACATCTGAAAGCAATAGTCATCATCAGCACCTGAGCAGGTGACACACCTGTAGACAACTGACGTTGATTAACACAGCTGACGCACCTGAAAATCAGGTGATGGATCTGAAAAACAAGTAATCTACCTCAACTTAGATGATGAACCTGAACGGAAAAAATTCACCGGAAGACAAATGATCTACCTGAACAAAGCTGACGCACCTGAATTCAAGTGAGGCAATGAACAGCTCAAGTACATGAAGACAGGTGACATATCGTAACAGCAGAAGTACCTGAATACATCTGATGTCCGGTGCCACACTTTAGAAATGGTGCGGTACCTCAACTCAGGTGACATACCTGAGGGCAGGTGACGTTCCTGAACTGATGTACAAACCTTAACTAAAGTGACACACCAGAAGAAAAGGACTTACCTGAACTCAGGTAACGTCACTAAAGACAGGTGATGCACCTGAAGACATAGATGTACCTGAACTCAGGTAACACATCCGAAGACATTTGACAAACCTGAACTAATCTGACGCACCTCAACCCAGTTAATACCCCTGAAGACATGTGACGCACCTGAATACAGGCCAAGCACCTGACACCTGTGACAGGTGACATACCTAAACAATAGTTTACTTACAGGCCGGTCGAACACCATGACCTCCCACAGCACCTCGGCCACGTCGGGGAGTGTGTATGGCGGCAGACAAAAACAACACGAGTGCATCAGCTGACTGACCAGCTGCTGACCGTGCTGCTCCATGGCCTGACCAATCAGACGCTTTCTCACCTCAAAATCTTCCTCGTGCTGCATAAAAAACAATCAATTCAGTTCAAGAAGAAGCTTCTCATTAACGCTTTTGTTGTGGTTCTGGTGACTCACATCATTAGACACTCCAGTGTGGATAAGGTCTCGCACAAACTTCATCACGCTGCAGTTGGCGTCCCGGTGGTCTAGTGATGTGGCAGCGACGGCGCACTGGATAATGTGGATGATGATGCTGCTACTGAGTAAAGTGATGGGACTCCTCTGGACAAATCTGGACACAAAGACACAGAGTTTCATAGAGTGTGGGAAAACATCAGACATCATGGAGAGATGGAGGACTAAATAGAGATATACTGGACAGAGACAGAACACGATGGAGACAATACACATCATATGTAGTATATCACAAAGTAAAAAAGACATCAAGGACATTGTATTAATTGGACTCAGAGACACAGATCAGGACACTTCTAGACTTACTGACCTGTATGTGTGCAGCAGACTTGTTAACCTTATATACTTGCTGTAAACTTGCTCGCAAGTATATATAAAATATATACCTGCTCTAGACCTGTTTTCACTGTGTGATCCATCCGGAACCAATCAGGACTCAGATCAACCCATTGATAAAGCTCATCAGAGCTTGCACTCAGTTGTGGATGTGAATGTGGTAAAAGTCTGCCCTCTGGTGGTAGAACAACGTGAACTGAGGTAGTGTAACAGAGGCTGACCTCCACTCACCTCACAGGTGCATTGTGGTTATTTCTGAACAACCTGGGAGATAGAGCAGCAAACTCACCTGGTAGCCAGTCTGAACAGGTCGTCTACTGTATCGGGGTGATTCCTCAGACCGTTGGGCTGTTCCAACAGTTGGAAGGTCGGCATACACAGAGCCTGGAAAAGAAAAATGATGACATCATCAATGCACAAAATTATTGAATAGTTTTTAATAATAATTTACGCAAAGAGGTTTTATTTATCTCTGTACTGTGTGTACTTTATGTTTAGAAGTATTAGAAGTGACAAAATGAAATAAAGGATAAGTTTTTTCTGCACCATTTACTTCCGATGTATAAAATAAAAAAAATAATAAAAACCTACAGGAAGATCTATTTAAGCTACGCTACGCTATAAACTACTAATGTGCTAAAACAAAGAAACAATGTTACTACACTAAAACTACTCATTGTGATCAAAATGAAAACCTAAAACTAAAATACAATATAAAGTACAGACTTTTTCCAGTGTTGTAATAAAAATTGCTCCAGCTCTGCTGAACACTCTTCTCCCTGCAACTTCCTGCTTAAATGGCAGCTCAGCATGCAGCGGGGTTATATATAGATAGACGACACATGAAGCGGCAGCGTCTACGGGAGCTGACGTATCAAGTGGCCGCCATCTTGGCTGGGTCTCTAATGAGCCTACAATGCATTTATTTTTAAGGTCTATG
>JBAMIG010000025.1:1526283-1537098 GCA_037177335.1 Kiunga ballochi
AATGGTAGTTATTGAAAGCGCGTCACTACAAATAGTCATAACATGTAGTACAACACAGGTAGAGCAGCGGCAGTCAAGGTTCTGCCCTAATACAGTCCCTGCTTGTTAAATGATTGAATTTTATTACAAATATGCTATGTGTAAAATTACTAAGTGTTTAAATCGGCATCAGAATTTGCTTCCATCAAAATATTTATATGTTAATTAGGATCAACATGAAAACTGAACTTTTAGAGCTTGATGAGTCTTATGTAATATATCTGACAGAAAAATAAAGCGTCTTATTTTAATATTTTATCAATATTTGCCTGCTTATTGCAACCGTAAGCTGCACAAAATACAAACATAGTTGCTGATTTTTTTGTTGTTTCTAGACTTGAATGCAGAGACCCATTCAATATGGTGGCGCCGCTGGAGGTGTCTATACGTGTCTATGTGCATCACGATGATGTTCCAGATAAAAAGACGTTATTGTAGCTTTTATTTTAGGAACGTTTGAATGAATGTATGCCAATTGAGAACTACTGTTACTTTTTTCAAATCAAGTTCAATCTTCTGACATCACTCCAATTTAGTCTCTTTCAAGATTTACACAATTCGGTCCCGCCGAGTTCTAACCGAAGCCACCAGGTAAGTGGTTACCTGTAACATGTCCAGCAGTCCTTGCCTGCAACCCTCCTCCATGCCGTACTCGTCCACCAGGATGCTGCCCAGGTACAGGAAGCAAGAGTGAGGATACACCTGGTACACATTCACCATCTGAGAACAGTGAACAAGTAGTCAGTGTTTCCATGGTAACAGATGGAAGAATAATGTCAGACAAGTTTAGAATAGATGATCAGTGATTGGTCATTGGACAGCTCAGGTGGAACTCACCTGAGTGACGAGGGGTTGCAGCAAAGAGGCGGAGCCTTTACCGACACATCGAACCGCAAACCGGAGGCAACGGCAGCATCGCTCCACAATCCGGTTGTCAGCCTGGTGAGTGTTCAGCGTCTCCGACAGAACCGGCCAGATCTGCAGGTGAGTTGGGTTTATTTCTACTCTAAAAATATCAAATGAGTCTTCCAGGTGAGTCCAGGTGATTTACCTCCTGAATGACTTTCTGACAGGGATGAGTTTGTCCGTTCTCAACAATGGGATTTGTATGTCTGAAGAACAAGAACCGAATCAACCAGCAGCTTTGTTTACATACGCAGGTAAACACACAGGTAAATGCAGGTAAACGCATGGGTAAACAAATGAGTAAATGCAGATAAACACTAAAGGTAAATGCAGGCAAACGTACAGGTAAACAAACAGGTAAATGCAGGTAAACGCATGGGTAAACAAATGAGTAAATGCAGATAAACACTAAAGGTAAATGCAGGCAAACGTACAGGTAAACAAACAGGTAAATGCAGGTAAACACGTAAACGCAGATAAACAAACAGGCAATGCAGGCAAACGCACAGGTAAATGCAGATAAACACACAGGTAAATGCAGATAAACACACAGGCAATGCAGGTATAAGGCACAGGTAAACAAACGGGTAAACGCAGGTAAACATGTGACCTCACCTAAAGATGGCAGCCAATCTGTCGAGCCAGACGGTTGGATCTGCTGACTTGCCGTTTGTGGATTCTTCGGTCAGAAGCTGAAACAACAGTCCACTCGGTCAGCATTCAGAACCGAGAAACGTGTGGATATGCACACACACATGCACACACCCACCTTCCTCAGAGCCAAGACCTGGACGGCACACAGGTCACTTAGACACTCAGCAATCTTCTCCAGAGGAAGCCTGGCCAGAACCAGAGCAGTACCTGCACAGGTAAACACAGCTTTAACAATCTGCTTCATCGGTTCACCAGGACAAATCTAAAATTCGAGGGGGGGACGATTCGGATGAGGGGGACAGACAATCCGGATCCAAGGGACAGATGATCCAGATCAGAAGGATCTGACACCTGTACGTCACATCTGGATCTATAGGATAGATGATTTGGATCAGAGGGACATGGATGCAGTACCTTTGAGCAGACCCACAGCGGCCTCAGTGGACAGAGCGAAGGAGTCCAGAGCCCGGGCGATGTCCAGCAGACCCTGGAAGTGCTGTGCCATATGATCCCGGCATATAGAGCAGATGTTGTGGATCGCCTTGGCAGCTGCAGATGCCAGCGGTTTCTCTCTGAGACCTTTCATCAGGTAATTCAGAACTGGGTCTGGAAGACAAGTTCAGAACATCCATTTGGACTGGAGACATGGCAGCTGAAGTGTGGTCACCATAGCGACACTTCTCCAACACCATACCTAGAAATCTGGGGTTTCTGTCCACGACCTCGCTCATCTCCCCCACCAGCTCGATGCTTGTGTACCGGACCGCCATATGGATGGATTCTGGAAGGAGAACGACCTGCTGCAGAACCTCGGGCAGCGTGGGGTTGTTTTCTCTAGAAACAGACCGACGTGGAGGATGAGGACGTCATCAACACAGAGAACCGGACCGAAACTGGATCAGATACTTACGGGTCAACACGCTTTGCGATGGAAGCCATGATGAAAAGAACAGCCTCCGTCACCTCCCACGGAGGGTTCCCATCTTTTAACGTAGAATACAGCTGAGAGGAGAACAAATAGAACCACGTTTAAAACATGTCGGGTCATCGTGGCGGACAGAACCGTTGGACCTGGTACCTGAGAGAAGCACTCCATGGATCCAACCAGAAAAATAACGTCTTTCACCAGGTCTGACACTCTCATCCGGAACTCCCCAAAGTCATCCGTGTCCTCTGGGATTCCCTCCTATCGGGTCAGAACCAGGTAAAAAAATAAACCACACTGACTCTCCAGGCCTAAAAGAGCCAGACCAGTCAGAACTGGATCCCTATAGACTGGGTTAGGATTCTTACATGGTCCGGGTCGAGCTGGCAGTGTCGGGCCAGACAGTGAAGAAGTCTCTGGATGTACGGCCTGAAGACGGTGTGGAGGCCCACATCATTGATCTTATACAGATGTTCTCCAAGACGGTACCAGAAGTTAAAAGAGATTTCCACAACCTGGACCACAGATTCCACAAAACCAGGTCAACAGACTGGAAATGGGACCTTACTGCAGATTGGATCTGTGTTGTTGATCTGGTTCCGATACCTCGTACTGCGGGTGTCCCGCACAGATCAGCAGCAGCTCCAGTATCCTCAGGTCCCCCATCCCCTGACCCGGACTCCGGACCGTGGTTTCTAAGAAGGTCTCGCAGAGCTCGGTGAAGATCCGGCAGTAGTTCAGGACCCTAAAGAAAACATGAGACATCAGCGCCACTCATTTCACACCAACACCTCGTTCAGAACCAGAGCACTCACTTGTCCAGGTCTTCCCGGGCCACGGCCATGTGATAAGCAGTCTCCAGGGTCAGGACGCCCTGGAAGAGCTGAAGCGCTAACGCCATGTTAGTTTCCACGTTCTCAATGGCGTACAGAGAGGAGCAGACGCAGTCTGACGCCGCCTCGTGGAGGTTGGTGGACGTTTCATCCCTCTGCTGTCAGAAACAAAGACCCGCATGAGACCACACCGTCCCCCGTCTTCCACCAACACCTCCAATCCTCCCACATTAAGATCTCACCAGAACTTGGAACAGAACCATCAGCAGTTGGTTGCTGGCCATGAAGTTGCTGTCCAGAACTCCCAGGTTAAACCAGCTTCCCAGACAGCGGAACACCTTCATCAGCATCTTCTCGTTGCTCCCCGTCTTCTCCACGCATGACGTCTGCAGAACCAGAACCAGGGTTAGGTTCAGATTCATCACTCAAAATCTTCTGTACCAGAACCTGTACAGAATGTGAACCAGAACCTAGAGAGAGAGGTCGGTCTTACCAACAGTGTGACCACAGTACTGGAGTAAAATGCAAGGTCTTCGATGATCTCTGTACGGCGGTTGGCGCCGATCCGTAAAGACCGGCTGTGAACCTCCTCGGGTAGAACAGTCAGGATCTCGATGAGGAATGGCATGGAGCTGATGTCATTATTGTACCTGAGGGGACAGAAACGACAGGTAAGTCCTTTGCTGCATGTTTCAGATGAAGCCGATGATAGTGGGAATTCTTACTTTTCTATAAGCGTGTGAACACATCCTTTCCAGGAAGCCATCTGTAGAGCGAGGTCAGCGATCGCCAATGCCAGCTAAGAAACAGTCATTGGGTCAGGTAAATATTGCTCATTAGGTTTAAACAGAACTTTACCTGAAACCAATCATTCATTCAGTCTGCATCCAGGTGACATTACAATACACCTAATGGCTACACCTGATGATGTAAGCTACACCTGATGATGCAAGCTACACCTGATGATGTAAGCTACACCCAAACATGAAATCGGGTCAACCCTCAAAGGTCATGCTCCCCAAAATAAAACGTCAGACAATTAAAAAGTATAAATTTAGTACAGAAAATCAAAGCAGTGTTGCAGGACAGTATATTTGCCAAAATTAATATAAGGTGTCTTGTACACCTTATATTAATTAACATTAAGCATTATTAGTAATATGATACATTGTATAATCAATTAAATCAGCAATTTCTTCAATAAATGTGCAAATAATCACCTTTAATACTAAATTTCTCATCATTTCTTCTAATGCACCAGCAAACTTTAAGCTGTTCCACAATTTACTGCATTTTTTCAGCTTTTTGTTTAAATTTTTGTAAAGACCTTTTGATATTTACACACAGACATTAATAGTTAATAAAGTTGTGGTAAATAATAATAATTGTAAATAAAGAAAAATAAGTCTCATCTGAAGGATTAACATCCAGTAAGAAAAGAAACATTTTACTTATTTAGTTTAGCTTTTGTAACATTTTATATTGAAATTAGATTCAGGTTTAATTCACTTTGATAATCCTCCGCTTGGGTTTGGGTTCTTTGGCTCACCAGAAACATTCAGTTAGTTTTGTTTTTTCCTCTGTAATTTCACAGCCGTTTAACCAAGCAGCTGTTTATTTTCTACAGATCTTCTGCAGGAGCCTCAGATACAGATGTAACAGAGTCTGATGGAGGCTGCTGGGGGTTTCTCTCAGTCATGTTTCACTAAAAACAGACGCAGCTCTTTCAGGTTTCCTAGAGCTGCATGTTGTTGGATTTATGCATTTTATAAAACAGACATCTCGCCATTTCTAAGCTTCTGAGGAGACTCGATCCCAGTCGGCTGCGTCGTTCACCTCAGACAAGTTAAAAAACTCTTTAAATAGTGACAAAAGTTAAAACCACGGGTCTTTTCCAGAATAGTTGCTGCTGCTGTTATTGATTTCAGGCATTGTTGTGTAGATGGTATGTTTTTAAATCCTTTCAGGGACACTGTAAAGACGCTGTATAGACAGCGGCCTGTTTTTACTACCCTGAAAGCAAGCAGCATTAACAACACCTGTTTCATTTACTGCATGTTTGTCAAGATAAACCATCCAAAAAAATAAGGTAGCAGGTAATATTTCCAGGCAACGACCGCCCCGATCACCAAAACGTTCATACTCACTCAGGCCCAGGTGAAGCAGCACCGAAGCTTTCACCCAGACACATGACAGATTGAATGGAGCAACAGAATTTGAACTAGCAACCATCTGCTCACTGGATTACCTGCTACCTCCTGAGCAGCTATTGTGGACTCAAACTTCCTGTTTTCTGTGATACCACTGAAACATCCTTACTTATTGACTCGCTGATCAAAAACGGGTCAAAACATAAAAACTGAGCAGCTCGGGTCCAGGACACGTACAATTTCAGAACCTTTCAGCACCTGGCATATCCAGGAACGCCTCTTGGACGGGCTCATAAAGAAACTCTGATTCAATAAATGTATCCATAAACCGATCAAGTTGGTCCAGATCCTGAATCCAACTGGAAATCAGTAACCAACATGGCTGCTCCAGTTTGTCTGAGACCAGAACCCAGACTCAGAGACATAAAGATCGGCTCCGGTCAGCCGATGATGGATGGAAAAATGTGAACAACACGTTTGACGTCCGTCGGCCATTACCTGCGTGACGATGACAGGCGACAGGTCTTTGAGGTTCTGGATGTGGGTCAGCAGGGAGTCTCGCAGTGCATTGTGGGTCTCTGGTGGAAGCTCGTAGAAAGACGTCTGGATCTTCATCTTCATCGTCTGAGCAGCGAAGTAACACGACTCCACGTCCTGTTTGAGCTGCAGCAGCTGGTCTGAGATCTCCCATGCATACATCTGGAAACAGGACAGGGGGACATGTCCTTACAGGTGCCGATGGGACAAAAAAACATGTCATCACATCTGGACCTCTGACAAGAGGAAAAGTCATTACAGCTGGACATGTGACAGGAAGACATGTTATTAAAGCTGGACATGTGACAGGAAGACATGCTATTAATGTGGGACATGTGACAGGAAGACATGCTATTAATGTGGGACATGGACAGGAAGACATGTCAAAATAGCTGGACACTGGACAAGATGAGAGGTTTAAAGCTAGAATTGTGGACAGTTAAGTCTCTGAGTGGACATTATTAAGACAGACTTCCTGCATGGTCCATGTGAACTTGTAAGAAACCTTATCTGGTTCTGTTCCACCCTAACACACTGAACTCATGCAGACTGGGAACCTTTGGACTACCTGGACTCTAATAAGATTTCATACGGGTACCAGGACCCTGATTTTGGTACCGAGGTTTTGATCCTGGTGCTCCTGGTACCAGAGCCTTGATGCTGGTTACCAGGGTTCTGATTCTTGTAGCAGAAGTCTGATCCTGGTAACAGGAGTCTGGTTCTTGTAGAACAGCCTTGGCATCAGGATAATGATGCATGGTTCTGATCCTGGTACTGGTGTTCTGATTCTGGTCCCAGGGTCCTGATTCTGACAGTAGAGTCTGTATTCTGATACCGAGGTTCTAATTCTGATAGGAGGGTCAAATGGTTCTTTCCACACCATAACAGAGCCAGCTGTCATGTGACATCCTGATAACTGGTCCATCCAGATGTCACCATTTCATGAGAGCACGCGCTTCCTGTTCATGTATGTGACGTAAGAGCCTTCGCAGGTAAAAACAAGTTTTTGGTGAAAGAAAGAAACTGTTTTAATAGTAAAGATACAACATTAGCCCTGCTAGCTGCTCGTGACCTGTTGACAAAAACAGTAGCGTCTCACTCTCTAAAACTGGGAGACAAACTTTATTGACAGCTCGGGGCAAAGTTAACAACCCATTTCTTTCCAACCTGCGGATCAACGCGTAGCTGCACTTACTCTTTTCATCCATTCATTTTGTTAGCTTAGCTCTGATGCTAACCGGAACCTGTAACTCTTCTGAGACTGCGCACTTTGCTCCACCTGTCCCTTTCCATCCAGGTAAAACATGAAAATGCGATCCACGCAGACCACATTAGCCCACATCAAACCCTCGGTCCGGCCCACCGGCGTCTCCCATATTCTCACCGATCGCTGGAGTTCTCCGAGCCAAAGCGAGGCTCGTTCCTTCCCGGCCGGGTCCGGGTCGTGGTACAGGGCCTGGACAGCCTGGTAGACCAGAACCAGGCTGGGTTTACCCCCTTCCATGACGAGACAGAAGCAGGACCAGCAAGGCAGATAGTTCACAGCGCAGCGGAACTAAAAGAGTGCTAAACGATCGGAGTGTCGGCCGCCATCTCGCACAAGCTTCCCGCGTGCAACTTCGATAATACCCCGACGAGAAAAGAAGAGAAGATAATATGTTCCGCTCTGACAGGCTGGAAGTTCCCAGTATTTTTTTTAAATCTTGTTCCCATGGAAATAATATGACTTTGTTTGAGTACACGAGAATTTTCAGAGTCTGTTACCATGGTAACTAACTCCTCACAGGTTTATTATAATAATCCCTGAACCCCTGCCTTTTCACCTGAAACTGCTGACGGATGGGTTGTCATAGCAACCGGATTTCAGATATTTCGATGCTAATTAATATTCGGCGATCAATGTAGGGAGGATTGTCAGAATTACAATAAATGCGTTCTTGTTCTTGCTTAATATCTAAATAATTTGTACAATTTTGCCGTTTCTTGCTGTTGTGATGCATGGGGGACCCACAGTCACTAGGGGCCGCCAAAGCTGAACATCAACAGCTTCTTAATCGGAGATTTAAAATGACATGACTCTATTCTTCCAATGTTTAACCTTTTAACAAGTAATGTACACCAGGAGACACAGGCAGCAAGGAGGGAATAAAGGTAGCAGCTATATGCTGAGCCCTGTCTCTAAAGGAAAACCTGGAGGAACTAATGTCAGCTGTTTCGTTCTTTCTGTCCTTACACAGAGCTTGTGACCATAGGTAGAGGTAAGAACACAGAATGACTGGTAACTTGAGGGCTTTGCTTTCTGGCTCAGTTCATTCTTGCCCACGACATTACTGCAGATGCCACGCTGATCCAGGTGTGGATCCCACGCTCCATCATTTCCTTACCTGTCAACAAGACCCTATGATTCTTTAACTCCTCGCCTGGGACAGGACCTCATCTCCAAGAGGAGAGGACACTCTACCCTTTTCCAAAAGCAGCGTGGTGTGTTCTTTCAGGATGGGTCTGATCCTACCGATGTTGTACAGAGCAAAACAACGAGTACGGGACACTGAAGCAACGCCAACTATCTGGCAGACCCTGCCAATCGCATCCCTCCCACAAACCTCAATGCGGTGGCGGCTCAGGGAATCTGGGGTCTTTCCCAACAATTAGCAGGTGAGAGGCAGGTACACCTGGAAAGATGGCCAGTCCATTACAGAGCCATGAGCGACAAACAACCATTCACATTCACTCCTTGTTTACCTCGACCAACTAACCTAACATGCATATCTGCATATAGGCTAATGCAGATAATTAGGACAAAACCTCTGTCTCCATGGTAACATGTAAAGACTTGTTAAGATGGAAGGTGATTGGTTCCATCCCAGTCCCTGTGAAATGACTCCGGATCCGATCCCATTCAGAATCACTTTCACATTGCTTTTTAGAGCAGC
Source organism: Kiunga ballochi (assembly GCA_037177335.1). Taxonomy (NCBI): domain Eukaryota; kingdom Metazoa; phylum Chordata; class Actinopteri; order Atheriniformes; family Pseudomugilidae; genus Kiunga; species Kiunga ballochi. The sequence continues at coordinate 1,535,261 of JBAMIG010000025.1, forward strand.
TGCTTAGTGGCTGCAAAGAATTTACCTTGTAAGCGCCCACCTTAAGGCTACTGGTCCCATTTTGGACCATTGGTTTTTCCAAGCTAACTCAGTTCCAGCAGCCAGAAACAGTATTAGTGGCTGGTTTATTTCTCTTTTAACTTGGTCTACAGTGTCGGATTATTAAATATAAACTGTTTTTATTTTCTTTTGTCCCATTCTTTCATTTCCCCATTAGCTGCTACCATTAGCTTTTTATGCTGTACGTCTTGATCATGTGATTACCGTGGGATTCCTCTTCTTAACACTCGACCAATTGTGTATGTCTGAGTTTGCTTTCCTCAACCAACATGACAGACATGTTGCGTAACAGCCTTCAACGGTGAAACATTATTCTGTATTTCTGTTTATAAGCACAAAGGCATGGAGTCCAGATGTTAAAGCAGCTGCTGGATGAGGTCATTGGTTCAACTTATTTAATAAATCTTATTTACATAATAAAATTCTTTATTCACAAAACAAGGACACTCAGATGCCAGAAAAATTGTGTTTATTTGTAGATATTTCCATGTAAAGGGTTCAGGCCTTCAGTTGGTTTGATCACTGTGTGAATAATGATCAGATCAGATTAAAAATGCTCAGAGACACAGCAGATCTAAAACACAGGATGAGGGAAAGAAAACTACAACTGTTAATAAAAGAAAAGAATAAACTGAAACAGACATTTCCTGGTTTGGACATTTTTTTACTAACTAATTCATATAATAGTTTTTTTAATTTACACCTATAAGTTAGTCGTTTTGAAGACAAATGTCATGACATCATCAACCGGCAAACTTTTAAACATCTCAACAAAAATCAACCAAAAAAAAAGATCAATAAGAGATCAATAAAAGTGATGAAACAGAAGAGAAGCTCCTCCAAACTGAGGTCGTATCATACCCATGCTCATTCTGCTCACAGCCTGGTTATGATACAGCCCCCGCTCTGAAGGGCGGCCATCAATCAACCGGATAGGTTTCCATGGAGATGAGTATCCAGAGAAGAGCTTCATAAGATTAATACGTTGCATACTCAAACAAACAAAAATAAAAGCCACTTTTACCTCCGATGCAGCTTCTCTTCCTCTGAGGAGATGGAGGAACGAGGAGTCAGAGGGACGAGGAGACGGAGGGACGAGGAGGTGGGTTTTCCGTCCTCTCACCCCTCTGACAACCGGGACTGGTGTGGAGCTCAGTAGAGCTGCTTCAGTCCTCTAATCTGATTGTGTTTTCTGGATTTGGAGGATTGAGGAGGATGAAGAGGATGAGGAGGAGGAGGAAGACCTGCTCAGGTAAATCAGACACATCCGGATTAAAGGTCTACTCATGGAAAAGTACAGGTTCTTATTGGGCTTTGATCTGTCCACCACCTGCTCTTCATCTCTGAGCCTCTTCACCACACGGATCAGCGTGTCGTCATGACCGAGTTCTACTGACTTAAACTGCATCATCATCATCTTCATCATCATCTCTAACAGGAGGTCTGATGAAGGTGCTTCCAACTGATCAGCTTTTGTTCGTTTCTTTGGGAAAAGATATGAAAAAATACAACACAAAGAAACGACACAAAACTTCAGATAAACTATGAAGGACTTCCTTATTGATCAGCGGTCGTAAACTAATCGATCAATTCATGGTGTAAACAGGATCTCTTAACTTTCAGGGACACAAACAGAAAAAGTGATGTCCGAACCACTCCAGTAGGTATATATCTATATATATATATATATATATATATATATATATATATCTATATATATATGAAGAAAAGCACACAGGAAAGAGGGAGAGCAGCGAGACACTAATCATGGCAAGAAA
>JBAMIG010000025.1:1590425-1601335 GCA_037177335.1 Kiunga ballochi
TAACCCAACCTAAACCATCATAACCCATCATAGGTAGTTTATTTAGTCACTGAGCTGTTTTCTGTATGTATATGTCAATTATTTTATATTAATTAGCCACGCCTCCTGGCGGCCGGAAATCACGTGTTTTGCTTGGATACCCATTATTTTTGGCTAAACAGACACATTCATGTCCAAAGGAGCTGGGACAGCAGAAAACATGTTGGTGAAGATACCCTGAGGGAATGGCTGCTCTACACCACAGGCCGTGACCGTGCCGCCATGACATCATTAGCCACTATAACTTCCTCAATTTTTGTCGCCTGGCAACAAGTAGTAATTCATTTTAAAGCTTAATGATCTGTTGTGAAGGTTTTAGTTTAATTTATACCTGAACATATAATACTGTCAAGATGAAAGTTGTTTATAGCTGCAGCATAAACAGTAAATAGCCTCGCAGACAGACTGACAGATCAACTGATCAATAGATATAGATCCATCCCTGATCATTCAACTGCAAATTGATTAAAACTCTGCCACGCTTTTAAAACTCTTTACAGTGACAGAAATCATTATTTTATCAATAAATACATACAATGCAATAGTTCCCACATATTTTTCTAAATAGGCCTAAAGTTTATTTTCACAATTGACCATGCAGAAACCCCTGAACAACTACAGTTTTTGTTTGTATGTTTTGAAAACAAAGTTTTTGCTGATAAATGGCCCTCATGTAGTCCATGTTGCCCAAGACAAACATGTAAGGAACAGAGTTTGCCGCTGCGCAATAGTGTTTGTTCTTTAAGAATAGCTATTCACTGGACAAAACAGCATTTGCCACTTGAGAAAATTGCAAATTGCCATTTTCGGATCTCAGCATTTTTCCCATATTGTGTCTAAGAAGAGTTTTACTAACAGACTATATTCCTCACGTTTGTCACCATTATGTTTAGCTATAATATTCATTTAAGCAGACAGTTCATGTCCATATATTACAACACCACAATAGTCATAAATCTACTTAAATAATTATATCTCCTTGAAATAAAAAGACACACTGCATAGTCTTACTTTTTTATTATTATTATTTTGGCCTTCATCCAGTTATTCCAGCTAATGGCACGTAGCCATTAAACCCCTTTATTTTAAATGGATGCTTGCAACCTAGTATGGAGTAAAACTAAGATGTATATTGTCTTTACTCTGATTTGTGCATCCCAGAGCACAACATGAAGGCATTTCAAGTTCAGAAAACTGCTCCAAAGTCATGAGTTCTTGCGTCGTTCCAGCTGTAAAACAAAGATGACTGCACATGGATCACTCACATCACATTAAAAGGCATCTATATTATCCCACTGCACCACACATCTAATATTCTGTATACATTATCAAATTATTGCCCAGCCCTAACAACCTAACCCATCATAACCAGTCCAAATAAACCTAAACCAGCGGTGTCAAACTCGAGTCCTTGAGGACCAGTACCCAGCAGGTTTTAGTTGTCTCCATGCTCCAACACAGCTGACTGAAATTACTAAAAGGTTTATAAGAACCGGCAGGAACTGTTTGCTTTGCATCAAGTGTTTTAGTGCAGGCTAAACCTGCTGGATACCAACCCCTCAAGGACTGGAGTTTGACACATGTGACCTAAACTATCATAACCAACCCAAAGAATCCAAACCAGCACAAACTATTATAACTAACCTAAAACATTAACCAATTTATCCCATTATAATTAACTTAAACTATAAAAAGTTATTTAATATGAATGTTTGCAATCATTTATCTGCAGCAGCGACCCGTGTTTAGCCGGGTCAGAACCTGAACCTCTTTGGGTTTATTATCCTGTTGAATTTTTCTCGTTTGAACAGAAAACCAGCAGAGTCGCGCGCAGAGCGAAAATAACACGAAAAAACGATGTTCAACAAAAATGAGTGTCCTGGAAAGCAGGAAATAAACTGAAACAGTTTTATAGTTTATTTTAAAGCCCAATTGCGTTTGTGGGAACTGTTTTAACGTTTTTAGTGATCATGAAATCGCTCCGAGCAGCTCTGTGACATTGAGTTTGACCTAGCTAACATCGTCCATGGCTCGCGCATCCACAAACAGCAATGGCTGCTCCTGTGTTTCCGCGTCTCTTTGGGCTGAAACGCGGAAACACAAAAGCAACAAAAAGCAGAGACAGAAGGACTCACAAATGGAGAGCAGAGGCTGATATCAATTATCTGGTCCCGGTGGAGTAGACGGTTCGGCGTCTTGCAGCTGATAAGGAGCGAGACTAATGTCAAACCTAACACTGTGAGGAAGAGGAAGAAGAGGAGGAGGAGGATGTGAGCACGCACGTGGGGTAGAGGATCCAATTGCATGTGCCGGGTTTTTTGTCAGCGACGTGCAGCTTCTCATTTGGGTCAAGGTAAGAAAGAAAGTTGACTTTTCAGAGGAAGGCAAAGGTTGCAGTCATCCTGAACCACATGCGCGCGCATATTTGGTATTTTGATCTAATCTGCTTTTACTGTTGATCAGAGATTAACCTTTATTTATTTATAAAAGCGAAATGTTTTACATCCTACTCAGCAAGCTGTATCAGGATTTACTGTTTGTTTAAATAAAAATGTGCAAAGTGGGATTTAGAGCAAAGGGTAATTAAATGAGCTCTGCTCAGAGTTTAGCTCCCTGGAGAGCTTCTAGTTGCTTCCATCCTGCCTTTGCTGACTTTACACACAGGAATTCAGATAAAAAAAAAAACTGAGGACTAGAACTCATGATCAAATAGCAGCATACATCTTGCAGGTTTACATATAACCCAACCTCCATATCTGGCAACCCAGGGATCTAATTTATAAAGTCATGTATAAAAAGCTACTGGGATTTATTAAAACACAACTTCATGGGAGAATGTCCCTATCTCCACCCTGTCATACACACAACCTCTGGAGGAACACTGACGCCACCAGCAGAGGAATAGAAGCAAAAAAAAAAAAAAATTGGTGGATTGTAAAATATTTGATCTTTTCATTTTAATTTAAAACTCAAAATTAACTTCTGCATAAAATGCTTTTTTAATGGTATTTGCATTCAGTAGATAATCCCCAGAGTACACACACTTTCACACAGGAAAAAACATGACCAGAAAATAAGTATCTGAAATCAAATCAAACCTGGATTTATGACATAAACAGAAATGATGGCGCTAAATGTGTCTGTGCAAGGTCCCGGCTGCAGGGAGACACGAGGTGCCGTGGTTTCACTGCTCACCCTGCCCAATCCTGTCCAATTTAATAAATAAAAAAACTACGACTAATTAAACATTTTACTTAAAATTAGACAATTAGACTCTGAAGACGCAGCTCAGAACAGGGTTATAAAGTGTGTGTGGAGCAAGAATAAGCAGGAATTCTTTGCACTTCTAATTTATACAGACAATAATTTCATGATTTACATGTTAAAAGAATTTTAAAGCATGATATGTCCCCTTTTAAAAACAACATCCAGACATCTGATGAAGAATAAATCTGCTCCATCAGGGCTACAACAAAGTATTTTCAACCTTCATGCAGAGCTGTCAGCTGTCCAGGTTTTGGTAGCTATCTCTCTGCTCTTTGGACAGTTGACCTTTATTTCTTCTCTAAACTCAGAAAACTCCCATATAAACTGCAGCTAATTTCATGCAAACTGCAACTAACCTCATGCTCTCTGCAACTAACCTCATGCTCTCTGCAGCTAACCTCATGCTCTCTGCAGCTAACCTTGTGCTAACTCCAGCTAACCTTGTGCTAACTGCAGCTAACCTTGTGCTAACTGTGGCTAACCTAGCATTAACTGCAATTAACCTAATGCTACCTGCAGCAAACATCACTCTTACTGCTTCTAACCTCATGCTCACCCCATCTAATCTCATACATGAGTAATATCCAGCTGATATCTCCCTTAGATAAGTCAATTTAAAGATTACTTGAAACGTTTTTGACTCTTTAGAGTCCATTTAGATTGATGTCAGATGTAAAACTGTCAGATTTAACTTGTGGATTTATAAAAATCCGTTTTTATGCCTTTTCTATTCCCAAGGTTTTGTTGTTTCTTCAGGTGCTGCTCTTCACTTATGACATATATATAGGACAGAGGTGTTTGCTGATAACTGACCCACCCAAAGGTCAATTAGTTGATCCTCCATTGTCCTATCAAAGACAACATAAACACTCTTTGTTCAAGCAGAGTTACCAAGCATTGCATAAGATCCCATTACATGTCACAGAGTGAGCTATGACCTTTATATGACATTTATTTTAAAACTCATCTGTTGTCCTGGTGATGTTATTAGAGTTAGACATAGTTGTATGTTGCTGGATTTTTTTTTCTACGTCAGGTCCAGGTCTGAAGCAACCTCCTGTCTGCAAATTCCTCAGAACTAGTCCGGCCACTTCTCCCTGACCATGTGACCGGGAACACCAGCTGTAGTTTCACGGTGACCTCTCATGCTAGACACAAGGACTGCGCTAACAATGGCTGGACACATGAATTGCCCTTGCCCAGCTCTGTCGGCCATTTTTGTGTGTGCAGATAAGCCGCTCTGAGCTGGCACACCTCATCTTCGACCTTCCCAGGCTTCAGGACAAAGTCTTCACACATTCAAATCCAAGTTTTAGAGTTCATTGTTTTCATGTTTTACAGACACAAGCAATAAAACAAACAAACAAGCACAACTGGTTCATTTTAAAATTAATTGCATTAGCTCTGTATGCATTATCTTTCTCTTTTCTCTTTATAGACTTTTCTTTCCATTAATCACTAAAAATGTCACCTTAACCAGTTTGTGCTGGTCTTATTGTAACTCCCTGCCTTTCTCTTTTTCCCTTATGAGTTGGAATTTTTTCCCTGTAAATGTTGTGCCCATAAATCTTTCAGCTTCCTACCAGATATTTAACATGCAGGACTTTCAGCATTGTCCATGTGGGTCAGGCTGGATTCTCTGCAGACATTGGAGAACAGCAGTCTGAAAATCATTGAGAGACAGAGAGCACATAGTATTACTGAGATGCTTCACAGTCAGATGACATAATAACATGCTTCAGTCAGATTAAAATGTTTACTTGCACGTTTGGTCTGGCTAACACCAGGAGAAGTTTGGATGTCCTTAAATGCAAAAAGTTATGAATAAAAACAGAATCTCATCATCATCGTTTTCTAGAAGGTAAAAATTACCTCAAAGATTAAAAGCAAGACATTTAATCACCTGATAGAAATGATGAATTTCATGCAGCAGGACAGCTTTTACAGGGCTTACTGAGATCAAGTCAGTAATGTGACAGGTTTAACTGGGAATAGGTCAATATGGTGACAGGTTTTATTTTTGTCCTCCTCATTCTCTCCTAATGTGTAAATTTCTCTTCAATCTGGAAAAAGTGTGCCATCTCTGCCTCAGTCATCCTGATCCTGTACTGTGAGAACCCCACACATCAGAGCGGCGCGCCACCTCTATGGCGGCTCCAATGGAGAATGTTTGTGCAAACATTGATGACCCGAGCAGCCACATGACTGCGAGCACCCAGGTGCAGGGGCTGCTGGTACAAGTTTTAGGCCTCTAGTAAATGTCTAGACAGAGGGGGACAGAGTGTGTCCACTTGCCTTAGAAAGCACACATAGTGTGGTCTATGGTGTTGGAATTTGACAAATCACCGATCCGTGGCCGGTCAAAAATCCCATGAATTTAAGTCAATTGACCGGCATTTTCCCACCAAAATGAAACTTTTGACCCCACAATCAATTAAGGCTCCAGTGGTGTCCCTTTTGCAGCCACTAACCCCAAACTCGTAGCAAGCGATCAGGACGATGTGCAAAGCAGTTTGACATTGACGGCGCAGCTTCTTTTAGCTAGTTCTTTTCCTTGCAAAGATAGTGCATTGAGTTTCTAGTATGACGCCGTGTTTGCAGAGGAACAACCACACAGAGTTTGGACTCATTCCGAGGTATTTTGACCGATTTACGTGAGCGTCCATTTCCAAGTACTTAACATGGGTTCCCCTTCCCCCAAAAAACCCATGTATTGTGAATGGCAATTTGATAGCCTCCCGCCGGTCCCCCGTTGCAGGTAAAGGGATGCCACTAGCAGCCCCCAATGAAGAGTGGCCCCCAAAAGAATGTATCTTTCCCAGCCAAAATCGCACCAATTCATGTTCTGCCAATACTTTATGAACTAATGGTCAGAGCGTGTGCAAAGACCTCTTTTGGGCAAAATGGTGGCCAAAAAGACACTCACTCATTGCAAATGCCTTGCAATTTTTACCTGGCAAGATTCAGCATGTGGTCTTTAGGGCACGAGTTTGGTCTGGAGAGGCCAAAATTGTCTCAATTCATGTTGCTACAAGGCTTTGTGAGTAGAATGATGTCCCTGTCTCATTCCTAGCCAAAATGGTCCAAAAACACTCGTGGAGCAAGGGGAGCAGGGTGTACCCCTTCTCTCCCAAGGGAATAAGCGGTAGAAAAGGGATGGATAGTTACAAGAAAAGCACCAAAGCTATGGGGAAAAAACTGTATCTGTAACCATTGCTGCAATCCAAATTTTCACCAAAAGCAGTAAAACATTTTAAACTGAGAAGAGTCCTGAGCAGTTCAGAGACGAAACATAAAACTAGCTTCATTAACATGGTGCATGAAAACACAAGACTATTCACTCTGTACAAGATCAGCGGCAAAAACTGTTTTATTATATAACTAAAGCTCAGATGGATAAAAACTTTTATGATTTACAGTTAAATGGAGAAACCAGGATCACTTGATGGAATGGACCAATCACAGGACTCCATACATTGACGTACAAAGAGAGTACAAGTACTAATTCTGAAGCATCTTTCCATCATTCTATACTGATGTTTTATTCAGATTACTGCCGCTGCTATGATGACCTGTAACACAGAAAACAAATAAATAGCTTCCATTTCCCAGGACCCCTTGCACCCTAACCCTGTCACACACAGGTATGAGACCTTTTTCTGAGCACCACTGGACAAACTCTGCTCTTCATGAGCTACAAATGGGCTATAATGACGGCAGCAGTGCATCTGCTGGCTGTGTGCTCAGCGCAGAGCAGGTAAATCTGTTCACCTTTCTCTTTCCAGGTGCCTCATTATGCTGTGGTTTCAAACCCACATTATAGCATCCCAAATAACCAAGACGGCAACTGGTTCCGCTCCAAAGCCGTGATAATGGAATAACACGTATCCATTTTTAAAATGGAAAATCTGCAAGTGCAGCTGAGCAGCTCGTCTTCATCCCAGCTGAGCTTCAGTTATGATAAAATCAAAATACAGAATAATTCTCTGCATTTTTCCCAGCAGATCAACATTGAGCTGAGTGAAACACATCTACAAGCTGGATGCCCCCTCTCCCCTTTTGTCTGCAGGACACACTGTCCATGCTGTCTACAACAAATGCCTTTTTTTTTTTATCCAGTTTTTCATTTTGCTTTAGACCTTTTGACGACAAGAGAAGAGTGATGTGTTTCTGGCTGTTGTTCGCATTGGGATCCGTCTTTCTGCATGGACCGGTAACCTGTGTTGGTGGATTTCAGGGGAAACTTTTTTCACAATTAGTTATTTCTGGAAGTGATTTTGGAGAGAATCATATGTGCTTTAAATGCTGAAAATCATCTTTACCCCTCAATCTGAAACTATGCACTGCAGATGGTGGGATGTATAGTCAGAGGAATATCTCTTTGAAATTGTTCCCTAACTTACAGATTTCTGTAAAACTGGTCATCACATCTAATCTCTAAGAACAAAAATCTGTGCTCTGAATGCAGATACTTCTTTCCAATGTCTTTTTTTCTCCCCTCTTTTCATCCACAGATCTCTGCTGCCACTCAGTGTCTGCTTGCTGTCCTCTGTTATCAGACCGTCAGGCTTGTGTGTATGTGTGTGTGATATATATATATATATACACACACACACGAGTGTCTAATAGTGGTAAATCTTCCACTACAAATTGTCATTAAAAGAAACGTCTACAAAAACATGTGCATTCACAAAGTGTACATAAAAAATATTAAGAAAATGTGAAATTTTCTTCATTTCTAAAGTCCTATAGGGAGAAATACACCACTCCTGGACACTGTCCCAGATGTCACGTGATGCTGCAGAGACATGTCAGCCAGGACAGTCCTCTCAACATCTAAAGAATTAAAGAAAACTCCGGGCGGATCTTGTCCATCCCACAGATGAGAAGATCCACCCCAGAATCTCCCAGCTCTGCTTCATCATAAGACGTGTTGGTAGGATTGAGGAGGCTTTCAAAGGATTCCCTCCAGTGACCCACAACTTTCCAGGTGGTCAGAAACCTCCCATTCCCACTGTACAGTGTTGACATACAGCTGTGTTGTGTTGAGGAGAGTCCAACTAGATCTACCATCCAACCTCACGCATCAGTTCAGTTTGTCAAGGATTGGACGCCAGAACGTCTTTGAAAATCCCAAAGGGACATTCAAAATTGTAGTTTTATTTTTAAGACAAAATTATTTTAGGGGTTTTGTTGTTGAGGCTGCTGGAAGGAAGCCCTGTACCCCTCCGTCCTACATCAGGCTATACTAGAATAGGTTTAAGCCTATCAAAGACACTTGAGACGTTTGGTGTGACAGGCTTGTAGGACAGGTGATAATATCAGATCAGACAATTACGCTTCAAATGCTGCCGTATGGACACAATGAGGACAGAATAGAAATCTGCACCGTAGGACAAAAATATCTGGAACACAAAAACTAATCTCATAATGAAAGCAGGTGATGATCCTGATTTTACCCTGTTAAATTTTTAGATAAATGACAAACCTTTGCTTTAATAGTTTGTAAACAATTCGTTCATCAGCATCCACAACTTTAAAGCAGTAAGATCCAACTTTGAAATTAAATCAATGAGTCAGTTTGTTTTCCAGGGAAACATTTATTAGAATTTCCACATCTAATGTGAGGACAGATAAAATAGCGGTGCTTCTACAGAGGAGTTTGTCTCAGGGATAGATGCACTTCTGTTCTTAAATAAATCACCATCATTCGATGAAAGCAGCTCAGATTGATGATAAACCACAGAGGAGGCGGCCAACTTCTATGGAGTTACTCCGTGAGGCCGAGCTTTTTCTTCAGGGACTCTGGCATCTCAGGGGGAGGTGGGCGGGGCAGGCGGAAGTACACCTTGACGGAGTCATAGATGAACCACTGCAGGGCGGTCAGGGTACCAATCATGATGATACGGGCCACCAGACCCTTCCACACTCCTGAAAATCAAACAGCCAGGATCAGACTTGTTAAGACCAGACAAAACCAGTTTAAGACAGATGCCATACTGAATCTGACAGATTTGATCCAGGCTAGGAACTCTAATCCAACATGCCTTCCAGATAAAGTGTCCATTCTTATGTTTTGCAGCACCTGAGGTGTCTACATGATTACTGGTTGCAAGTGAAAAACTGGTAAACAGCTTTTACAGTGAGTGTGTACTGCTAAGAAGCTGCTGAGGCGCTCTACTCAGACAGCAGCGCCCTCCAGATGTGCATCTAAGCAGCATGTTGGACAAAACCTCAAGAGAGACCAACCTTTTGGTCCAAGCCTTTTCAGAACCTGGACAGCTGTGCTTCCTTTCTCCTTGTTTAACACCGACACCACAGAGTCAGCAGGATGGGATACGATGGCGCAGAACACACCAGCTGCACGCAGAAAAAGTTACCTGGTTAAACCAGAAACCTTCAAGCAGTTTCACTTTGGTTGCATTTCACAAAGAAGCTAAATAAAAGCAGACGCTCACATCAAGTCTGATATTAGGAAATCTGTGCATCTTTTCCCATGAAACCTTAAAATATGTAAATCCTCTTGTAAGATATAAATACATTTTATATACATCCATGTGTAAAGATATGCATCTACTGTAATATTTGTACACATCGATAAATACAAGCCTGTGATCCTGCACATAGAAAAATACTGTAAATAAATAATCACTTCAGCTCCTTTCTACTACTAAGCATTTTATTCTATACAGTCTCGGCTTTGGTAAGGACAACTCTGGGGGACAAACATTCAGTCCATAACTCACCGATGTAACCAGCAACGAAGGTGACGACGAGCTGCTCAGCCTTACTGCACTCGCTGCGGGGTTTAGGAACCACATATTTGTAGAGCAACTCCACGGTGCGCTCAAAGCAGGCGAACTTCATCATGGTGTAGGGGATCTGCCTCATCCACAGAGGAACAACACCTTTATAGAAGCTTTGGGGAAGAAGACAATAGATCAGCTGACAGTCAATCGCATCTTTATTAAATAAGAATTGCAGCCAAAATCTCCAATTCAGAAGGTTTGTCCGTCATCCAGGTTTGCAGGACTGGGGGGGCACAGTCTGACGACTAGTTACCAGCCCTGCATGTGAGCTGGAGGACAGGTAGACTGCTCTTACACGCCAATGACTCAAGCACCTCCAACTGTACAGCAAAGAAGCTGTTGAGGAGCTCTGCTCAGAGAGCAGTGCCCTCCAGAGGTGGATCTAAGGAGCGTGTCAGCAAGAATCTGATGTCCATGCAACTTACGCCCACAGTCCCTCTTCTGCAAACATCTTCGGGGCACACTGTCTGAGGGTGTTGGCGTAGCCTGGTTGGGTCTGGATACGGACTTTACAAGCCTCCATGGGAGCCAAAGCAATGTCTGCAAAGAACTCAGCGCTGGCCGAAGCCGCCAGGTACAGAGACGTCCTCCACAGGTACGTATTCTCCTGTATGTCAACACAAACAGTGGTCAGAACAAGGCTAAGAGAACTAGGCATACAGGAGCCTCATACAAACACAGTCTGGCCTCATTGTCCAGCTGCAAAGTTCAGGAACAAACATTATGGCTTTCGTTCCATCTGATGAAGAGTAAACCACCTTATTTTTCCTCATTTATGATCAATGAACTTCGTTT
>JBAMIG010000025.1:1635924-1647656 GCA_037177335.1 Kiunga ballochi
AAATATCATTATTCTTTAAGTTACCTGTTCCTGTTGTAACAAATGATCTGCTTTGAGTTCATCCCACAGTTTTCCTTTACACATCAAACGGTTCGACATGTTCTTATGTGAATCTTTCATTCAGTTTAGTTTATTTAAATACAGATTAAACACATGCGCGCACACACACATTTTCTCTATTCTCATTGTGCTTACAACGTCTCAGTATGGGGATTTTATTGTTGTGAAAAAAAGTTAAAAAAGTTGGTTCCTGGAGGTTTGATGGGTGGGTAGGCTGGTAAATGGATGAACAGATCAGTAGTAAAACCAGGTAAAAACCTTTTTTTCTAGAAGGCTGAAGATCCAAGTCTTATTTTCCCATTTGGCAAATTCATCTCCCAGTTCAGAGATGGGCTGGTGCTGGCCCCCAGGACATATGTATGACAGATTCCTTAAACATTCAACTACGGTATAATAGAATCTGTGGTTCAACTGGCTGAATGTTGGACCAGACTGCAGCTCTGCTTGCTTCCTTTTCTCTCTCAGGACTCTGCATACCAACCGATGTACAGACGGGGAGGAGGGAGACACAGCTCCAGTGGTAAGACTGGTCAGACTCATTTTTGATGCCTTTCTTACCGTGGTCTTTCTGCTCTCGGGACATTAAGAGGTGATGTCAGGCGGTCTCTTTCCATACAGAATGATGGATTTCTTGTTTACTAAGAACTACAGTCCCACATTGTTAAACTACTTCCATAATTTGAGAATAAAATAAACGTTAGATGTAGCAACATGGACAGAATTTATTAGTAGCATCTTTTTCTAGTAAATTTTTCTCCTTAAATCCATCTTTTGTGGTAAACGCTACATTTTACCATCTCAGCAGATGTTTGGATGTTTCTGATTTAGTCGCTCTTCTTCAGCAGCTTGGAGTGATTCTTCCCAGGTGAGCAGTCCAGACCGGGAAGGAACCTATATAACCATGGACTCTGGTCGCGGCGATTCCACGTCGGCGTCCACAGTGGAGGTCCCACTCACTCCCCACAGCCACCACCCCGCGGCCTTGCTTCCCATGCAGCTCTACCAGCTCTCCCAGCCACTGCGCGTTGCCTTCACGGCCTCTCGCACTGCCAACTTCGCCCCGGGAAACCTGGACCAGCCTATTGTGTTTGACCAGCTCCACAGCAACTTGGGGGAGATGTACAACGCCCACATCGGCCGCTTCACCTGCCCTGTAAACGGGACCTACGTCTTCATCTTCCACATCTTGAAGCTAGCCGTCAACGTTCCCCTCTACGTCAACCTGATGCGCAACGAGGAGGTCATGGTGTCCGCGTACGCCAACGATGGCGCTCCAGATCATGAGACTGCCAGCAACCATGCCATCTTACCTCTGTTCCAGGGTGACCAGGTGTGGCTCCGGCTGCATCGGGGTGCCATCTATGGAAGCACCTGGAAGTACAGCACCTTTTCCGGCTTCCTGTTGTACCATGACTGATCACCATGACTTCCTTTCTGGGGAATCAAACTGGCATCTCGTGTCCTCAGGTTCTCTTTGACCATAAAACCATTCAGAAGGTTTGTTTACATGCAGATTGAGTTTAAACCCTGAGGCAGATATCCTGAAAGCCTTCAGTCACATTTCTGTCACAACTCTGATGCAGTTTCAGGAATTTTTCCCTTTTTTTTCCCCCTTTTTCTGAATGGCTTGTGGACGTTAAAGGCTTAATTCCTAACCAGGGGAGTTCTGAGCGACAAGCTGCACCCTGCTGGTCACAAATTCCAGACCAGATGGGAGAATTTGTACTCGTGGTGGCGGGAATGGTGTTGCACACTTGAGGTCTTGAACTTAAAGCAGTAACTGACTGTTTAGAGAAATGTATTGGTCTGTAAGTGTGCTGAATAAAAGATTAGCAAAGATGTGTGTGCGGCTCTTTCTGGATTAGCCCACATTCTGTATTTTATCCAGATTTGTCTTGTTTAATTTAACACTAGGTCATAAATGACGCGATGAAGACTGATGAAGTCTTCCTTTTGATGTATCAGAAGTCCAGCAGATGGCGCTTTTTGACATGTCAAATGTCTCAAAGTTAATATGCTGCTTCATCGGGCGTGAGTGTCACCATCCCTACTTCCAGAGGCAGAAACCAGGAACCGGTCCAAAACAGGTCAGATCATTGACACTGAAAGCACTGGTGAAAATATGTCCAGTGACCGGTCATGGGATGTCCGGTCAGTACCCCTCTATCCATGCTGGTTTAGTTTAGAGTTTAGTTAGACAGAAAATAGTTTCGTTTGTTTTGGTATTTTTCTACAGGAAGTGACGAGACTCCTTCCTGCGGATCAGAGCTGGTTCTGACTGGGTCAGAACCAGAAATAAAAACAGACTCAAACGGTTACATGAGCTTTATGAACTTCTTAAGTTAGTTTTGAAAAACATTACAAACACACAAAACGGCTTTCCATATTCACACCAGTGCCCTTCACACCGGGCCCATGCTCCAACAGGGCTCTGCTCCATCTCAGGAGCCCAATGGGCCCTGCTCGATCTGAGGGGCCCAAGCTGGATCAGATGATGAATGTTGGACAATGAAGCTATACAAATGAGAGCGCTCGCTCTCTCTCTCAATCCAGAAGTCGGGTTCTGGGAAAATGAAAATTACAACATGGACCCAATAAATTTGATAAAGTCCAGCAGGCCCTCGACGGTCGAACATTTGGTCCAGCTTAGACCCCTGCAGCTGGTCCTAATGGCACCCCGGAACCTGGATTTGGTGAGATCCTTCTAGATTTGATTTGGGCTGAGATCTAGTTCAGCTTCAGAGTGGTCCTCTCAGACAGTCCAGTCCGTCAGCTTCCTCTGAAACAACGAGAGGAGTCCATTTGAACCGCTAATCGCATGCAGCAGGGTAGATGTGTGAAGGAGACATCTCCAACATTCAGGACCCTAACCCTGAACTTGAACTGGCAGGATACATAAAAACATCTAAAACACGAGTTGTTATGTCTGATTTAAACTTGCATCAGGATCAAAACAACTTTTACAGAGTTCAGCAGGTATAATTAGATGTGTAACCATGGTTACCACCTGCCTCCGTATCCATGTGGCTTCCTGCTTACCATTGGCCCTTGGCAGCGGTGCTCCGCCTCTGCTGGGAGATGCTGTAGATTTCCTGCAGCTGTTTCTTCTGGTCGTCGCTGAGTGGGTCAGTTAGACAGCGGTACCAGGCAGCATCAGAACTCTGGACCCCTGTCACACACACAAACACACACCACTGTTCCGAGAAGCTTCCATCAGAGTTTTATCGTGTTGTTGAGCAGAAACGGTTCCAACGTCACTGGATGGAGGGACACCTGGATCCTGCTATCTAATCAGGTGTTTTATGGACCAACTATGTTACTGGATTACTTTTACTGGACCCTTCTAATGTAACAGGACCATCTGTCACTGGAGTCCAGCAAAGATTCAGAGGTATACTGGTGAGACTGGTCTGGATTATGTTTACTGGGCCGATTACAGATTACATCCTGGAATGTTCTACATCATTCACATGTGGAAGGACACTTTGTCTTTGCTCAGTCTCCTCTCTGAGATCGTTCCATGTTGCATTGCCAACACACACATTCTTCACATGGAAATGTTTTTTCACAGTCCTGCTGCAAACATTACATCATCATTCAGGATGGTTTCCTTCCCGGAAGATGACAGTCCTCCCTTCTGAACCCAGTTTTATTAGCTTCTGCCTCTCCATCCATACTATCTGAATGATGACACTTTAAGAATCACAGGATCTGTTTCTACATGAAGCTGCTTCCTGGATCTGATAAATTGTTCCAGAAGAAACATCATCATCCAGCAGTGAGTATGATGTAAATGTGTTGCTGTAACGCTTGAATTAACATCTTGGAGATATAAACAGATGTAGTAATGTTTAATGTGGTTTATAACGTCTGTTCTGGACATTTTAGCAGGATCAAAGTAATGACAGCAGACTGCAGTTGTTCAAGTCTTTGCCATAAATACGGACCTAGGTCTGCTTCTGGTGCTGTATTGGATGTCAGGTGGTACTACTGTAGTAGTGCTATTAGCGTAAGCAAGGTCGACCCAGATGAAAGTCCATCCATTTGAATATTTAGCTTTTATACGTTTTTTTCTAAGCTTATTATTATTATTAGTTTTTATATAATTTTAATCAGAATTTTCTGCTGGAGTGATGCCCCATTATTGCTCAATACTGCCTCCTGCTGCCAGGAAGAGAAGCTGCACTCATAACTCCCACCTGCGCTGTCAAAACCACACCTCAGCTGAAAGCACAGAGCTGCTCTGCCTTCACCATCACAACCGTGTGTTTTCCACACAGGCGGTAAGTTTCCCGTACAGGTTATCTACATAAAACGATCACTGCTGTGCGTTTCTGTGTTCAAGCGATGCTATGCGACTGGTTTGCAGCATATATATATGTGTGTGTGTGTGTGCGCGTGCGTGTCTCCGGGCGTGTCAGTGTACAAACTGCACGCTTGTGTTTAGGATGGAGGTGGGAAAGCAACAAACATGTTTGCACCAGGGCATCCTGCTGTCATGTTACACCCATCATGACATATAAAGGTAACTGGAAGGGTCTGGGACTGCTGCTGAATCTGAGAGTTTTTTTAAGTCGTGCTTCTGATCTTAATTTGATTAACTAGGCACTAATCTGTTTACTAATTTAATAATAATGTAATTACACCTCATCTTCAAACAGCTTCTTCCACTCTGTGTGACATTAAGTGTTATAAACACGGTAAAATCATCTCCTGCGTGTGCGAGTTGTTGTTTACGAGCTGAAACTCACTGAGCAGAGCCGAGGTGAAGAACTGGTACTCATCCTCCCCGTTGTCGTAGTCCAGAGGTGTGCTGTACTCCTCCAGGGGCGTTCCCTCAAAACCATCTTCATCCCAGTAGTCGTCCTCATCGTCGTCTTCGTCATCACCGCCCTGTCCTACTGTCATGCTGGACTGATGGAAGATGGTGCTTTGGCTGTCACTCACCTCATCTTCATCACTGGGGATTTCCTCTGATCACAGAGACAAATAATCATCTTCATCACAGAACAAACTAATGCCAACAAAACCTCATGATGATTCAGAACATTTTCATCACATCGTTACTCTGTTGCTAAGAAAGCTCTATTTTCACCATTTTCAAACTTCCTGTCAGATTTTCCACCAATCAGAGAGCCTAAATGTGTTGGATGTCCAATCAAGAGCAGCCAAACACAAACAGAGAGCAGAAAAGAATGAGCCTCTGTGGGGATAAAGCCAGACGGTCCTGATGCAGCCGAGTCGGTTTTGTGATGCAAGTTTATTATTATTACTGATTATTCATAGTGTAAATTATTCTTATTAAGACGTGAGAGAATGATGTACAGAAGAGAAAGGTCCTGATTATTGTTGATCTGGGTGTTATTTTGACAAACTTCTGTTTGTAATAGATTCTGTTTTCTTCTCCTGGTTGCTCTTTATGCTGCCATTTCCATTAATCGATCCTTTTTGTCTCATGATAACCGAGTCTGAAAACATCATGTGTGCACGTTCAACTATGTTTCACCATTCTGGTCTTCATCCTGAGCTCCTGTTCGGGCCAGGAGGTCCGGTTTGTTGATGAGACGGGAGGCATAGAGGTGTTTAAGACCTAGGAAGAGGAGTAGGATGGAGGGGAGGATCTGGGCAGACACCCTGTCCAGCGCCGCAGGCCGCCTGGGCAGCTCCATCAGCACACTCAGACCGATTATGCACATCTTACGGTCATGCATTCTGAGACGGATGACAGACAACAATGTTGTTATTTACAGGAAGTCTTGAAAGAGTGACAGACTTAAATCTAAAGTCCTGTTTCAGATAAGGAAGAAGTTTATCAATAAAACAGAAATCTGGTGGTTTACAGCCTTACCAAGCTAAACCATTAACCTTTTCTAACAGATGTCAGAATGTGAAACCCATCATATAAATTCATTACAATGAAACATTTCAACATTCCTTTCCTGGGAATATTGATCATTGTGGCTTATAGATAATGAAAAGCCAAAATGCAGTGCCATGGAAGCAATCAGCGTGTTGCACTGCTCAGGTGTAATGGAAGCCTAGGTCATCCACATTGTTGGGTCTGGTGTCTCAACTTCTTCTTGACAATATTCACAGATTATCCATGGACTGAGAGACCATTTAAAGGCTCAGGATTCCTTTGCAGGTGTTCTGAGTTAATTCGTTGATAAGGGTCTGACATCATGGCTTTCCAAAATTAAAGTTTTCCACAATAATAATAATAATATTTTAGACTGCATTTAGGCTTTTCTTTATGTATAAGCCCTAAATATCAATATTTTTAAGAATGAATCGTTGAAATGTTGCATTTAATGAATCTGTATGATATTTGGGTTTCACATTCTGACATGACTGATAATAATAGTTTAATCTACTAAGTACCTGTACAGGTTCCATCATTTCTAGTCAGACTATAATGAACTTTTACATGTAACTTGTTCGCTTAGGCCTGGAAAGTTTGAGATGTAAATCTCAAGACCATTCCTGTATCACCTGTCTTACCCCAGGAAGAATTCTGTGTCATTCATCCACTGGTTGATGAAGTGGGCAGTGATGGGCTGAGGGTTGTGAGGAAAGTGCATGTTGTCCATGGTGTGGATGAGCAGGGCTGGGTTGTAGTACAGAGCAGCGATTGCTACCTGCAGACACATCGTCCTAAGCTCACTGGACTTCACACCCCGCATCAAACGCTCCAGAACTGCCTCCACAAACAGAGGGATACACTGCAAGCAGAGCACACACAATAAGCCTCCGTCCATCTGAGAGATTCTAAAATGCTTCTATTTTTACATTCAGTTATATTACTGACCTGCTACCAGTAAAACCAGTCTTGTTACTGACTTGTTCCCAGTTCAAACTGACCGGCTACCAGTAATACCAGTCATGTTATTGAATTGTTCCAAGTTAAATTGACCTGCTTCCAGTGAAACCAGTGATGTTACATACTTGTTCCCAGTGAAACTGACTTGTTTCCAGTAGAACCAGTCTTGTTACTGACTTGTTCCCAGTTCAAACTGACGTGTTTCCAGTAAAACCAGTCATATTGCTGAATTATTCTAAGTGAAACAAGTCATGTTAATGACTTGTTCCCAGTTAAACTGACCTGTTTCCAGTAAAATCAGTCATGTTACTGAGTTGTTCACAGTGAAACCAGTCATATTACTGAATTATTCCAAGTGAAACAAGTCATGTTAATGACTTGTTCCCAGTTAAATGGACCAGTTTCCAGTAAAACCAGTCATGTTACTGACTTGTTCCCAGTAAAACCAGTCATATTAAGGAATTATTCCAAGTGAAACAAGTCATGCTATTGACTTGTTCCCAGTTAAACTGACTTGTTTCCAGTAAAATCAGTCATGTTACTGACTTGTTCCCAGTTAAACTGACTTGTTTCCAGTAAAATCAGTCATGTTACTGACTTGTTCCCAGTTAAACTGACTTGTTTCCAGTAAAATCAGCCATGTTACTGACTTGTTCCCAGTTAAACTGACTTGTTTCCAGTTAAACCAGTCATGTTACTGACTTGTTCTCGGTTAAACTGACCTCTGTCCAGTGAAACGAGTCATATTATTGAATTTTTCTAAGTGAAACCAGTCATGTAATTGACTTGTTACCAGTTTAACTTGTTTTCAGTAAAACCAGTCTTGTTACTGACTTGTACCCAGTTTACCTGACTGATAGGTAGTAACAGTAAATTAATCTGTCAACCCTTTTCTTTCCTACGTCTCTGAGGGACTATATCTCCCTCTGCCTACATTTCCCAGAATCCTGCCTCTTCCTTATCTGTGCGACATATTTTCTCATGTGAGCTTCTAGCCAATCAGGAAGGCACACAAGATTCTTTTATCCAATCAAAGGAAATACACGTGATTGCTTTTATCCAACCTGAGATTGTTTTGATTCATGCACCGTAAAAAGTCCTGTCCACATGTATTCGGTGTGCATCTTCTTACAGTATGGTGCAAACGTGCAGCGTGACCCACTTGAATGCTAAGTGGATCCACCCGCATGCTGACAGGCGTAAAAACTCAGACACGTCTCAGTTCCTCATTGTCCTGTCTCTCTGCATTTATCAAGGTCAATGCCCTGACACTGACATCTTCCCAGTCAAACCAGTCATGTTATTGACTTGTCCTACCTGTACACATAGAGCAGGTGTTTTCATGTAGCTTCAGATGAACTGTGCTCATTAAGCTTAGCTGGTTTGGTAACTGGTTGGAACTGGTACTGTTCCCAGTGACACCAGTAAAAGTTTTCCAGATGCTCACATATCCGTGAGACGCTAACATCTCCTGCCTTCACAGAGAAGATGACCTGATTCAGGAAATCACTGGATTCTCTGTGTCAGGTGTCACAGAACCGACTGCCGGACTATTCGGCACCATGAAGCCTCGTGATTACGCAACAAAACGTGTGAATGAAATGTTCCCTGTGTGATGAGAAGAGAGATGGTAAAATGGTTCTGATCTCACCTGGTCGATGCCTCTGCCTCTGCACTGCAGGATGATCACTTCTAAGAGTTTGGCAGCGTGACACTCGGCGTCCTCGCCTGCTTCAACTGTCAGCACCTGCAACAGGTAACACACTGCTTTATCATCAGCTCACAGAGACATGCTGGGGAAACTAAAAAAAAAACTTTTCCTGACCTTCTTACACATGCTGTAAATAACCTCCAGGTGTTTTGGGTTGGACAGGAACATATCTGTATCCACGGTGACGTAGTTGTGCAGCAGAGGCATCATATCTGCAACACACACATCCAGCCATTATCCTCCCTGACAGTGTTTCACTCTCTAATATTGGCTATTTAGTTGTTTTTTTTTAACTCATCTTTATATTCATTATTGTTATCCCTTTATTTAACTCACTATATTTCAATATTTTTATTTTATTAACCCTTTTCCGTTTATTTTGTTCTCAGATAATTGGAAATAATCTTGCTGCTAAGAAGTTATTAATTATAATAATTTTAAAACAGTTCAGATGTGAGGAAAAATAAAACTAATTTGATTTAGATTCTTTGTTGTGTGTAATTATGATAAATAAGTAAAATGGTAACATCTCTGATTTAAATAAAATAGTATTTGGACAGCTAAATAATTAAAAAAATATCATGGGTCTATCTTAAACCTTTCATTTTAAAGAAAAGTCAGTAAGAGATCAAAAAGTGGAGTGGATCAAGGAAACAAACCAAATATCTAATCGTATTTATGCTGATGACACTCAGCTCTATATTACTCTCTCCCCAATGGACTCAATCTTTTATTCCTTCAGTCTATCATTCATTATCTATTTTGCTTATTCTAATCCAGGGGAAGCTGGATTCTTTCCCAGCAGGCGAGGGGCAGGTACACCCTGGACAGGTCAGTAGTTCATCACAACACTTGTTCAGATCAATACTAAGACACTGAACACACTGGTTGTGATACCAGATATAAGTGTTTAAAGATGAATATCCAGCTTCAGTCAGTGATGTTAAAACCAACCCCATGTATTTGTTAAATACTGGTCTTCAAGTGCAATTTATCAGAGTATAGTTAAGAGATTCTACACAAATCCTTTAAAAAAAATCGCCACAGGAAGTACAGGTGCAATACTTTAGCGGTTTATTCTGCAAATATGCAGACGGATACCAGCCAGCGAGACTTTAAGCTCATCTGTGTCAGTTTAATTTTGGTTTTCTGTTCCTGACATCTAGAAGAAAAGAAAACATTTCCTCTGGTTACGTCTTTCACGCTAACGTCGAAATGCCTGCATCTTGCTTTCAGTCTCGTGTGTGAACTTCCCACCCTGTTGGACAGTGTCAGGAGATACCTGTGAAATAGTCAAAGCAGTCATGCTGGAAGACCTCATAGAGGACACCGAGGAGCTGCCACATCTGCGGGGAGACGGTCTGACAGGTGAGACCAAAGGCCAGAGACAGAATTTCCTCGTAGAACTCTGACAACAGGAAACACAACCAATCAGAGGCCAAACACAAAGCAGGACACCTGGATAAGTGGACAGATTGGACCAAAAGGGACGAAAAGGGACAAAAGGCTCTGAAATAGAATCTGCTGTTTCTACTGAAGAAACACTTTATAAAACAATCACCTGGCTTAAGGCTGGTACAACAAACAGGAGGTTACTGGTCCTCTAACTGGTCACTGCTGTGTGGGATCAGGTCCACCAGTGGGACCTGTGCAACCTCTAGTTGTGAAATGAATTTACAGACTGTTTTAGATATTATTCCACTGAAGCGTCCCCATGGTTGATCACCTTCCAGGGATGCTGACTCAGCTGGTTTTTACAGCAGTGCAGTGAAGGGACCGCAGGATCCGATCCTGCGTATGTGATCACATTTAAGAACCGACTGATCAGTAAACTTCCAGACTTCTTTTCTTTTCCTGTTCTAAAAATCAGGATGGATGGAGATTCAGAACATTTCAGGCAGCATCCTTCCTCTCAGGATCAGTGGACACAGGTTCCTTACTCCCTAACCAGCTGGTCAACTTTAAATTAGTGTTCAAATATAACCAGTTCTGTCCCGGTTTTGGACCGACACAGATGGACTTTGTGAAAGCAGAGGTGCAATGGCTTCACTGGATCAGTGTCAAACTGGGATTTACACAGAAAAACTCACGTTTGGTGGTTTTATGTCCTAAATAATCATATTTTTTATGCAGATTGTGTATTTTTTGTCCTCAATGTGTGAAAAACACGTTCCAGATCATGTAGGTGAGGTTGTGCTGGAAGAACCAAAGATGGCTGAAATAAGGACTAATCAGGACCCTGCTGAGGGGTTCCCCTCCAGAACACCTGCCTCAGTCTGCAATGTGATGAAGGACGCTCGGCCAGCGGGACATCACCATGTGACGTCTTATTGTCCAGGCAAAGTAGGGAAAAATACCCAGTTAGTTCAGACTTAAATGGGTGAGACACACAGCATGTCCCACCAACACACACCTGCCATACCTATGATGGGCTTCTGTAAGACCAGGCCGATCACCTGCAAACAGATCCCCTCCAGCTGCTGCGTGATCTGAGAGGACAAGGACATCATGTCAGGATGTTACAACCTCTCAGAGGAAGCCGAGGGTCGGATACCTCCTTATGATCCTCCATGACGGTGAGGATGGTATCGATGGTGCTAAGGATGCCGAGAGCCATGACGGTCTTATCTTCATTCTCCTCATATTCCTCGCTCTGAAGGACCCGGGTGAAGATCTCAGCCTGTTCAGCAGTTTTCTGTTAGAAATCCAGTAGAACATTTACAGAACGTCTGTGGTTTCCTACCAAGTTGTGCGTCATGTCCACGGCGATGGCGGCCATCTCCTGGTTGTACTCGCAGATCATCTTCTGAATGACGGTGGTCAGGTCGTCGTTTTCCGTCTCTTTGACCACGTGAAGCAGCTCCTGCATCACTGGACGGATGTAAGGCTGGATGTACAGCTTAGCTGCAAACACACACAGTCACCGTCCCCACTGGTTTAACTGGGAACGGGGCAGTGAAACGACTGGTTTAACTGGGAACGGGGCAGTGAAACGACTGGTTTAACTGGGAACGGGGCAGTGAAACGACTGGTTTAACTGGGAACGGGGCAGTGAAACGACTGGTTTAACTGGGAACGGGGCAGTGAAACGACTGGTTTAACTGGGAACGGGGCAGTGAAACGACTGGTTTAACTGGGAAC
>JBAMIG010000025.1:1680327-1697784 GCA_037177335.1 Kiunga ballochi
AAGGATGGATGGATGGATGGATGGAATAATGGATGGATGGGTGGAAGGATGGATGGATGGATGTATGTAATAATGGATGAATGGATGGATGAATGGATGGATGGGTGGGTGGAAGGATGGATGGATGGAATAATGGATGAATGGATGGATGGAATAATGGATGAATGGATGGATGGAATAATGGATGAATGGATGGATGAAATAATGGATGAATGGATGGATGAATGGATGGATGGATGGATGGATGGATGGACAGAAGGATAGAACAGTAGACATAAATATTACCTAACATCTTTAATCTTTTTATCGTAAAGCTGCTTTAATTTGTCCAGAATCAGATCAGGCTAAAAACCTGAAATCCTAAAACACGCACTGTCCTCTTTGTATTAAACAGTTTCTTTCTGATGCACCAAACTGAAAACTGGGAGGCTCATTTAAAATACAAACATCACATTCCAGAAATTTTCAGATGAATGAGACACTTCTGTCTCCATCTGCAGGAATATGCAGACTGAGGCAACACGAGACTTCTGATGAATCTAAACTGCAGCTGAATGAACCGGATCTTACCCAGCCGTGAGGTCTGCTTCCTCTTGATTTCTGTCAGTTTTGGGATAGGAAAAGGTCCGTAGCACTGCGTGAAAATCACTGACAACTGCTGGCTCATCACCTCATTCTGCAACACACCAGCGAGAACAGAACTTTATGGGAATCCGGGACTTATAGCTGACATATAGAAACAATGCTGGAGCAGGAAGGCATGAGAGACCTTGCTGGTCCGAAGGATCTGGAACATAAGAGGCAGACCATGCGTGATCAACTCCTCTGTGTACTCCTCTTCCTGGATGCAGCTGAAGTCTTTGAGGAGGCCCTGGATCAACGGCCGGCGGTTCTGGATAAAGCAGGAGCGCAGGCACTCCAACCAGGTGTGTAGTGTCCAGGGAACACCTGAGAAAAGCACCACACGGACAGTGAATATTTGCTCATGCCAGTAAGAAGAGCACCACAGAACCGACCATGTTTCCATCACTTCGTGCTGTTAGTGTCGCTGGGAATGTTGGATTGGAGCAAACCAGAGATCCAATGGGAAAACAGAAGAACATGGATAAAACAAAAATATCCTGTTTTAAAAAGACTGTTCCCTTTACGGTTAAGGAAAGAATGAAGCGAAAGGCCTCCTAGTTTGTCCCAAAATCCTTTAAACGTTTGCATGACTGAATGAGACAGACTTTAGAGTTTGTCCTTTTATCAACACGTTTGGTATCATTCTTTGTTTCTGGACATTGTGCTGAAAAGACACATGAACTGACTAAACAACCAAAGATAATGATAAAAATTAACCTGATGCTCGCTTTAAAGTTTCAGATAACGGCGTCATATTGCACATAAATAATAGCAGGAATGTCCACACTGGGCTTTCGTACAAAAGCCTCTAGCGTTACAGATGCTGTCTGTAAAGCATGGTGGTGGCAGTATCATGGTTTGAGGTTGTTTAATGTCTCTGAGGCTAAGTGGGCTTCTTATTGTTAGGATTAGAAGATCAGAAGTACTAAGTACTCTATTATCTCAGTTTGGATGTTAATCTTGGGTATTTGTTTATCTTGTTTCACATTTATACTGAATTCCATCCACATGAAACATCGTTCGTACACAAATCTGTTTCATTATTATGCTTTTTTATCTGATGTTTAGAGGATAACTCTGTATAATCTGCTTCTGAATAAATTACAAGCATACAATGTCTGTTTTCTTAAAGATCCCTAATAATACTGACCTCACTCTTGCAGGAATGTGGAATCACTGTGAAGGATTTGTTCATGTTTTACCAGGCTAAGTTAGTAGTTACAGATTTTATATATGAAAAATGTGTAAAATATGCAGAAACCCTCAAGCATCATTTGTAACTTTTACAGCCACACTTAAAAGAAGACAAAAAGAAGCCATTGATGCTGTTAGCACATTGAATTTCACAAAAAAAGGTAAAGAATAAATGAAAACATCTAATCCTGAAAAGAGAGCTCATCAGTCTAATTATGAAATCAATAGATTACTGTAAAAAAAGACGTTCTGAACATATCAGGCCTACATGGGCTTGATTTTGTGGTGTAAAACGGCTGTGGTAGGACGAAGAAGCTGTTTTATAGATGAAATTGTAGCTATGGCAACACAGACTGGATTTTGGACAGGACAGGACAGTCACAAGAACATCTGCAGGACAGCTAGAGGCACCACAGAATAAACTTGTGTGTCCCTCAAGCATGTATTGATAAACCTGACCTAAGCTGCGGATGTCTATGGTGATGTCCACATGGCCGTGCTCTGCACTATGGTACATGGCCTCTCTCAGGGCCCTCAGTCTGGCCTTTCCTGTTCGCAGTGTGCCTCCACAGTTGGCCTGGGGAGCCAACCTCTTCTCCCTAGGATCAGAGCCTTCAGCTAGGATCTCCTCCAAGGACGGCACATCCCCCTTGTCCTTCTCTGAGTGGGACAGAAGTTTCCTAAATACATTCCTTAATGGAAACAGAAGGAGATGATTAAAAAACAGAACAGAGTAAACCTCACAACACCTCTGTGTTGATGGGATCACCTGTGTCCATGAGCTGCTGCCAGGCTATACGAGTTCATGTCCCCCAGCAGGGTAGAAGAGATGCCATTTCGACATGAGGTCCCTATCATCGGGTCAGCGCCTCGTTCCAGAAGCAAGCTCACCAGCTCAAAGTTACCTGATGAGAACACAAAATGAGAAAGCAGGGACGTAAGTAAAATTTTATGTGTTGTACTTTGATTTTGCTGCTTCCCTAAATCCCACCACTTCTAACTCATCTACGCATATTAGTACAATATTATCATAAACCAACCCAACTGCACAGATCAGCTGGGTTTTAGGTGAAATATTAAAAAGAATAGATGAAATATTAGGATCAAATGTCTTAGTTTATTTTTACTATTCTATTATTAACATATATAGGCAAATAATTATTCTTGATGAAAGGAGAGCAGCGTAATATCTCTTTTTGTAGGGACTTTTCATCTGTTCATGCAATCGGGAGATTCAGCAAACACAAGCTGTTATTTTAATGAGCCATTAAATTGTATGTGATTGGGAACTTTTTACTTTCCACTAACCTTATTAGTTGCGCTTGTATGGCAAAAGAAACACATTGTGGTCGTCTTCTGTAAATAGCTATTAGATTGCAAATCGACTTCTGCGACGTGCATGTATCAACACTTTACTTAATTCCTGCTGTCTTACCGGTGGTTCATATATGCCGTTCACATTAGTCATCACCAACATAAAAATGAGCAGACAATGCTTCATGATGTACAGTAAAAGATGTGAGGGATTTGTTGACTAAACTGTATAAGCAATCAATTTGTGGACACTTTGAGCTTGGCCTTTGTCAATGCGAACTGGAGCAGTGGAGAAACTGCAGGAATGTATCGTGTATTCGTTTTGCATCGAATCAGAAAATGCATCTTTTGGTGTGAACATGACAAAAGTCTCCACCTCCTCAAATCCTAGATGAAGCAGAACCCCTTATAGGTGTGAACATGTTTAATATGCCTTCAAAGGAAGTCTGTGTTACCTGCAGCAGCAGCAAGCTGGAGCGGTGTCTCTCTGTAGTTGTCCCCCCCGTCCAGTAATGAACCTTCCACATTAGCTCTGTTATCCAGCAGCAGCTGCAGCAGAGAGGAACGTGAGGGTTGCTGTTACATGTAGACCTAATACAAAGAACAGCCTGAAAGCCTAAATCATCTCATCCTGACGTCATCATTACATCTCTTCTACTCCTTTCTCATAGGGAGATAGAGCTCCTACTCTTATTATAAAGCTCTCTTATTAATAAATAAAGAAACCCTCTAAATGACTGAGCAGTTATATATTTAACATTGTGCAGCCAACAGGCTAAGCTGCTCTGTTAACTCAACCCACAGGTTCTGCTCTAGTCAATGGCATCTTTCCAACTTATCTGCACATTTAATCAAAAACAGTTATTCATTTGAGACAGACAGGAGCAACAAGGAAAAGAGGGCTTCTGGGACTATCAGGATGCACCACAGTAACCATCATCACCCCCACAGAGGTACGGAGGGGAGGTCAGGGGCCTGAGGACAGTTTTACAGCTTAGAAACGTCACTACCTGCACAACAGGAACGTGTCCATATAACACGGCGAAAGTGAGTGGTGTCCCTTGGCGTGTTTCAGGATAAACTGAGGGGTGCTTGTTTACTGTGCTGGGCACCTGAGAAGTCATAGGTGAAGTTCAGGGAGAGAGATATACAGCCATTAACGTTAAGAGCAGAAGCAGGAGGAGAGGTTTTCCGCTAGAAATCCTTCATCTTATCTCAGTTCTCACTCTAAGCATCAGAGCAGTTGCTTTCTCAGTCTCAGGGATGGGGAACCCTGATCCTCAAGAGCTGGAATCCTGCAGTTTTTCCATGTATCCCTGCTCCAGCACGCCTGATTCAAATCCAATGGATCCAACAGCTTATCAAGATCTGCACAGTGATTCATTCGTGTGAATCTGGTGTGTTGGAGTAGGGAAACATGGATGAGGACTGAGGTTACCCATCACTGGTGTCCCTGAACCAGGCTGTCTGGCTGCATTTTGCTGGCGGAGTCATTTAAAAAGCAACAATGCAATGCAACACAAGGTGACACCTGCAGAGCTGATTCATAAACAAAGCGGTGACCAAAGAGTCTCAGGTTTTACAGCACAGGTGTCCAAGTTTGGTCCTGGAGGGTCGCTGTAGTCCAGATCTTATTGGAAACAGACTTTTAGCTGTTTAATGCAATTTGTACACCTAGACGTGCTGATTTAAATTAAACTAAAACTTAGTTTAGTTATTACGGCATGTATTTTATTCATTTTAATCCACAGGTGTGATAACAGTCCGGCACTATTGTGTTGAGGAGGAGACTATGTGGTTCTTGCTCATTGAGTTGTCCTGTCCTGTCCTTGTTTACCAAGGTGCTCTGTATCTTTAGTGTGGGAGAAAGCTTTCATAAACCTCAGAGCTGTAGCTCACCATGTGCATGGACTGGCAGATTAAATCAGCTCCATGGCTCCTAAAGCAACTGTTTTACATGAGACAGTTGTTTTTGTCATCTATATTTGCACAGAGAAAACACCTCATGCTGTGGACGCTTGAGGAAAACCCACCAAGTGAAACCACAGAAAACCTGCTGCAGTCTGGATCATCTTCTTCACAAATGAAATGAACTTTGCCATTAAACATAAAGATTTGGATGTTAGATCAGGTCAAGGCTTGTTTCTGAGTCAGCGCAGCATTTAGCAAGCAATGAAGACTAGAAATGAGCTCTGTTGATCACAAAATGAACAAAAACCTGAGAGGAAAGGAGATTAAGGATGTAAGAAATAAGATGAATGTCAGCCGTAGTCCTACGCTGAACGCACACACCTGGTAGGAGAATAGAGAGCACAGTCAGCAGGTGGGGGGATGAAAACATTACACTGTGCTGGAAAAGCAGTACTTACCTCGCTGTTGACGTGGGCTCCTACATCCAGCAGCATCTGGACCATGGCCTCATCACCACGGACACAGGCATACATGAGAGGGGTCATTCCCTACCCGGGGGGAAAAGTAGTTTTATGGTAGAGAGCAGGGTTAAACCTCCAGGCAGGAATTACATTGTGATGTTTATTTTAATGGTAAAGGTGTAGGCCCTGAAACTGAACCTGGTCTGCAGGCTTCACATTCAACTGCAGTCTTACTTTCTGTCTCTTGTTTTGATTCTGTCTTGCTTTCTGTTTTATTTTATACTTTTTTTCTGTTGTGTTTGCTTTACTTATGTTTCCTGCTTCCAGTCATTTCCTGCTGCTCATGCTTTTCATGTTTTGCAGTTGGAGAATCTGCTCTAGGTTTTCGTTGCCGCACATTGTGTTATACGTTAGTTATCTGTTTCTGATTGTTAGCCTGTTAAGCGTCCAGTCATGCTTGTGTTTTTTTTAACTCTGTATGTTTAGTTTAATTCATCCATTATCCATACTGTTAATGCCAATAGAAGATTGCAGGTTGCTGAGGCTAGCCCTGCCATTATAGCTGAGAGGAGGAGTTGACAGATACACAAACAAACAATCACACACACATTCACTCCTAAGGACAATTTAGAATGACCAATTAACCTAACATCCATGTCTTTAGAGATTAAAGGAAGCTGGACCACCCACACAAAAAGACCCTTGTCTTTCCTGCTCTCTTGGTAATCTTTGGCTTCTCCTGATTGGATATTATCAATTTCAGCTCTCTGATTGGTCGAAAATTTGACAGAAAGCCTTTTAATCATTATGTCCAGGTAAAAATACAGGTCTCTTAGCTATATAATGGTGACAATGATGAGAATGTGATAATGCCGTTGTCATGGATCATTGTGGATTTTCCATATGGTCTATGAATAAAAACTACATATTGTGGTTGCATTGTAAACCTCCTGTCTGGATACAAATACTGGAAAACTTCTGTAGATCATCTAAAGGGTCAGATATCCATCCCATCAGACTAGTGCAAGCATGAGATGTGGTGGCAAAGTCTTTAAATGAGGAGCTATACAAGCCTTAAATCAAAGAGTCAGTATAGAGAACTAACTACTCTTGAGACCCAAATTAAACTATTGGAGCTATTTTTGTGTTTGTTTGTGTAAATGACAAGTTTTCCTCACACACCAGAGTAAGTCATGGAGTTCCTCAAGGTTCATTACTTGAACCAATGCTTTTACATTATAAACGCCTCCTTTAGGCATCATTGGACAACATGGTGTACAATTACACTGCTATGTGGATGATACTCAGATTTACTTATCCATGAAGGCTGACAAAACCAATCAGTCCATCAAATTGCATAAAGACCTGGATGACTCAGATTTTTTTTTTAACTTATACAAGACCAAGGTCGTTGTATTTGGACCTGAAAAACATAGAACAAAATAGTCTATCTTTGTAATTAATCTAGATGCATTATTGTGAATTTCTGGTTATTGTGGACCAGGATTTGTTCTTTGGCATACATTTAAAACAGGTTTATTCTATCTATGTAATACTGTAAAAATGAGAATATTTCAGAGAGATGGAGGAAAAATGTGTCCATCTTATTTGTTACATCAAGTCTGGATTACTGAAATTTCTTGTTTATAGACTCCTAAATATACCCTGAAAAATCCTCCAGCTGATGAAATGCAATGCAAACCCCCATCCTACACATCACAACAGCATAGCTTCACAGAATCTGATATGTCCTTTATATTTTACTCCCTATGGTAACAAGGGTGGGTGGGCGGACGGTGAGGGGGATGGAGTAGCTGAGGGAACAGACTTGTAAGGATACATGGAGGAAGTCAGTAAGGTAGGAATGGGTGAGGTTATGCATCGCTTTTGACGTTAAAGTTACTGAGGTCAGGCAGACCTGCATTAATCTGTTTAACCAGTAAGGAAAGACAGAAAACAAAGTGGCTGACTTAAGTTCAGGAAGTAGTGGAGCTGTGCTAAAACTCATTGCATAGTGTGATGTGAAGACTGGAATACTGTTTACTTAACATATGTTTGAACTTTCATTCATTACTGGTTTGTAACTGCAAATTATTTAGATTTTTTCAATTTAATCTGTGATTATAAATTGTCTTTCTTAAGGTTTATTGATTTTAACTTTTTCGGATAGTTGTTTTCACAGATTTGCACATGAAACTGTAGAAGCATCATTGACAACTTTATCATGAATATGTAAAATAGGTGTCTTAGACGACCAAAGAAGCTCCTAAAACAAACAAACTAAACAGAGCTAAGTTCTTTCCAAACATAAACCAGGTCATTACTGTGCTGTGTGAGGCACTGTGTGGCATCACATATCCATGCTAACTGGAAGAACTGCTGCTTTTGTGGTGTTCATGCTTTATTTCTTACACATATAGTTGGATGTGCAGAAAAACAAAAAGGAAAACTGCAGTTGGAAGTCAGAGGACTGCATACACACGTTTCACAACTTCTTCCCCATAAATATACAACTGTCCATGTCTAAGTATGAGAGATGTTTAAGCAGCATGCCAGTGAAGGAGTTTTCCCGGCCTGACCTGTTCGCTCATGCTATTGATGCCGTCGGGCCCCAGCATGTTGATGGCCTGCTTGACCAGGTCCGTCCGCCCACAGTTCAGCATCCTGAATCCCAGGTCCTGCAAAAACTTGGCTTCTGTCGAGGCTGCATCAAGATTTTTGCTGCCAGAGAAGCAATCCTCTATCCTGTATATGGAAACACAGCAGATCCTTGTTGAGGAGGGAGAAATGTATTCTGGGATCAGATTAGTTTCAGCCTCTCTGCACTTTGAGGAACGCTCACAGTTCTTAACTATAACTGTATTTTTGAGTCTTTGAGTTTTTGATGTTCATTTAGACATTTACTTCCAATGGCTCCATTTCTGCTTAATTTCTCACCCTATTCCTGCAAAAATCTTCTAAATCCTAAAGAAGCACCTAGAAAAACAGTTTTACCCAAATTCATTTTACAGAACTAATCTCTGTTAAACCCTCACTGTTCACTTTATCAATCTCCTGTTTCAGCAGATATGCAATCAGGCAGTCACACAGCAATGTGTTGTCACCTAGACATGCTGATTGTTGGTCTCTGAGTAGTTTGCTTAATCTGGAAGAAAACCAAGTTCCTCTCCTGCTGCAAAGAACATGAAACTGAGGCTACAATTCATTCAGACATCATTCCAGTGAGAACTTCTAATGAATATGATCATGAACACTGTGCTGCATAAGTCATGTGGTGTGTATGTGTGTGTGCGCTAGCATTATTGTGCAGGGGTGAATTTAAGAAGAGGATGATCCGGGGCTTAGCCCAGATGAGGATATATTTCAGGACATGCTATTGATGCTTTTTTATAATGATACAGCATCTGAACATTCAAGTTCTGCAAGCCTTAAATCAAACATAAAGCACTGGATCACATTTCAAAATGAAAAGGCTTACTGAAGCAAAACAACAGCAATCGACAATATGAATCAGTCAGCTGATTGGAAGTTACCCCACATCTCTGGATCAGTAACACAACTCACACATAAAGCAGCCAAACAAGACACCTATAAGTTTGACGACATAATTGAATTATACTAAACAAACAAACCCAAATGTATCTTATTCATGAATGCTGAGGTCTTTAGGTCTAAACAGCAGTAATTAATGGGAAAACATCATAAACGTGTTGATTTTCACATGATTTCAGGCAGACTTTGTAAGAGCTAGTGACTCTGGAATAACTCACTTTATCTGCCTTGGTTCACAGTCCACACCTGGCAGCAGCAGCCTGGCCGCCTGCCTCACATCATCGCTGTCCACGCAGAAGCTGCGCCGATGTTCGGTGTGGGCGATTGCCACACGAATCCATTCCATCAAAGGAGGCAGCACAAAGAACGGCCTGTGGAGCAAAACAAAATAACATGAACTGTTGACATGCACTTTTACACTTCTATCCATTTTTTAAATGTTTCTCTCTGCAAGAGACATTACTGGACAACGATCCCACGACCCCAAACTGTCAGAAGCTTTCATAACCTGAAGTTCACCAGCTGTAAGACAAGGTCCACACAGAACCAAAACCTCTCACAAAACAGAACCAGAAACTGTCACTCACCTTGCCTGCGCTGTTTAATGTGGAGGTCACATGGTTCATGAAGCAGCCTTAAAATGGCATAAAATAAAACCTAAATATTTATATTTAATCACTTTGTTTCATCTGTATAGATTACTGGTGTTTTTATTGTTTTGTTTGTAGAAACATAACATTTGTATCAACTTGCTTTGTAACTATCTACTGTAACCTATAGATATATGGGGATGCTAACGTAATAGCTAGGCTAAAAACATTAGCGACATGAAACAATTAGCCGTGAATGGGGGATGCCAGAAACCTAACAGGTTCGTCCTGCTGCATCTTATTAGTTATTCACTTTTGTTTTATGGGTCCAATAGAATTACACATGTGCGGCTGCATGTTATGTGTTGACATTGTTGACTTATTTAATTATATTTGTTTAGAGTTCTGCTTACGTGAGGAAACAGCTGATGTCCGCTCTGGGAATTGACCAATCAGAGGCGCCACATTCTCTTTCTGCTTTTTCAATGTGACATAAATAAAGTGGGTTTTGGAAAAATGAGAAATAAATTCATGCATATGCACAATGTAGCCAGTTTAAGCTTAAAAGTAGCCTCTGAAAACTAGAAGAACTACTAGAAAACAGTGAGCTGAAAGATTTATTTCATAAACAATAATTCTGTCACCCCGACTTTGCAGACCGCATACGTCATACTGGCGCGCCAAGTGCTGTTCCAATTCGAAGTGCGCTTCAGATGCAGACTTCAAATGCGCGCTTCGTTTGGGTCTGAGCTAGCTTAAAACAAGTGTTCATGCTATGTATCCTTCGTGGTCTCCAATTACCCAGAATTCATTGCACGCCAGATAGATATGAATAAGAAGCAGTTCACGGCCAATGAGAATGTTTTATAAATAAATATATAAACACGTATTTGTCCCAGCTGACAAGAGGGGACGGCAGTGTGTCCTTTAAACACTAATTAATTTTATTACATGCTCAGATTAGGATTATTTGTCACGAGGAGAGCTCTTCTGGGCCGCCTCCTCCATGTGTTTGTAAGTTAAGGTAAATGAAAATAAACACAGTACTACCTGGCTTCATTTTCTGGCCTATAAAATGATATTTTCATGTTTTTTGTGGAAGAATATGATCGCTATATGGATGATACACACAGCATTAGGCGTTGCTAGGCAACAGAGGACTGGAGCATTATGGGTAATTCTCCTACAGTGTGGGGCATCTCATTTCACTTTGGAGTACGCAGACTATGAAGGACACTTCGTGGACTACGTAGTCTGCAGTCTCTGAATTGAGAAACAGCCTGTTTGCCACCCCCTCCCTGTGTCACATGATGCTATGATCCCAGTCTTTCCTGCATGTGACCCACAGCCCTATTGCACCCTCTGAATTTGCCTACTGGGCAGCAGAGGCTGAAGATTTGGCTCTCCTCAATGTCAAAACCTACCATAGTGAAATTCTAACTTGCAATTGGAAGCTTGGAGGCCCATGGGAAGCTATTTCTACTACTCTGTCCTAAAAGATGGAATAAAGTCTGGGATAAGAAAGGTCCCATTCCTGTACTCTGAGCCATATAAGGGACTCACCTCTCAGTTTGTAAGGTAACTTTGGAGGGCTCAACATTGGGATTCTCCCATTCCATCTGTGGGCAGTGCATGAAGTAACACAATGTGTAGAGGGCTTCTGGATCCCAGTTCACCGTGGTGGTGGTCTTCTGATGGACTGGAGTCCCATTGCTGGGATTCTTAATATGTAGAGGCTGTAGGTGAAACATGGCGCGGGACACCAAATCACCTGCAACACATGTTAACACGAGAAAACAGTGCATGCATTACTTTCCTTCAAGAGGGATGTGGTTGTCGGCGTCAATCCGACATCTTTTCAGAGGGAGATGATAAAATCATGCAGCCTCATGGAGCCTTCAGTAGAAACCATTCATCCCACACAGGCTCTGCATGAATACACAACTTTACTCAGCAGCACTCCAGCTCTAATGATTAATGATCCCATTCACCTGTAACTGAACCCTGGTTGGGTTCAAAACCTGATCAGGTGTGAACATGGTCAGGTCCAAACTGGTCTATGTTTACTGGTGGTGAATGAGTTTCCATCAGTCCTAAATAATCAACTAGCATGATTTTCTTCTTCCACCTTCTTGGTCAGTGATTCATTGGGCGGGGGACATTTTCCCAGCCCAACAGAACCGAGTCCCTTGAATCATCCTGGTGTGAATGTGCACAAAGATCAAATCCGCTGTGATACTGAAATATGGGACTTTTTTTTGTGATTGATTGTGGTCTCATTTTGGAACAATATGAACACACTGGTGCAGACCAGAGAAACACACTGGAAAAGCTCTGTCCATCTGAGAGACTCTGCTTTTCTGAAATGCTCCTTTTAAACGCAGTCACCTTACTGACCTGTTCCCAGTTAAACCAGTAAGGTTATCAACACGTTTTTAGTCAAACCCGTCATGTTACTCATTTGCTCTAAGTTAAACCAGTAAAACCTCCTGCATGTGTTGTCATGGTAATGATTTAATGATGATTCTGGAAATCACTGGATTTTGTTTAATATTTAAATGAACAAAACAAAGTTGAAAAAATGTCTGTAAGCAAGCATTATGTGGGGATGTGAACATCTCTGACCTGCCATTCATCAGCTCATCAATCAGACAATATAAGTGTTTTAAAAGCATTAACATCAGCTCCTCTTTAATGGCTCCATGAAAATTTCTGAAAGTAACAAAGTCTGCACTTATTCCATGTAAGCTCACACCCATCTGGAACAATCCCGACATCGGGTCCCGGAACTGTTACAAAACATGGAAAACACCTTGAAGAGTGTGTCTGACCGGATCAATCCAAATTGACCACTTTTTTGGCTGTTTGGAACCAATAAGGAACCTGAAACCAGCAAAAACTGAAAGCTGGAAAAATATCAGTGTGAAGTCAAAAACATCATCTGGCTCCCTGATGGAATAAAAAACTTCCCCTGGAATGACAACAGATTAGAAGCTCTACCCTGTCTTCTCTTTCCCATCAGCGATGTTCCGGGTCGGAGGTTCGCTCCGTTACCATGGAGATGGTTGAACGAGGACTGAATGGCTTAGCATCCACACCGGATACGCACACCCACAGTCACCTGTTCAGCTACAGATAACATCCGCCTATGACTCACTGTCTTGGTCGTCCTCTGATCTCCTCCCACTTCCTGAGCTTTCTGGCTGGATCGCGCTGTTATTGGCTGCATAAAGTAAATGGGAGACCCCCAACTCCCCACCCTGCCTCATGTGTGTTGTTGTGTTTTGACATTAGATAAATATGCATTATTGTTCAGGAGGTTTTTCACAACTCTGCTGTTCTGCACCTAACTGGTTCAGTACACAGGGGCTAAACCTTTTTCCCTCTCTCTATCCTTGTGTGTGTTTCTCCCCAATCTGCAAGTGGAACGCCCGTTAAGCTGGCAGCACCTCAGAAAGGGTGTTACCTGTATTTGTCTGTATGTTGTAATTTTGGTGCGGCTGGAACAGAATTTCCCTTTTAAGGGATGAAGAAAGTATTTCTGATTCTGATTAGCCTACTAACTATACTAGGCTACTCTGTAACACTTTTTTTTCCTTTTAAAATAAAAAAAAAATTCAGATATTCAAATGGATCTCCATTAATCTGCTCTTGATAAAGCAAATCGCTCAGCACAACACAGCATCCAGACTATCATTCTGCTTGCATTAATGCTGGAAAAGACAAAAAATGCTCTCATTGGATGAAGGTGTGCCAATCCATGTGTAAAACTGCTTTCTGCACCTTTAAAGTTTGTGCATACAAAAATTCTGACATCATCTTAACTCATATTGTCACAAATGGGTGGTACTAAGATGCAAGGGGATGTGTAGACCCGAAAATGAACTTAAACCAGTTTAAGTGTTAATACCGATAAAGAAACAAGACACAGGTGGTATAAATGATCTAAATGAAACCAGGTGGAACCAATTAACAAGAAATAATGAACAGGAAAGCCGAACACATGAAACCGACACGGGAACGATATCAAAATAAAGGAACCAAAAAAAACAAAATCACACTATGACACATATTAACCTAAACAGTAAAATCAATTAGTTGTTATAAAAGTTGGTTAAAATACAAATAGTCAGTAAACATTTTTATTTGAAACAAGACAAATATAATATATCTTGTTCAATAAACTTTTTTTCAGCTGTAAAAACATGAACTGCACAATAATCTACACTGTTTAGTTTTTATATGTTTCTAAATAATAATTTTATTCGTTATTCATCATTGATATAAACCCTTTAATGCATTGTGGGAGGTGACATATTTATTGTAGGCTAAGCTTGTTGTAATGTCAGAAAAAACAATAAACTAAGTAAAAGTAACATTTAAGAATAAGGTTTGAGTTCATTTCATTATTTTTGACAAGTCAAAAGTATTTCAAATTATTAGTCATCATATGAGACAGAAAATACCGGTTAGCTGTTTTAAACCTTTACTAAATTGGTATTGACTTAAAGCACTGGGAATGGCAAGTACAAACTTGCCTCCCCTCAGCAATACCCACACAGCAGATGAAGTACTACGGTTAACACAACTGGTCGGTCCAGGAATAAGCAGGGTCATAAGTAGTGAAACACATTGATAGAACGATAAATAAGGTGACAGAAATAAAGAAAAAAATATGTTTATGAGGTCTACATATTAAAAAAAAGCATCTATATAAGGATGTGAAGAGAAAAACATGTCTGGTCTGATCCAGGCTGCAAGTTCTGGAGGAGAAAAGGAGCAAAATGGACAAAGGCTGTGGCAGGTTGACCAAGACAGAAAACATTTATGAAGTTATAATGTTTTTATGAAGCTTTTTTAAACAGTGAAAGGTAGGAGCACTTCATCAGCTTGAAATGGACAAAGGAGACATTTATAAATATAAAAACAAAATGGTTTTCACTTAGTCCTTTCTTTCTGTCTAACATTATACAATCAGTACATTATAATATATAACTTGTGTCTTATGCAGAAAATGTTGTCTAGATTAAAACAAAGTTGTCTGCATCAAAGGCAAAATGCTTCATTTAGTTTAAGTTAGAATAAGATCATCTAAAATTTCCATAATTTGCATTTTCACAAATAGAATAAAGTTTTTACAAATCAGGAGAAGTTTGAATGAATCTACATGTTTACAGTGTTTCAGTGTGCATTTGAAAATGTAGCTTTTGATCAAGCGCTGGTCTAATGTGGTCCAGACTCCTAAGAATGAAGTGAAATGGACCTTTACATATCTGGCTAATCTCAGCATTATTTATGCTGTGATTATGACACTTTAGTGAAACTGGAAAACAGCTTTAGACAAATATTCAATGTATGAGAAATCAGAGGGTAAATACAGGCTGTTAGAACCACTGCATATGAAAAGAGGCCGGTTTGTCCACATTTATACATTAAGTCAGAAGAGCAGGCTGGAAATAGAACTTATTATCCATGATTTTCTGCAATGGTTTTTAGTGCTAGAACATTCAGTCATCTTTCCCACATCTCCCCTTTTCAGGCACATTAGATACGTCATGGC
This sequence comes from Kiunga ballochi, assembly GCA_037177335.1. Classification (NCBI taxonomy): domain Eukaryota; kingdom Metazoa; phylum Chordata; class Actinopteri; order Atheriniformes; family Pseudomugilidae; genus Kiunga; species Kiunga ballochi. The sequence continues at coordinate 1,695,534 of JBAMIG010000025.1, forward strand.
TATTCATCACTATCAATTGAATTACATGTCATCTTTTACATAAAAAAGACAGATACTCTGACCAGTAGCTCTGTAGTTTATATTAATCTCCACGGGACATATTTAACTTTAGGCACCACTGACAGTGGTTTCTTTTAACAGAGACGGAATTTGCTGATGAATTCTACACAAAGGAGGCAATTCACACAATCATTTTCACTTTTACAACCAGACTCCTCATTAGTGACAGAAGTTTTTGCCTTCACAACCTGACACAGTTGGGTGGAAATGGCTGAGTACATATTACAGAATAACTGTGGACTGATCACATTTCACTGTGTAAACAGCTAATTTGTGGCCAGCTTTAAGCTAGGGGAAGGTAAGCGATGCTGTAATAACATAGTCTCAAACAGGGCACACTCAAAGATTTTAATTAATGTATTCATTTAATTGCATATAGCTGTCACAATCCTACTGTAAAAAGGAACAAAAATAAGAGAGGAGGAGGAGAATTTGGCCAGCCTGACGGATTGCACAGAACAGAGCTATGACAGATTCATCATGGGGAAGCTGAATTATACATTGTCCACCTTAACCTCATCCAAGGCTAAAAGACCAAGGAATGGGGACTCACCTGGAGCTACTTTGCCATCTGATTATGATTCAAGAACGTTCTCATTTCAATTGATAAAATTATTTTAAAAAATGGTTTCGCATCTGGAAAATATCCATCGCAGAAGGCACTCCAGTTGTCATTGCGGGGGATAAATTATTTGTTTGAGGGGACTTGTACCGTAACCCAAACATCACTCCATGGCTCTTCTGATCTTAAGTATGCTTCATCTTCATTATACCATGACAGTATAGTCAAATAAAAAACAAAAACAAATACAATCTTTAAGAAGGTTAATAGTCTTTTCTAGACATCTGTACACCCACATAAACACACTAACACGGGGGAAACTTGTAAACTTCACACAAAGAGGCAACTGGTTAACCTCCCCTCAATTGACACTCAAACCAGCAACCTTCCTTCTTGTAAATTTATCCCACCTCAACTGTTCTGTTCTTTGGCTGCTCCTGATGAAATCTTACAATCAATTCCGGCTCTGGTGAGAAGTTTCCAGGAAGCTATAATTTCCAGATGAAAATAAAAGTTTCTTAGCAACATTGAGATGTGATAAAATTAAAAGTGTAATGTGGAATCATTGTGGATTTTGGGACTGCATTGACAACCTCTCGGACGGTTAAAAATGATGGAAACCATCCGTAGATCATGTGGTATTTACACATTCTGATGACGGGAAAAGGTATACCTCAAGGAGATCTGATGGAGGTCAATGATAAATTAATCTGTTGGAGCATTTTGACTCTTTAGTTGTTTGATATTTGTAGGAATGTTTCTTGGGGTGTAACCTTGAATTGGATGAAGCGGTTTAGAAAATGTCATGGATGGATGTTGTTTGGTGTTGACAGATTTATACTCACTTAGCTCCGCCATGCTTCCAACCCGGGTTGCGAGGAGTGACTGTTCGAGTGTGCGGAGTTCTGCCTGGGTGTATCCTTGGCCCTCACTGCCCCTTTCGGAGCGCTGCTGATCCCGGTGGAGGTTCAAACTGTCCGGCAGGCTGAGCACACCTGCAGGGGGTTAGAAAGAAAACCAGCAGATGTAGCAGTTTCTACTTTAATGCATATAAATCCCTCACTATTTCTCCAGCAGAGGAAACATCGTCCTGGAATTCCAGCTTTCCCCGTTCAGATTCCCACTCCTTTTCTCACAGCCATTGTCCAGATATTTGTTTTATTGTCCTGATTTTTGACCAGCTAAATCACGAAGCAGATGCTCCCAGAGTTCGGTTTCAACATTTCAATAGAATTTATTGAAGGAGAGTTTGCATTTACAATCTGAAAACCAGGCATTTGCAGCTTCCTCTGCAGAAAATCTAACACTTCTTTCACTTTGCAATCGCAGCCTCAAACCTTAATCACCACCCAAATTTCATTTCACACTTCTTGTTTTTCATTTAAACTATCAAAACAATTCATTTAAAGTTATGCTTAGAAAAACAGAGTAGGTGTCACAGTACAAGTCTACGGGGGCTTCTGCCACGTTGGTCAAATTTCCTCACTGGCCAACTAAAATAAAGAGTTTTTATAGACAATTATGTAAGAAAACAGCCCTGCGATGAACTGGTGTCCCATCCAGGGTGTACCCCGCCTCTCGCCCGTTGACTGCTGGGATAGGCTCCAGCCCCCCCGCGACCCCGTTAGG
>JBAMIG010000025.1:1814082-1824839 GCA_037177335.1 Kiunga ballochi
GTGGCCAGTCCAACAGGTGTAAACAGTAGAAAAAGATTCTTATTGAACTGCTCAGTATCATCATCATCATCATCATCCTCCAATCTACAGCTCATTTATGGCACAAAACTAAAATCTTTTTGTCTTATGTTTGTTAGTGATGCTCCACTCAGTGTCAGCTGACTCCACAAAGAAACAGCCTCTCACACTGGGATCCCACCATCGTCTACTGGAGCTACGGTGACATTTTGGGGGCTTATAAACTACCGTGTTTGTTTGCATTTAGTGGTACAAACTTTTCTTACTTTATCTAAACTCTCTTTTAATGTTCCACGTTTAGCAAATCTTTCCTTCCATTAATGATTTCTGATGTCCAGAAATCGTCCACATCTACGTCCAATCGTCCATGCTTACTCCAAACCACCCAAAGACTCGCACAACATCCTAAATCTCCAGTTAAACCCTTCTGTTACTGGTTTAAGCTACTGGTCTACCACATTTGATTCAGACCTTTTTTGCATCACTTTATAAAACTTTCATCTAGAACCAGTTTTATCAGATCCGTCTGGACACGTTGCTAACGCTAACATCACACAAAATATGCTAAATGTTTGAATCTCTTCATCATTTTTAGGTAAAAATAAGACTCAGGGTTTATAAAAAGGATAATTTTCTCCATTATTAGACGTAAACCTGCCTCTTATTCTCCGCTGCAACACATCGAATTGTTTTTATTTACATTAATAAAATATGAAAACAGTTGGTTCAGGAGTTTTATGGCAGCAGCAGCGTAGTGTGTTGTGGACCAGTGAATCCAGTTTGTAGATGTTATTGAAGTGGTGGGTTTAGTTGCTAATCTGCACTGGTCGGGTGATCCTCGTCGCGTCAGCTCTTGGCACTGATTGGAGCATCCCTAGTCTCCTTGGCAACCAATCGGTCCATCAGCAGACCCTCGATTCAGATCAGTCATTGTTTAAAACCAGAAGCCTACGACCCATGGGTCTGGCTGCATTTCCCAGTAACACACGTCTGACCAGTTAGACCAGAACACATCTTGAACCATTAAGACTTATTGTGGCTCAGGCTTCAGGTTAAACCATAGTTCTGCTACCGTTAGGAACAGTACTCATGTGACTTGGACCATAAAGACCATTGGCTGTGGTCCTGGCCCCAGTGGGACCAGTACTCATGGTTACATCTGAGACCTGAGCCAGGACTGTGTCTGGCTGTCCTGGCTCAGGTTGCAAGAATCTTATCCCACCAGGACCAGAACGCATGTGTCTTTAACCAGTAAGACCATTGGCTCCAGCTCCAGTAGGACAACCAGCCTCCAGTCTTTCAAGACCAGTAAGTATTGTTACAGAACTATGAACTATGATACTGGTTACAGTGTGACCTAGTCCCAGACTGTGATCATGACTTGAGCAGAACCAGCAGCCATGGCTCCTGGGACCAGTAACCACACATCTTGGACCAGTTAGGCCAGCAGCTCCGGCTGTGGTTTCGGCAGGACCACAGTAGTTAGAATTCTGGTTCCAGTGAGACCAGTTGTACCTGTGTGCAGAACCGGTTCAGGAGAAAATGTGAGGAGTTTTTTTCAGTCCAGTAGTGTGCTTTCAGACTGCTTCTGCAGTTCAAGGGTCAAAGATCAAAGGCCAAACGTCTTCCAGAGGGTGTGCAGCACCATGGGAGGTCCACTCTGAACCAGTTTCCACAGATCGAAACCTGTTTGATGTCAATGTAGGTGCACTGTGCTCCCCACAGACTTTTCCAGTCGAGTCTAGTCGTAACCGGTTGAATCCAGTTTGATCCGCTATAAGGAATTATTAGTAACCTGCCCGACCCCAAGCCCAACCCCCAAGCCGTCTCCTGGCTGGTTCCACTTGATTGGGCTGCCATCGTCTCCCTGGTCAATAGAGAGCTCGGATGGTCCAACCTCGCTGCTGATTGGCTTAGGGGAGTGGCTGTTGGTGGTGCTATTGTTGTGATTGGCCAGTAGAGAGGGGGAGGAAGAGGAGGGATTTCTGCTGATGACGAGCTCCAAGCGATTTAGAGACTCTGCAATAAGAGGAACGACGAGGCAGCAATCAAAGTCCCGGGTCCGAACATGGTTAATCTGAAAGAGGCAACATATTAGTTAGCTTTTGTCCATCAGACCCTGGGATGGCGCTAAAGCTAAAACTAAAGCTAAAGCTTAAGCTTAAGCTAAATATCACAAAAAAATACAGAAACAGCTAAATTCAGCAAAAAATCTCTATAAAAATATTCATACTCTGCCGAGGCGGTTTTCACGTGTGCTGATAATAAGTTAGGATTGTACCGATTCCACGTTTTTCACTTTTGATACCGATAGCACAGGTCGAGTATCGGCCGATATCAATACTTAGCTGTGTTTTGTGCCAAACATTATGCATATTGACCAATAATTGCTTTTATTCTTGGCTAAGGGTTAATGAGTACCAGCAGGGTCTGTGGAAAAGCAGTATAGTATTTTTATGAGAATAATACATTGTAAAATAAATATATTCACTAAACAATCTCATTTGTTTGTCCAAACGTTTTGACTGGTAGAGTAGATTGCTAAAGATAATTTCAAATTCCCTATTTTCATAAAATAAACCAGTTGCTCCGTTGTGACTCTTGTGAATTGTTAAATTAGAAAATATACTTAGTAATCTTTAGTTAGTTTAATTGTGATGGACTGGCGACCTGTCCAGGAGTACCCCGCTTCTCAACTGTTAGCTAGGATTGGCTCCAGACCCCCCATGACCCCGTTAGGGACTAAGCGGTAGAAAATAGATGGATAGCTAGTTTAGTAGCGACAACGTAAAAAGTGACACCACAGCGTTCGATGCTCCTGAAAGAGGCATTTTGCAGGACGAGATTTTACCAGAATTGCAATTTATGCACTAAACACCACACGATGGAAACATCGCGATGAAAATCGCAATGGTTCTCTGTTGACTTTAAGAAATATATTTTATAATTATCAGAAAACTTTCATTTTTACGAACCATGTTTCTGACAGTAAGGTCTTAAAGGGTTGTGGAAAATAAGTGCTTTTCTTACCTGCAGTATTCGGTCGTAGGCACGGAGGCCGCTTTGTTCTGCAGGACCTCCTGGTCGGATGTTGTTTACGTAAACGCCTCTGTCCAACAAACCGTCAGAAACACTGAAACCAAAATCCTCCAACTCTGTGGCCTTCTCCAACGTCAGCTGCAAACACAGACACGTTATGTTCAAATCTTTCTATTTGAAAATACAAGTTCAGTAGCATCTATCTGTATGTTTACCTGTAACAGGTACACGTACAAATAAAATATACAGTAAAATAGAACGCTGTTCTTTTCTACACAGTGATTAACGCTGTACTTTTCTATTGTAAAATTTACCATATTTACTGACTTGTTTTTACTGACTTACACTTTCTAAAATGAAAGGCTTAATTTGGTTTTGTATATATATACATATATATATATATATATGTATATATATATATAAACTTACTTGTATTTCCAGTCTTGTAAAAATGACTTGTATTTACTGATTAGTGGATGTACTAATATTTTAAGACTAGTAAAAGTTGAGTTGTAATTTTAGGGTTGTAAAATTATTATTGATTTTAACCTTTTTTATTTATAAGTTAAAATACATGTATAGATAATAAATAATCATATGAATATGACCAGAATTGCGTCCCTGTTCTACCTCTGTTCATGTCACTACACATTATCTACCTTGAAGCTGCCGCTTACCTTGTGGAGTTCTACAGGGTTTTGGTTTAAGATGTCGTTGACTTCCTGCCTCATCTTCCTCATGGCAAAGGCTCTACGCTGAGGGTCTGATGGCAAGGTGTTGGATCGAGGGGTCACCTGGGGAGAAATTACAGGAGGAATCGTCAATGTTGGGGTAAATTAGGGCTCTAATATCATAAAATAGACAGGCTCAAAGCTCACTGTGTACCTGTGATTTGGAATTGCTGCGCTCCTGGAAACTCGCCTGGCGACCGAGTGTGTTTCTTAAAGGGGTGGGGTCATGGTTAAGACTGAGGGTGGAGCCTGACATGATGGTTGCCTAGAGACAGCCAATAAAAATTTCCAATAAGACTCACATAGCAAAGAGAGAAACAAATCAAGTGCTGCTAGAGTTTTTATCTTTTGAAAAGATAAATATGTGATTAAACAATGTTTCTGATATTTAAAGCCCTTATTCCAGTTCCTTGGTTCTACCTCTATAATCTAATTACTTCCAATGTGGGACCAAAGTAGCTCTGGCAGATAATGCTTATACAAACAGGAGTTACTGTCATCTCTAAAAACAGCATTTTTTACTCTTTCCACTAATCCACTGACAGCATTTACAAAAGTCTTAAATTAGCTAACGTCCTTCTAAACAATATCAGCTGCTGTCCTCACAAGAAATTCTGTATCTACCAGGTCTATAAGTCAGGCTGCTTCCAATAACAGCAGTGATTAAAAGAAAATATGGAAAATACCATCTTGGTTTAAATGTGATGGCAGCAACACATCTGTAAACAAAAGATAAGAGGTAACAGATAGGAAACAGAAAAAACTAGACGAGCACTTAACAACGAACTGGTCAACAACATGACACTGCATTATGCTACATGATGCTACATCACGCATCATGACGCTACATGACACTGCATGACGCTATATAATGCTAAATGATCTTATACGAACCTATATAAACCTACATAAAAACTACATTACCTTATATGATGCAACATTATGCTACATGATGCTACATGACCCTTGATGAAGCTACATGAAGCTACATGACGCTATATTATGCTAGATGATAATACAGGACACTGCTTTACGTTAAACGTAGCTACATGAAGCCAAATGACGCTACATGACTTTACATGATGTAAAATGAAGCTATATGACGCTACATGATGCTACATTATGCTATATAACAATGCTTTACGTTACATGAAGCTACATGACGCTACATGAAGCTACATGAAGCTACATAAAGCTAAATGACACTACATGACACTACATGATGTTACATACAGCCACATGAAGCTACATGATGCTACATAATGCTACATAATGTTACATGACGCTACATGAAGCTACATGACGCAACATGGAGCTACATGACGTTGCATGAAGCAACATGACGCAACATGAAGCTACATGACGCTACATGAGGCTACTTAATGCTACATGATGCTACATGACGCTACATGAAGCTATATGAAACCACATGACGTTACAATACGGTACATTATGCTACATGTCACTGCTTTATATTACATGACGCTACATGAAGCTTTATGAAGTTACCTGAAGTAACATGAAGCTACATGACGCTACATGACACTACATTATGCTACATGAAGCTAAATGATGCTACATGACGATACATTACACCACATGAAGGTACATGACGCTACATGAAGCTACATAACGCTACATGACGCTACACGAAACGAAATGACACTACATGAAGTGAATGCTAAGGATGCTAAGCCTTGTTTTACAGACATGTTGCATCCATCAGATTCACAATCAGCTCATTTTCTGCATTAAAACGATCAAATGTCCCTGATATTTCATCTTCTTCTCAGAAAAAACCTGAGCTGCTGAAATTTATGAATCATGGACTCCACCTTTTCTGGGCTTGTGGTTTATACTGGTACAAACACATCTATTCTGTTTCAGATCCCTTCCTCCACCCTGATTCTGCTTCATGTTTGCTTAGTTTTAGGCTGAAACTCACTAAACTCAAGATTTATTTAGTTTATTTGGCCAAACTGAGTAACTTCACCCAACAGGTGCCCATTTTGGCCAATCAGGACCAACCACTCATCAGACACATGCATGATTTGACAGATCTGCTTCATGACGAGCAAAACAAACTACCCATCAGGCCTTGCACAAGCCGTCTAAGCATGCCTTGCTCAAACTGCCATGCCCGATGCAATATGACTGCCACATGAAGCAAGGTGGCGTCACCACGATGCCACAGAGATTTTGACACGGTCTGCAGTTAGAGGCACATTCAAAACCTGAGAACAGCGGAGAGGACAGGAGGAGGTTAGTACAGGGAGGGAGGAGGGTACCAGAGTGAGGAGGTGCGTCTCCTTTCCAGACTCCTGGAAGAGAAGGAGTCATTCTGTCTTTTACTCACCCATTTCCACATGTTACTTTCATAAATACCACAGTAATACTTTTACTACAACCACAGATAGAAGCTCATAATGTCCTTTAGCTGATCGTCCAGCCAATCAGAGCCCTGCAGTGTGTTTACACTTTCACTGTGTTTTCTTTGTTTACCTTCCGGTTTCTAATAATTTTTTCCTGTTTTTCCTTCATTTGCTTGCTTATATATATTTTTTCTCGTTATGTTTATGTTGATGTTTTGGAGCTCGGTTGTGAGTTTAAATCCTTCTGTTTGTGCAATTAAATAGGTAAAAAAAATAATTTAAATGTTTTGCTGGTTGACATGTTTTAAAGTTCAATTTGGTCCTTTTTCATTTCAGGTCAGATATGTTTAGTTTGCTATGTTAGCTCAAGCTGGGCTTTCACACGACTGAAAATAAATTATGTTAAAACAAAATAAAATAAAACTAAAGTATAATAATATAAAATGAAACTAAAATAACAATTATATAAAAATAAAACTAAATTAAAAAACCCTAAAACTAAAATAAAATTAAATATAATTATAAATAATTAATATCCATAGATAGATCAGACGTTTGTCATCTTATGGATCCTGAATAAAAATCTGAATAATTTAGAGGCTTAATCTTTCTGACATCAGGGAACCCTGCAGTATTTCCGGGTCAAAGTGGCGCCTGCATCCAGCAGACGGTGTGGATTTATGAGGACATGACACTCAGGAGGCGTAAATGCACTCCAGGGGAAAGTCTGAGCTTTTATTTACCCACGACTGCATCGCAGGTTGGAAAAACGCAGAAACGGTCGTAACCTACCTCCAGCTCTCTGAGGATGCCGCTCTGGCCGCAGGTCTCTAAATCTTCAAGCGCCTGAGACCAGAAGTTTTCCTCCTGGTCTGGTTCTGTCCCGTCGTGTCCCACGGTGAACCTGGGAGGGAGAGATCAGAGGTCAGCCCCTCAGAGAAACCGTGTCAGCGCTTTAACACAGAGGAAGTTGGTGGTGGTCTGCTCATGCTGGTGAGTGTTCGTCAGACGGGAGGGAGACGTGCAGAGGCGACGCACGCATCCACCAGTGGATGTGTCAGTGTGGTGGGGTCAAAGGTCACCATGTGAGGGTTGACAGAGAACTGTGAGGGGTGAGGGTGAAAGGTTAAAGGTCAGCCTGATACCTGCTGTCAGTGATTAAACCGCTGGGCAGATTAGAGCCGCTGCAGACAGAGACAAAGTTAGCTCTATGCTACAGGCTCCCATTATTCTGAATGGGAAATGCTAACGCTAAAGCCACCAGCTAAAGGTGTGTGCTGTTCTATCCAACCAATCGGACGTCTCTGATGCGCCTGAACACAATCTGAGTGGAGTGTGAGCGTCTCTTACCCTCCGAGCGGCGGGCGGTCCCAGTCGTCATCGCTCAGTCCCAGATCTGAAATGGGATTGGCTCTCTGTCGGGTGGAGGAAGACAATTGGCTGTTGGTGGTCTTGAGGTTGCGCCACTCATGGAAAGTGAAGGGAGACGACTGAAAGGGAGGAGCTATAAAGACACAAACATGTTAGAGAGCAGCGGGCAGCGCAGTTGAAGGCAGAATCATAGGGCACCGTACCGGCGGTGCTGAAGCTGCTGTCCATGTTGGACCCGTCCCACGACTCCACGGCGCTGTCCACAGACGGCAACGTGCTGAACGCTCTTTGATTTGTTGGCGGAACCACAATGATCACAGGCTCCTCCTCCCCGTCCTGGCTCTCCTGGTTAAGCCCCGCCCCTGAGCCCAGGCTGGAACCGATCACGCAGGACTTTGGGCTGGAGACTGAAACAGGAAATATGTGGATGTTTATCAAAACTCGACTCGTGTTTCTGTTTTGTGTTTTAGCCAGCGTGGGTACGTACGCTCGCCTTGCTTCTTGATCTTCAGCGTGACCGTTTCCCCTGCCTGCTGCAGCAGGATGATGGCTTCGCTCAGAGGTTTTCCCTTCAGACTGCTGCTGTTGATGGCCAGGATACGGTCGCCCACATGGATCGCCCCCGTCCTGCAGGCAGGATCAGTGAACATTATGCACACAAAGCTGCTGCAGGTACGGCATCATATAAACATCATTTTCTATGAAAGGCAGAGCGAGACGCTGGTTTGGTTGGAATAGGACAGGATGTGCACGTATGTGTGTGCATGAGAGTTTGGTGATTGAATGAAATGGTTTCTTTCTCTTTAATGGGGCTTTTTATGGTTTTGTTGGATGAAACAGCCAGGTACGAGTCCTGCTTACCTGGAGCTCACAGCAGGTGCAGCATGATACAGCATTTATGTTGTGATTCACACGATCCTGCCATCATGTCCTAAACTCCTGATATTATCAGATGATAATCCTTTATTCTCATGTTTATACTAATATGAATAAATAATAACTAATTGCTTGTTGTTGAGACAAACAGGTGCAAAAACACCTGAAAGCTGGAAAATCCTTGAGCCTGAATCTGGCTTCCTGCAATGCGGACATGGACGCCCCGTCCCGACCTCCTCCCACTGCAACCAGACATGAGCCGAGCCAGCTCTGCTAAGGCAGCTCCCTGTTGCTGTGACGATATGACCTGGGAACTGGTTCATGACTCACACCTGACCTGAATAATCCTCTCCTGCTATCATGTGTTACTGAACTATCTGTGAAGCAACACTAATAAGCTGATCAATAAAAAAGGAGACTAAACCAGTTGTAATATCTCTTATTAACAGCAGATGGCAGCATTTTCTAGCTGGATCTATCATTTTTATTCACTCACTGATCTTTTATCACAGTTTGTCATGTTTGCCTGCATCTCACACTAAGCATCAAACCCGGATTCCACTCAGAGTCTGATTCATAAGGAATAATGTTTCATTTTTATGTTATTTACATAATAATAATTACCATTACTGCAGTACCCCTTCATCTACTAGAGGCTGCAGAACAGAGCGAATCCTCAGACTCTCGTGTTAAAACTTCACAGCAGAAATAAACGTTTACTGCTGTATAAACACTTTTTAGCTTTAACAGCTTAAGTTTACCTTCGTGTCATTTGTTTCAATGTTGTTTAATCTGAATATTTAGCATAATTACGGGGGCAATCTCTGTTGAGGTGTTCAGTGTCTGATATCAGAGTGCAGCACAAAGTTGGCTAACGCCTGAGCAACCTCTATACTATAGGCTGGCAGATTAGCACCCATTAGCTCCAGTTAGCTCGGTTAGCCATTATTTACAGGTAGCTCAGAGTTCGATGGGTGTAAATCATCCACCCCCACGCTCACAACCCCCATCTCAGCTCCACCTACTTAGCTAGAGTACGGCGTGCAGTATGAACCACTCAGCGAGCATCAATTCAGCTTTACAGGTGAGGTTACAGAGGCTCCGCCCATCTTTTATACAGATTAACTAATCAAAATGAGTGAGCTGGTAAAAAGAGGATAAAACAAGTTTGTACCTCTCGGCCAGGCCTCCTTTGCTCAGCGAGGAAATGATGATTGGGTCGAAAGGCTCCTCGGTACCTGAGATGGTGATCCCCAGCGGGCCTCCATACCTCTGCAGCTCCACCGTGTAGATGATGCTGCCAGACACCTCCTGCTCATCTGAAACATCAGTAAAGATCAAATCAGCACCAGAAAAAGCTGTGAGCGTGCAGCGTGAACAGATATAATGACAAACTGCGACAGCTGCCACGCTGTAAACGTTAAATTTATCCTGGTTGGACAAAGAGCAGAAGTTATTTTAGGAGTGTCTATTAACGCCAATATGGCCGCCGCTCGGATTCTCTTTGCCTTGTTTGAAGGTTCAGAGGCTAACATGGTAGAAAAACCTCCTTATGTTAGCAGAGAGAAACATCAAACACTTTTTTTTTGCGTTCTGGACGTGCACACGTTTTGCAAACATGCAGAAGAATCATGGTGTCCTTTAGGCTATGAGACAGCTCTCAGTATGAGCGAGTATGACTCTGAGGCCTCTTTATGGAAGCCTGGAGGTGGTTTAAGAAAATCTCTCTCTCTCTCTTTGGTCACAGCAGAAAAAGAACAAACATTCCTACAGGAATAGGGACTATAAATGCAGCACAAAACCGAGGTTTCGGTTGCTCTTAGGGAAGTTATTAATGCTTAAATTGAAACCTGAGTTATCTTCGTCTTTGCGGATCTTCAGTTTGACGAGTTCCTCGCACTGCTGCAGGATCTGGACGGCTTCCTCCATGGAGCAGTTTTCTACTCGGATGTTATCGATGGCCAGCAGCTTGTCTCCCAGCTCCAATGTGCCCGTTCTGATGCGACACAAACATCACATTGTGCTGACATTCCCCAATCAGCTAGTTTCTATATCCCAGTAGCACAAATCACAGTAGCACACATTCCCAGTAGCAGATGGACAACGTATAAGATGTTAAAACCGAGACATTTAATCTTAATCACATTTAAATATGAAGGAGACACATTAAGTCAGTCAGGCTGAAATCATCATGGCCACCCAGTTACAGGCTGGTATAACGTGGTAATCCATCTGTTGTGTCAGTTATTAGTCCGTTACAGGCTGGTTTACTGTGGTAATCCATCTGTTGTGTCAGTTATTAGTTCGTTACAGGCTGGTTTACCGTGGTAATCCATCTGTTGTGACAGTT
>JBAMIG010000025.1:1828161-1842488 GCA_037177335.1 Kiunga ballochi
CCCATGAAAGCACCACAGACACATGAAAGCACCACAGACACATGAAAGCACCACAGACCCATGGAAGCACCACAGACACATGAAAGCACCACAGACCCATGAAAGCACCACAGACCCATGAAAGCACCACAAACCCATGAAAGCACCACAGACCCATGGAAGCACCACGGACACATGAAAACATCACGGACCTGGACCTGATAAACCAGCTGCTCACCTGTGAGCCACGCTGCCTTTCTTTATGTCTGAAATGATGAGAGGATCTCCAGGCTTCCTGTTGGACGGGGCTGCAGACACAAACGCTGTGTGTTCATCTTAAATCAGCTGGAAATACGTCCTCCTGATGCAGGAGCGTGTATCTGTGATGTCTTCTGCACACACCTTTGCAAGTAAAACCAGTTACTCCTACTTACAGCTGATGGTGATTCCCAGTTCCACTCCTGGTTTCTTCGGGAGCTTCACGTGAAACGTTCCAGAACTGGGAATAACCGACTCTGAAACCAGGAAGAGAGATTTACACAATCAGTCGAGTTTCTTCCTGGTTCTGTATGTGGTTCTGGTCATCTCCTGACATTATGGTGTGCCATTCTGGGCCCGGTTCAGTCATCACTTCATTGTGTTTGTTTAAACGGAGCTCACACTGAGGCTCAGACGCTTATGTAGAGCTGCTTTACAGGCAGATTTATGCACCTGCAACGTCAAACTCGATCTCCAGTGTGAGCTGAGCGGTGATGGATGAGTCTCTGAGCAGCTGATTGGTCTCCTCCAGCGTGGAGTCTTCGGTGGGGATGCCGTTGATGGACAGGATCCTGTCTCCAATCTGCAGAATCCCACATCTGGACCAAAACAGCAACAACACATCTGCTTTGAATCAGGTGGAGAAGGGACACATGGAGCCTGCTACAGAGGCAGTAATGAGGATGTAAATAACATGTGATCGAAACAGATCAATAAAGTTCTTTCTGCTGGGATTAAAGCAGGTGATTGGTTACCTCTCAGCGGGGCTGTCCGGGTCGATGTAGGCAATGAGGGGTGGCGAGGACAGCGTTTCCGTGGCAAAGACTCCGCCCTGCAGCTGCAAGCCGAACCCCATGATGCCGTCGCCTCGCAGCATCACCTCTGTGGTTTCCGTGTGGACCACCTGACCGGCGAGCCCCACCGTGCTGGATGCCAGGGACACTGACGGGGACAGTTCCTGTTTAGATCTGTCCTTCCTGAGCCTGGACAATAAAGTTTTACTGTTGTGTAAACGCAAATAGACTCACAGGAACTCTTGAAGTCCTTCTTCTTGGCCTTCCTCCTCATCATGGTGCTGCGTGGACTCGTTGGATACATGTTCCTGGGCAGGGTGCTCATGTTAAGGGACGAGAGACTATAGGCCGACATAGAGCCCGGAGAGAACGAGTGGCTGAGAGCTGCAGAGAGAGAGAGAGAGAGAGACAGGATGAGCGAGGGGTGTCTCACATCAGGGAGAGAGAGAGAGAGACAGGTGGACGTACGAGGGTTGTTTGTATGGCGGTTGTGCGATCTGGCCCCTGATTGGTCTGGGTGATAGGTGTTGTAGTGGTAGGGAGGGAGGATGGGGGCGGTGCCTCCAGTTTCCCAGGGGAGGGGGCGGGGACTGCGCTGTACCTTGACTGCATGCACACACACACACACACACACACACATATAGAGGAGGGTGTTAAGGTACAGACAAGAGGAAAGGTCAGAGGTCAGGAAGTGTTTGAAAACATGCAAATGTTTCAGTTTGAGTCATTAAGTCCTGATGGGAGTTCTCCTCTTCCTCCTTTTCCTTCTCCTTTCCCTCCTTCTCCTCCCCCTTTTCCTCCTGGAATTCCCTGTGCTCAGACAGCGAGACACGACGCTGACGTCATGGCTGCCTCAAGGCTGAATAACTAATTCAATCAAACTTTATTGTATTTGCTGATTAACGTGTAAAAGCAAGTCAGAACTTTCCAGAGAGAATCTGATGCTGTTGGTTCTTCTTCTGCATGTTTGTGTTTACAAAGCATCATGTCATCATGAGAGCCAAGCAGGTGAGGTCAGGTGCATGCAGACGTGCACATCACTCCTCTGGGCTGGAGTGTGGATAGATGCTGGTCAGCACACATAAAGCAGAACAAAGTGAAACCGAAGAGGCAGGAAATAAACCGGACCACACAAGTCTTCCTTTGTATCATTGGGTCAGGATAATTTTGTTGGACATCATGTTGAAGCTGCTATAATCAGTAAATTGTCCTACACAGGAAGCAGAATAGTTTATTTCATAGACTGACTTTCCCACATTGACTGATGGGGTGGGACCGGTCACGGTGCAACAAGTCCAGGAAGTTCAGAAAGACCAGTTGGGTTTGGACCTGACACTCCTGTTTACATGTCACATGTTTGCAGAAAAAGCTCATTAGATGATTTTTTTTCCTGTAAGTGATGCTAAAAAAGCATCTGACCCAGTAAAATAGAAAAAAGATTTTTTTTGTGAAGAACGGGCGACCTGTCCAGGTGTCCTAACCTCTGCTGGGAGACACTCCAGCTTCCCCACAACTCTGAATTGGACTGAGGGGTATCAAAAATGAATCTGGTTTGAACTTAAGCTTCATTGATGTTTTCATTGTACACACAGATACCTAGTAATGAGTCAGATGGCCCATTTAGGCTCAATGCAAACAGATGGACATGCAGACGGACAGACATGCAGACAGTTTTGTGTCCCGTATCATTTTAACAAGTATTTGTTTTTTTTTTTGGCAGAAAACAGAGAAATTTCACCGGAAATCACAAAGCAGTGTTAAATTAAACAGCCAACAAAACCTGATAAAAGAAAAGAACAAAGCAGAGAAGAAGAGGAAGAAGAAGAGGAAGAAGAAAAAGATTTACAGAAACTGCCAAATTAAAAGCACCTGAAGAAGAAGTTGAATAATACGGAAAAAACTTCCAGGTTGTATTGTTCTTCTTCTTCTGATGTTTTCGGACAATAGTAAACAACTTCATAGCGGCATAGTACGGCTACTAAGCAGAGTAAAACAGAGGAAGTGAACTCAGCACTGCCCTGCACAGCAGCGACTTTAACCAACCATGGCATAATAAAATAAAAGTTAAAGTGTGAGGATGGTGAAGTGTGACGTTTGAAACAGATATCCCTGTTTGCTCATGCGAGGTAGCAGAAAGGAGCTTTCAGACTGAGGTTTCAGAGTGGAAGAGAAGCATTGCAGACTTATTGTCTAATCGAACTGGCAAAAACCATCAGGAAGTATCAGGAGTTGTGTTGGGTGATAATCTGACCCACTCACTTTCATAATAAGCAGATGATGCTTTGTAATTCTCTATTTCATTATATGCAGAAGAGGATTTGTTATTCTGTATTTCATTATATACAGATGATACTTTGCTATTCTCAATCCCATTATATGCAGATTATGCTTTGTTATTTTCTATTCCATTATATACAAATGATACTTTGTTATTCTCTATTTCATTCTATACAGATTATGCTTTGTTATTCTCTATTTCATTATATGCAGATGAGTATTTGTTATTCTCTATTTCATTTGATACAGATTATGCTTTGTTATTCTCTATTTTATTATATGCAGATAAGGATTTGTTATTCTCTATTTCATTATATACAGATGATACTTTGCTATTCTCCATTTCATTATATACAAATGATACTTCGTTGTTCTCTATTTCATAATATACAGATGATACTTTGTTATTCTCTATTTCATTCAATACAGATTATGCTTTGTTATTCTCTATTTCATACTATACCGATGATACTTTGTTATTCTCTATTTCATTTGATACAGAATGTGCTTTGTTATTCTCTATTTGATTATATGCAGATGATGCTTTGTTATTCTCTATTTCATAATATACAGATGATACTTTGTTATTCTCCATTTCATTCAATACAGATTAGGCTTTGTTATTCTCTATTTCCTTATATGCAGATGATGCTTTGTTATTTTCTATTTCATTATATGTAGATGATGCTTTGTTATTCTCTATTTCATAATATACATATGATACTTTGTTATTCTCTATTTCATTCAATACAGATTATGCTTTGTTATTCTGTATTTCATTATATGCAGATGATGCTTTATCCAAAAACAGGAAAGATAATTACCAGCATTTATATCAGTTACTGATGATTTTGGTTTTCTCAATTTAAAATAATTTCAATAAGTTAGAAGCTCTACTGCTTTATTCATAACAGTTACAGAAAACACCAGATGGCAATGAACACCTCCACATTTGTTAAATAAAATATTAGTTTTCATTCCCATCATGATTTATTTTTTAACATATTTAAGTTGAACAACTGATTTTTTTTTTACTTATTTTTTACTGGGTTTTATTGACAGCAATATTTTTTAAAGAACAGGAGGTGATACAGCAACACCCCAGTGGGAAGCTGACTATCATATTTCAACATCTGGACTGGTAGAAACAACAAAACAAACCTTAATGAAGCAAAACAACTTTTACAGCATGTCATCATCAAACCTTTTACAAATTATTTACCAAAACTCAACAACAACCAAAATAAACAGTAATTATGCAGCCATTTGTTTTCTTAACTGCTTATCCAGTTCAGGGTCGCGGGTAACTGCAGCCTGTCCCAGCAGCCATTCAGGTGAGAGGCTGGTACACTTGGACAGGTCGCCAGTCCATCACAGTAATTCAGCGTCAGAAAGCCTCTTTAAATGTGTGCACACACTGCGCTGTGTTGCACTTAGGAACAAACTTGTTGGAATGCTTTGCACACCCCTGCCGTGTTGCATTCAAGCCCCTCTTCTATAGTGATGGGTTGAGTTCAAGGTCCATTAAGTTTGACTTTATGGTATGCTGGGGGGCAACTGGGACCAATTACAGCCCAGCTACACACTCTCGCTCTGTTTGTCTGGTTCCAGCCGCTTTAAAAGCATTTACAAAGCAACGAGGCTTCAGGGGTCATAAATCCTCCAACAAGTCTGCATTGATGCCACCTCACTGGGAGGGGAACCGCCCGGCCCGAAAACCGGTTCTGTGTGGTTCTAATGCTTCTCATGGAGAAACGATAAAGAGGATATTTCTGAGTAAAGAAAGTGTAAAGAAAAGAAAATGTATTTTAATTATGTCATGTAACTTTTAAATATGTGAAAAAGTATTTTAATATTTATTCCTAATGCTACTTTTATTCTTTAATAGTGTAAATTTATTGTCATTAGTTCCTTTCAAAGTAGCTCTTTGTGGTTTTTTTGTGCGTGTTAGTACCGTGCTGCGGTGCGTTCAGGGCCGGTCGGGCCTGGTGTTGGGGCAGGATCTCCATGCGGACCGTCTGACAGGAAGCAGAAAGCAGCTGAGTGGCTTCGGCCAGGGAGCAAAACTCCATCGACTTCCCGTCCACGGACAGGATGTGATCTCCTGCTTGAAGCGCGCCGCACCTACACACACACAGAGAGACACACACACACATGCACATACACACACACACGCACAAACACACAGAGACACACACAGACACACACAAACACACACACACACACACACACACACACACAGACACACACACGGTTGTGTAAGCAGTGTGAAGGATCACAGGGTCACACACTGATCGGCTCCATGTACCTGTCTGCTATACTGGCAGGTTTCACCTTGTCGATGATGATGACCTGTTTGTTGCAGAACATGGAGGTGGAAAGGGCCACGCCCAGACTGGAGCCAGTTGCCTTGGCAACCTCGACCAGCAGCGGCCCGGACGCCGTGGCGACAGAGTCTGGGAAACAGAAGCGGATGCTTGGTTTGGTGTTTTGACGTGCCACTTTTCGTCACATGTGGGGTTTCAAACTGACCCATTACTGACACGTCGTACTCGATCAGCAGAGTGGCTTCCTGTCCGCACTGCTTCAGGATGCTCATGGCTTCAGACAACGTGCTGCCGTGGAGATGGATCCCATCGATGCTTAGTAACCGATCACCCGGCTTGATGGTTCCTTCTCTGTAAGATGAAGGCGTTTTAGTTTTTGACGGAAGATAAAAGCAAACCCTCAGGGGAGCAGAGGACAGTACCTGTCGGCCGGCCCGCTCGGCCTGATGGTTGTTATGACGATGGGTCGAGACTTGTTCCTGTCCTCGTGAGCTCCACCTGCATGCAAACACACAATCATGTTGTGTATGTATTTTTATTTATGTCAAACACACAAACGGTCGATCCTGACCTCTGATGACGAAGCCGAAGCTGTTTCCCTCTTTGTGAAGCGTGACTTCCACGTTTTTAAACATGACCCCTGACCCCTGCACAGCTGTAACACACCAACAAACACATAAACAACAAAACACACAAAGCCACGGCCATGCTCTGCTGCTGACCCTAACCCTTACAGACAGGCGGCAGCTCGTACTCCACCTCCAGCACCACTCGCTCCCCCACGTTCTTTAGCAGACTGATGATCTCATCGTGCCTGAACTTGGCCAGGTTGATGCCGTTCACCGAGCGGATGTAGTCGCCCACGTTCAGTTGATCGCTCCTGGACAAACATCGACCGTCTCTTTATTCTACTTCACATCAACACAGCAGCTAATTTTTCATTTATGATTTATAAAGATACAAAATAATGAAACTTTATCAATAGTTTTCCCTTTAAATTAAATTAATTTAATTTAGATTAAATGAAATGAAATGAAATGAAATTGCATTGAATTAATTCATTTTAATTTAATCTAATTTAATTTAAATTAGTTGCATTTTAATGACCCCCCCATAAGTCGCCACCTTACCGTGGTGGAGGAGTTTGTGTGTCCTAGAAGAAGATCCTAAAAGCTATGTTGTCGGAGCTTTATGCCCCTAGTAGGGTCACCCAAGGGAAACAGGTGTCTGGGGGAGGGACCAGACTAAAAGCGGCTCAAAAGACCTCTATGAAGAAAAAGAACATTGGACAGAAGGCTCCCTTGCACGGACGCGGGTCACCGGGGCCCCCCTCTGGAGCCAGGCCTTGAAGTGGGGCACGAGGATGAGCGCCTGGTGGCCGGAACCTTTGCCCACGGGGTCCGGTCGGGCTCAGCTCAAAGGTGCCAACATAACCCCATATACGTTGATATACTCCATAAGCCACCACCTTCTTGTGGTGGAGGGGTTTGTGTGTCATGAAGATCCCAGCAACTATGTTTTCAGGGGCTTTATGCTCCTGGTAGGATGGCCCAAGTCAAACGGGTGTCTGGAGGGGGACCAGATTAAGAGCGGCTCAAAGACCTCTAAGGAAAAAAACAAAGAAAAGAAGGCTCCCTTGCCCAGATGCGGGTCACCATGGCCCCCCACTGGAGCTAGGCCTGAAGGTTGGGGGCGGGAGCCCTGGCGGTCTGATCACCGGCTGCAGAAGCTGGCTTTAGGGACGTGGAACATCACCTCTCTGGCGGGGAAGGAGCCTGAGCTGGTGCGTGAGTTTGAACGGTTCTGACAAGATATGGTTGGACTCACCTCAACGCACAGCTTGGGCTCTGGAACCAGTATACTCAAAAACGGTTGGACTCCCACTTCCACTCTGGCGTTGCCCCTGGTGAGAGGCGCAGAGCTGGTGTGGGCAAACTAATTGTGAGATCGACAGGTGGGTCGGTGCTGTGTTTGCAGTAATGTGGACACTGCACCGATCTGTCGTGGTGAAGTGGGAGCTGAACCGGATGCTCTACGTCCCCATCCTCACTTATGGTCATGAGCTAAGGGTCGTGACAGAAAGAACGAGATCCTGGGTACAGGCGGCCGAAATGAGCTTCCTCCGCAGGGTGGCTGGTGTCTCCCTTAGAGATAGGGTGAGAAGCTCGTCCATCCGGGAGGGACTCAGAGAAGAGCCAGATGAGGTGGCTCGGGCATCTGGTTAGGATGCCTCCTGGACGCCTCCCTGGCACATCCCTGTGGGAGGAGACCCTGGGGGTGACCTAGGACACACTGGACTGATTACATCTCGCGGCTGACCTGGGAACGCCCCGGGGTCCCCCTGGATGAGCTGGTGAATGTGGCTGGCGAGAGAAAAGTCTGGGCTTCCCTCCTTAGGCTGCTGCCCCCGCAACCCGACCTCGGATAAGCGGTGGTAGATGGATGGATGGACGGATGGCATTTTAATGACAAACTATCTTGGAATCAATTTACTTGTTTTTAATCCAACAATTTATTTTAATTTATTTATCTACTTTATTCTACTCATATTTATGTATCAAGCTCATTTGATTTCTCATATAACTTTATTAATTGTTAGCAATTAATTTAATATTTGCTGTATTTTTATTGGCAGCATGGTGGTTAGCACAGTAGCCTCAGAACAGGAAGGTTGCTGGTTCGAGCGTCGGCTGGGGGGATGTCCTCACAGCTGCCTTTCCGTGTGGAGTAAGTATGTTGTCCCATGTTAGCGTGGGTTCTGTCCAGCCCTCCAAACACATGCATGTCAGGTTAAATGGTGATTCTGAACTCTCCATAGGGATGGATGTGAGTGTGAATGGTTGTGTGGACGTGATGAACAGATTTTCTTTTACAGTACACTTAGATTCAAGTGACCATTGTCCCTGTTTTATATGTAAAACTAAATGTTTCCAGACAAGACAAAGCTGTAAACATTTAAAATGAGGTTGGTCAGATTTAATAATATGTTTATGTAAAAACTTTGTGAGATTTAGGGAAAATAATGGGAGACCCAGAATGGGGTCATGAGGAACACCCCGGATACTTTTTGCTGGATTTTCTTTGTTTATTAAGGTAAAGGAGTTTTTTAATCTCTCTGTATGCAAACATGAGTAACCAGACACTTCTCCGTCCTCAGACGAGGTGAAAGGGCGGTAAATAACCTGCGAGGGTTAATTCAGCATCTTTGATTTTTTTTTTTTTTAAATGTGACTTTTTTGGGTCATAAATAAAACACTCTGGACACATTTTCATAAAATACAAAGCTCTACAATCTTCTCACATTGTGGATTTTTAAAGATTATGTCTAACAGTGTAAAATAACACCATCCTTCTGGTATTATTTTATAGAGGTTTTACCATGTTTATGAGGAGCTAATCAGACTTTCAGGATTTAGGATTTAAACAGAAGTCTACTTGTAAAAAACAAAATGAGAACAAAGTTAAACCAACACAGAAAATAAGGAAAGCCTTGCCTGGCAGCGATGCCTCCCTGTCGCAGGTTCGAAACCCGGGGCTTCCCATCTTTATCAATTCCACCAGAAACGGTCAATCCCAGCGTCGTCCCCTCCTTTTTCATCAACTCCACCACCGTACAGCCCCGAAACTCATCTACAAAAACACCACAACCAGTTAAAGCATGAAACTGGGATTTGATTATTCCAGTTCAGCCGTTTTTCTGACTTTCTCTGTGTACAAAAAAGTAAAATAATCATCTGGACAGAGAAGTGAAGTCCTCCTCTGTTCGTGCAGTATCTATATTTCATCAGCTGCCTGAAATAAGTAGCAGAGGCAGAGTGGGGGAAGGATATTTGAGCGCAGACTCTGTGTGAAATGTCCTCTGGTGATAAAATACAAAGCTAAATTTCCTTCAAACGTTGTATTTGAATTTTAATTAGCTTCAAACTCCTTAATTCGGGTCAGATTAAGATGCCCGGTCTGTGGCTGTGAAAGACATCATCTCTTCCTCCCCTTTTCCTCCGAAGAGGCTCTATGACCCAGTGGAGCCAGGAGCTCTTAAACACTTAGATTCTGCTCACATTTAAGGCACCAGTTTCCTGAAGGCACCGGAAAAAGCCTCACGGTGCGCCGAAAGCAGCTGCACTGAAACAATCGGGTTTTGTCCAAGTCGAAACGTTTCAGAGGCTCTAACCGAGCTTCCAGTGGATGATAAACAAGTCGCAGGAAACCAGTTTGATTCCTGCTTGTTCACCAGTTCTGCAGCTCTACAAACTATACGGATGCATGGACCTCCAAGCTGTTTTCAGCCTGACCTAAAATCTGACAAATAAAGGCAACTTCCCAGCACTTGACTTCATTGGTGCGTGTTCACTGTTACTAACGTATTACCAAGATGGCTGCTATCTACCGATAAGGTGGCATCTACAATCTGACCCAAATTAGGATGATGAACAAGCTCCACTAAAGCCCTTACATCCACACTGCAACCCATAAATCGTCATGTCCAACACCCCGTTGGATCATCCATGTTGCATTCCTCCCGACATCTCTGCTGCGGGACGGTGACGGGATGTTGTGTAGACAAAAAGAGAATTATAAAATGTTTCTAAAGGGTTTTCTAACCTGCTCAGGGAAACCTCTAAAATCTTTAATCACAGAAAGCCCACCTTTCCTGCACAAGGTAAAGGGGACGGATCCATCACCAGATGTCTTTAGATGGATTCAAAGATCCCTCTGATTTTTGGGACAAATTGTGTCAACAGTCTCAAACCGTTTGGGTAGTTAGGAGGATGTCTGAGTGAGACAGAGTCACTGCGAGACCTTTCTACAAATTAAAGAAACTTGTTCTGTATTTTTCCAACGTAAACCTGTCCATCCAGCATTCAGTCTGTCATCTGTCTCCTGCCTGCAATTTGGGTCCAAACATATGTCTCACCTCCGCGCCCCTCTGATTGTATAACCCACAGACCTACGTGGAGCAGACGATCCCATATATTCGTGCAACTGGCTGCTCAAACTGGAAGGTCATGTGCTGGTATACTCTGGTTCTGGTTGGCCATCAGACATTAGAGACGTGGATCACAGCGGGGATCCTTCGACCCGAGTGAAAGACACTGACCTGAGTGAGAAACACCGTCCCGAGTGGGAGACAATGACCCTAATGAGAGACACCGTCTTGAGAGAGAGACACTGACCCGAAAGAGACACCGACCCGAGTGAGAGACACCGACACGAGTGCGAGACACCAACCCAATTGAGAATCACCGACCAGAGGGGGAGACACCGACCCGATGGAAAGACACCAGCACGAGTGAGAGACACCGGCCCGAGTGAGAGAAACCGGCACGAGCAAGAGACATCGGCCCGAGCGAGAGACACCGACACAATTGAGAGACACCAACCCGAGGTAAAGACAACGGCACGAGTGAGAGACACCGACCCGAGTAAGAAACACCGACACATGTGAGAGACACCGACCCAAGGGGGAAACACCGACCCGAGTGAGAGACAACGGCATGAGTGAGAGACACCGACCTGAGAGAGAGACACCGACCCGAGTGGGAGACACTGACACAAGTGAGAGATACTGACCTGAGTGAGAGGCACCACCCCGAGTAAGAGGCACTGACCCTAGCGGGAGACACCAAACTGAGTGACAGACACCGACCCGAGGATAAGACACCAGCACGAGTGAGAGACACCGGGCCGAGTGAGAGACACTGGCACGAACGAGAGACACCGACCCGAGGGAAAGACGCCAGCACGAGTGAGAGACACCGACCCAAGTAAGAGGCACCAACCCTAGTGGGAGACACCGAACTGAATGAGAGACACCGACCCGAGGGATAGACACCAGCACGCGTGAGAGACACACCGGCCCGAGTGAGAGACACCGGCCCGAGGAAGAGACACCGGCACGAGTGAGAGACACCGACCGGAGTGAGAGACACCGACACAAGTGGGAGACACCGAACTGAGTGAGAGACACCGACACAAGTGGGAGACACCGAACTGAGTGAGAGACACCGGCATGAGCGAGAGCCACCGACCTGAGGGGGAGACAACAGCCCAAGTGTCCCTGAATGCACCAGTACCCACCATGTTTACTGAATTTCAGTGTAAGCATCACTTGTCTAATGAATCCATTGAGTGTACAGATTAATGAATTAGTAATAATTATCCATGTTTACATGGATAAACACTCTCTGACAACTATGCGAGGCGCTCAGAGACCGTTAGCGAGATCCATTCATGTTTGTATGATAGCAGCACCAGGTGGGAGGAAATGAACTGCAAACAGTCCCATAAAGAGTATCAGCTGTTCATTGTGTCTGCTGAGGTGTGACACTTACCTGGTATACTCTGCCTCCTGATGGCCAGCGCTCCATCCAGAGGTCGCGACCCGCTGGAGTGTTTGGTGTACGGCCCTTCATCTGCAAAGCAAAGAGAAACCCAATGTCTTAGTGGTCACATTGATGGTTTCCCACCAGTTCAGATGTCCTAACAGCGTCTTTTTTACTTTATGCCATTTATTGATGTACCATGTCAAACCCAGTCAACATTCGGACATCACAATATAAATAAAAAATGTGGTTACTGATTGGTCAGTTTAAACTGATTGGTGGAAAGTTTGACAGGAAGTGACTTAATCATGATTTGCTGCTTTAAGGCTGCTTCAAGGCTGCTTTGAGGACGCTTTAAGGATGCTTCGAAGCAGCTTCGGGGCTGCTTTGAGGACGCGTCGAGGCTGCTTGGAAAACACTTTGAGGCTGACTCTCATACTGGTTTCACAGATTTAGATTTATTGAACCTTTTTGCCTTTCTCTAAATGGGTCCAGGCCTTCATGTTCTCCCAGTTTTCTAACTGGGAGAAAACTAAACTAGTCCCAGCACACAGTTAAAGTGAAGTGAAGTTTTCCAGATTTAGTTTCTGTGTTTTATACAGTTCCAGCATCGACCTGAACTGGTCCCTCCACCAGTTTGGATCTGTAAGGGTGGTAGTCCTAGAAGCTTCGACAAGGTTCCTGTATTAGTGCTAAGGTTTAGCTCCTGCAGGTTTATATGTATTTCTGCTGCAACATGCATGGTTAGAAAAAAAAAGGATCTGCTATAGTTCTGCACCAGACTCTTAATGACCCACTAATTTAACCAGGTATGTTGCAGCAGGAAAACATCTAAACCTTGGCTCAAGAGGTTAATGCCTTCTGAACAGATCCAGTTATGTACCATCTCCTTTGTAACCAGTTGTTTTTACTGGTTTTGGAGCTAAGCCAGCAGCTCTTAAGTGAAACTGGAGACATGGTAAGATGTAGCTTTTGGCAGGAGAGCAGCTTTAAATGGCAACACATTTTGCTCTAAATAACATTTATTAAAATTCAAAGTCACTGCAGGAATCAGATCTTTTTTCCACAGATAAAACACAATAACATCTTTGTCTTTCATGCAGGTCTTTTATGGTGCAGCGCTGCTTTATTCTGCTCTAATTTATTCTAATCTGCTGTGGATCTGTTCTGTTTGGTCGAGCTCTGAAACGAAGCGAGAGGACGCATCCCTTCAGAGGACATCACATTCACTGCAGACCAAACTACAACTAAAGCGGCCGTATCTGCAAAACTTGAATTTTACTATTAATAATTTTGTTTTCTAAATTAGGACAATACAATGTTACTCTGTCTGAATTCAGTCCCCGTAACATCAGAGGCACAAAAACAGACTATAGCTAAGCGAAGATGAAAGCTGAGCCGCCTCCTCTTCTTCCAGATGTAGGACAGCAGCATCAAGCTGGTTCTGCAGCCCCGTACACACATGCATGCAGTCAAATACTGCAACAACACACCACACAACACACATTTACACACCAGAGTGACTGAGTCGTCTTTGCAGAGGCACTGCATGCCATAAGCACATGAAGATGTCCATCTGAGGAAACAGCTTCAGTAAACAAGAAGCAAAGAAAAGCTCGTCCTGGTCTGACGGAGTAGTACCTCCCCATTAACTTCCCACAATGGGTCACTCACAATAATTTGTGGAAGAAGCTTTTAGCATGTGTTAACACAATGCCAAGGAGGAACTGTTGCTGCTTTTATTTTAAAACTATTCTTTGTTCAGTTTTATATTTGATAAAAGGAACATTTACAAGTGGAAAACATTTAAGAAATCCTGCCAGGATGGATGGATGAGCAAAATTATATGAGGGTCAGACCACATGGTCAGACTCTGATAAACTGCAGGTAAAGCCAGGAGCTTCATCCCAGACTCTCCAGGCCTCTATCAGGTCCGGTCAGAAAGACTGAACTAAAACGGCACCAGTGATTTAAACGAGCAAAGCTGCGACTGAATAAACCGAGACTTCTAGAACCAAGTTGGACAGATCGGCCCAATGGTGAAGGTGATGGTGTAAGTTTGGTCTGCAGCCACAGAAAATGGGCACCTCACAGAAAGTTGAATTTAGGTTGCAACTGTCCGGTGCATCAGGAAAATTATACTACAACAGCAGAATGGAAAAAAAAAGGAGGTTTAGACCTGAACCAGTCAGACCAGACATCAACCTGATTGTGGGGGGACAAACAAAGGAGTGCACAAACATAGCCCTGAAACCATGTGATGCACCAACATAGCCCTGAAACCACGTAGTTCACCAACATAGCCCTGAAACCACGTAGTTCACCAACATAGCCCTGAAACCACGTAGTTCACCAACATAGCCCTGAAA
>JBAMIG010000025.1:1970583-1987445 GCA_037177335.1 Kiunga ballochi
AGAACAAATTTGCTCAGCACAGTACAGCAGCCAGACCACCATTCTGGCTGCTTTGATGCTGGACAAGACACGTTAAACAAAAAAAAAGAGAACCAATGTGCCTAGTCACTTACTCTGCTCCTCATCCTCGTCTTTGTCTTCCTCCTCCTGTCAGCCCTTTGAAACCCACATGGAGTTGTGCAGAAGCTAACCCGTTAGCTTGTTATTATCGTCTATAATTAGCACACTGTGCTTCCTGGTAATCTCCTGGACTACCTAATGCGGTGAGCAGCTGCTCCAATCAAACGACTGCTTCTTGTTACCATGGCGAGCTAATTATGCCGTCAATGACGAGCGAGCAGGAGTGGGATGGTGAGGAAATGTGTGTGTGAAAGATGGGACTGGGTGACGAAAGGTGTGTGTGTTACGTTTTAGGGACGAATGGGTTCTGCTCTTTATCATGAAGACGAGCTCTGAAGCTTCTCCAAACGTGTTGGACGTCTCGGATCATGTCCGCATGAAAAGATGCCTGTACAGGTAACGGACGACACCCGAGCACAGACCACAAGCTGCCGGGTCCGCCTGGGAGGGGTCAGAGGAAGAGATCCCACCAGAGCCCGAATGAGTCCCGGCCACCCAGCCTGATAGGCCTCCACATGCAGGGAGCCGCATGCATTCTCCCCACATGGTTCGTAACATCCCCAGCTTGTCTGTTGCCATTGAAACACGTTTTTACTGGAATAAAATCTAAACATGCTTGTTCCGGTGACGTTGATGGAACGAGCTGAAGCAAAAGCTTGCTTTGCTAACGGCCCAGTTCTACATCAGTGGTTTCCAAACGTTCCCTTCATACCCAAACACACACACAGCGTCTGTCAGGATGCATGTGGTCTCGGTAAAGCCTGTGAAAATGATTCCTCTATGCTGCCATGGCAACGCATCCATATTTGACCAGAACGCGTCGGCTCAGTGGAGGAGCAGCACGAGGTCTCGATCCGTGTGACGTGGACGACACTCACTGATGAGTCACATGACTGCCTCCTGATGAATACGGGTTGGTGTTCATCACACCTTCAGGTTACCTTCTGCTAAATGTGCTAATCCGAACAGGGATGTTCGCAGCAGGCGCACAGGTTGTCGTGACAACCAGCCTCGCTGCTTCCTGGCTTCTAGTTCATGATGTCACATCGTCCTTTCTGATAACTGCCTTAAACAGCTCTGGTGAGGTCATGACGTCATCACGACTGCATTAACATTCCCTGCATCCTGCAGATGTGGAACAGCTGGTCCTTTCTACCAGAAAGGGTTTTAAAACTTGAATTACAAGTGAGTTTCAGGTGATCCTTTCCCATAACCGGCTTTAGAACTTCTCTCAAATATCTGATATGTGATTATTCAGCCTGGTTCACTGCCGACTGGACAACGCCACGTCGCCTTTTTATGGTATTTTCCATAAACTTAGAAATATGAGATATTATCACCACGGCGACATGATTAGCACACAGATATTATTGACATGGCACCCTGATCTGCATACCGATATTATCGTCACGGCGCCATGATCTGCTTACAGACATTATCGCCATGGCAACATAATCAGCACACCAATATTATCACCCCGGCGACATGATTAACACACTGATATTATCGCCACGGCAACATGATAAGCACACAGATATTATCGCCACGGCTACATGATAAGCACACCGATATTATCGCCATGGCAACATGATCAGCACACCGATATTACTGCAACGGCGACACGATTAGCACTCAGACATTATCGCCACGGCGACATAATCTGCACATTTATATTATTGCCATGGCAACATGATCAGTACATTGATATTATTGCCACAGCAACATGCTTAGCACATAGATATTATTGCCACGACAACATGCTTAGCACATTGATATTATTGCCACGGCGACATAATCAGCACATCAATATTATCGCCACCCTGACATTATTAGCACACGGATATCAGCATTAAAACGTATTATTGAACAAATCCATTTTTACTTTTTTATGACTTTTCCTTAACATGTCCGTCACATATCACCTCCTGTCTCCTCCACCTCACAATGACTAAGTAGAAAAGATGCCATGCAGTTTTCCACATATGTTTGTTTGAAGCAACTTGTAATAAATCATGTAGCTGTGTCATCATCACTCTGAGTCATCACTTGCCGCATAGAGCTGGAAAATGGACCATCCTTGATTTGCAATTATTTCAAAGTGTCTCTAAACATAAACTACGCTGAGCTTTAAGTTTCTCTGCGTCCACATTACTGAGGACTTGTCCTGGACACTACATACGGACACTCTGGTAAAGAAAGCCTGACAAAGACTCTACTTCCTGAGGCAGGCTCTGCATGCACCCATACCATACTATATGCTCAGGATCTGCATTACACTGAGGTACAGGAACTGCAGGGCTCAGAAAAGCACTACAGAGGGTGGTGCGAGCAGCAGAGGACATCACTGGCAGCAGTGTCCCCTCCATCCAGGACCAAAGCAGGGGTCTGCGTTAGGACCACAGCATCATTAAGGACCACACTCATCCAAGATGAGAACACTTCTGCCTTGTAGATGGTACAGGAGCCTCCCATCACTACTACTGAACCCTGGATAAATGCTTTCAATAACACTGAACTATTGAAAACACTAAAACCACTTTGCATCATATGCTTACTGCTGCTCCCATCACCACCTAAATGCTCATTACAACGTGCTCTGTAGCTAAAATATGTGCAATAAAAAACTACTTATTTCTCTTGTAGTCCTGCCACACCTTTAACATGTACCATTATTGCTATTAATACTTTTATCTAAGCAAGTCGAACACTTGTTCTCATCCTGAGCATCTCATTAGGAGCTAGATCGGATATCAGTATAAAAGCAGAAGATGCATGTATTAAATGGTTCTCTTGCCCAGCAGCTTCCTGACCCATTAGAAATAGTTTCTTATCCATCTGAGATCATTTTTTGTTACTACTGTTAAAAAGAACATACAAATTCACTATATATATAAAAAGACCAACATAAAGAAAGATCAAGAAGGACTGAGGCATAAAGATGAACAATAAAACTGTTTTATTAATAATTTCTTCACCACAATAAAATTTAACAAAGGCTCACTAGAAAAGTGTCAACTTCTGTGTTCTGTACAGTAAATACAGTACATTGTAAAACTGGCCGCGCTGTGGCACTGCAACACATTTATCACCCCCGAAAAAGTGTATTATTCAAACACTTTGCACATTATTTACAGGTAAAACGATAAAAACCCAGCTGGCAAACAGAAATACAGCCTCGGACTAACCTCGCTGCAAAAACCTCAGAAAGAAGCTAAATGGCTATGAGGCTAGTCAGCTAACAGACTGCTGCCACTTTCACTCATTAACACACTAAAAAATTAAAACAAAAAATGAATACTACCAAGAGGTAAGGTGAAACAGACCTTTTGTTATCAAATTCTCCTTTTCCCATCCGTTTCTCTCAAATTTCCACCTTTTTTTTGTATGCTTTCTGTAGTTTTTTCTGACTACCTACCTGTGTCTGCTTGAGTAGCTAGCATTTAGCCAGCTTTGTAAAGGAATGCACTTTGGTAGATTAAACCAAATGCCCTGGGTGTTAGTCACAACAATGATGCAATCTGAGGTACCAACATAAAAAAAGAAAATGCTATAAACACACTTTTTCATGCTAACTGTGTGAAGAGCTGAATTTAGCTGTTGGTAGCAGGAAAACTTGCTATTTGCTACTAGCATTCAGTTAGCGGTAGGCTAGTGTTACCCTTGACTGAGGAGAGAGAGGAAAAAAACAAAACACTGTCAGTGCAGCAGCTAGCGGCTTGACGCTAGCAGTCAAACGGCTAGTGTTAGCATAGCCCTGTCACGAGCAGGCGTCGCCTGTCAGTCCTGAGGCGACAAGTTGCGACAGTCGGCTGATATGTGTCTGTACATTGTGCAGCCATGTTTAACAAACCCCCATATCTCAACACACTCACACACACGGTATCAGTGCTGATCAGTTTAAAGCTACAATCTGTGGTTGGTTTGTTGGCTAGCTCTGCTGGCTCTGTAAACATAATGGAGATCTGGAAATGAAAAGTAAAAAAAAAAAACACAAAACCCCTCCCAAAAAACATGAATGAATTCTTTGATGGCGTCAATATGCCACCAAAAAAACAAACTTCATGAAAAAAAACTAGCAATAAAGTGCTAATTAGTGGCTCCTACAGTTTTTGGAAACTAAAATCCTTTGATGTAAAAGAAGTATTCATCTGTATAAATGCTCAGTGAAATACAGGGCAAAGGTTACAACTCTATCAATTAGAAACTCCAAAAAAAAAACTCATTTACCACTGTTTTTAGTTGCTCTGCTGGCTCAGGCATTTCTTAATCCTGGTAAAAATACAATATTACAATTTCATCCAGTTTTTCTGAAACTTGAACACATCTTGGAAGATTGAACTCTTCAAAAATCTATTACTCTTACTGGTCACAGTTTTCTTCCAGTGTCTCACAAACTCAATTTAAAAGCACAATCTGACCATACACCTCATATTCCTCTGGTATTTTTTTTACCCA
This sequence comes from Kiunga ballochi, assembly GCA_037177335.1. Taxonomy (NCBI): domain Eukaryota; kingdom Metazoa; phylum Chordata; class Actinopteri; order Atheriniformes; family Pseudomugilidae; genus Kiunga; species Kiunga ballochi. The sequence goes on from JBAMIG010000025.1 coordinate 1,975,159, forward strand.
AGGACACAAGTCATTTAGAGTGCTTGGGCTCAACAACTCTGTATAGAGATGCCGTTCCTGTCTTAAATATGAAAGAGTAGGACAAGTGGTACTCTTTGGCTCGATACCCATTGTCCCTTTGGATCCAACATGGATCCAACATGGTAAGAGGACAAGAAGAACAACAAGAACCAAGGTGGGTAAGCTTGTTGTAAAACAATAGTCGGACTTGTTAGAGAAACATTATCGAACCCTTCTTCCACTTTTAATCTTAACATTTTAGGAGGAAAGGTTTGGAAGGTTTAGTGTCAGAAATCAAACTGCTGTTATATCCTAAAGCTTCCAGCTCTACCAAGGTTTTTTTCACGCGTCCACATCCGGTTAACTCAGATGTCTTCGTAGTAGCATGAAACTACATGGGTTTACACAGGTCTTTGGCGTTTCACAAACGAGCCAATCACCGAGCAGATTCTGGCCAACAAAACTCACGCTGTTGTAAGCGACATCGAACATGAGTTCCTGAAGAAGTACTGTCTGTTCAGCGTATACGGGGGCTGCAAATGCGAGTGTGTGTGAGTGTGTGTGTTGGGTGGGCGTGTCATGGCAATTAGATACTGAAGGCACAAAGTTCGGACTCAGCACTCTGTCTCACAAACATTAAAAATAAAAACCACACAATCAAACGTCCAATCACATCTTTAGAAAAACAAAATCAGAGGAGTCCTCCCTGCTTCCTTTCAGTCCATCTGAAGGGGGCGGAGCCTCTCATGAGCTGGGTAGGGCCTCTCATGAGATGGGCGGAGTAGTTCAGCAAGGTCCGTTCCGCCTGTGCATCGCGTCATCGTCCACTGTGTGCTACAATTACACAGACTTATTCATACTTTTCCTCGTCATCCTCATCTTCATCCGCCACCTCCTTGCATGAGTTGGTTTTTCAGAGTCGTGTGAGAGCTTATAAAAATGTGTGTGTGTGTTTGTGTGTGTGAGGGAACAGGCTTTTGATATTGCACACACACATACTGCTACATACAACACACACATTTTCAAGTATACAGTGTGAACTGCACATCATTGTAAATACACAGATTAATAAATATTAAAATAAATAAATAAAATCTCATAAACCTAACCCTCGGCGGTCATATGACGGATCTGTTTACTGACACTGAACCTGGCCTGGTCATAGAAGATAATGGAAGTAACCAGCGTGGTGCCGGTGGGTCAATAATTACAGCCAATGATCTGTAGTGACATGCATCATCAATCAGTGTGTATGAACTACAAAGCCTCTTAGACCCGACCTACCACAGAACTGCTCCATTACACACCACAGAACTGCAACACCAGCATGAACAAAGAGTTTGTGCCAAATTTTCCTTCAAACTGATCACTTGAAATTTCCACACAGTTTTTTTTTATAGATTGTTGCATCAAAGGCAGTAATGTATGGAGCATTATTTTGGTCAAAATTAAACAGGAATTAATCACACAAAGTTAGCAGATTTGATTGAAATAAATCATTAAATGACTGCTAATTTCATGTATAAATGTAGGATTAGTGTTTTTTTTAAAAAGGTTTATTTATATAAAACTATTTAAAAAACAGACTTTGAGGCTAAAAATCTAATGTGGGAGAAAAATATGTGAACATCACAGTGTGTCCACAAACGGGCTTCCGTAGACCTGGTATGGGTGTCATTTAAACTGCTAAATGCTGGTATGCTGCATGGGTATTTTTGAAATAATAATTTAATTGTATGGCATTCTGTAAAGATTAAGGGTGAGCCGATTCACTTTTTATGCAATTCATCACAGTAAAATAAATACCGCTTAATGTTCACTCTTTTTCATAATAATTAAATTGCAGAAACGGCGCAAAAAAAACGCAGAAGGAACATAATCATACATGACATCGAAACCCCTAAAGCGGATCAATAACCGTCCCTGGGTCCGTAAATATCTGGATGACAAACATTAAATAATGGAGATAGCAGGAAGTTAGCAGCTAACATGAGCTTTCCTAATCCGGTTTAAAGGCTAGTGTTTGAAAACAATTTTGGTTTTTGGACTTGAGAACTCCTGGAAAAGATTTACGGTTTAAGGGAAAAAAATAAGTATTATTATTGATACAAACGTGAAATCATATCCGTTCCAGCCCGGGTAGACAACTAGTTGTTCCAAGCTAATGCTAACACACCTGGAAACATTTAAGAACAAATATGTTTGATACGAGTTGGATTTGTTTATGCTTTCAGTTAAATAATGGGGATGCATGTGTTTCATAGCTTGAATTAACACTGAAAGAATAAAATTGTATAAAGGAAGCAAACTTCTCCATTTGGGGAAAATAAACATGAAATCCTGTTAATTGTTTTTCAATTGTGGCGTAGCATCCCGAATTGTAATCAAATTGAATTATGACTTATCTGAGATGGAATATTTGCAGTTTGGGAATAAATAGCCTTTCAGGACTGAATTTTCTCAGCTAAAAGTTTTATAAAGAGCAAATATTGGTCAGTATCTCTGCACAAAACCATAAACAGGCTTTTAAACTACTTTAGATGCGTTTATGTATACATTATGGAAACAAAAAGTTTAATTTGGTCATTTATGGTAAAACTATGCTTTAAATTCTGTTTAACACTCTGGTTTTCTGCCCAGGCTTACATTAAAACATAAAATTATATAAATAGTAAAATATCCTTCTTTTTGGGTTACATTTTGGGCTATTAAAGACTTTCCTAACGGTTTTTTTTAGGGGTCAGGCCTGAAACGGGTTAAATTCAGAACACCAGCTAAATTAAATTAACACGCACTGATCCGACTGAGTCCATGTAATCCATGTAGTTCATTACACGCGACAAGACAGCTGTGGACATTACGTCGACACAAAGCGGTAAAAATTCAAGATGCATCAAACAAAAGCTGACCTCATTAACACCTCAGACACCTTCGTCCTTAACCGAAACGACAACTCGTACCTTCAGGTTTGCGTATCTGACCTCCAGTTCCATGAAAACATATCGTCTTACAACGTGCTCTCCTATTCTTTAGGTCATGATCAACAATTTAGGATGAATATTTAATATTCTTGCAGCTCTTGTTTCTCAGACAATACCCATCCTCTGCTGTGTCCTCATGTCAATTTAAAGGTGCTCCACATGCTAAACTTGTAGAATACATGATGGTATGAGGACAGCTCAAAATAAGCCCGTCTGGACTTTCATTAACAAAACACTTCATCCTTCCCTCAATGCCATTTTCTCTCAGCTTCTACTTTGTAAGCATTCAGTGCAAAAAAATGCATCAGCATATCAAAGTATAAAAGCTAATCGTAAAGCTAGTATTTAGCTTAGTCAGAAACCTCCCTCAACACAGAGCGGTCCCATTTAACAACTACCTAACCATATACGGTTTTATTATCAACTGTATACAGATATAAATATATATTTTTATATAAATTGCTAACCTTAAACATCGTTTATTTTTTCCTTAATCCAAACACCATAAAACTTTCTTTTGTAATTTGAACTTTTTTTTCCTCACAAAACTATGAGGTCTACTTTTCACTTCTCCAATGGCCAGTTTGTGCCCTTAATATTTAAATTTAGTTTATAAAAAGGGAACAAACTAAACAATACACAAAGATCCAACATTTCTCCTGGTAGCTAACCCTTAAAAACAAGCATGTAACAGTACTAAACAGAAGAAAAAAAATCCTTTTTCTGTCTCATTTGATAAGGCTGGGCAGTGGAGAGCTAACATGCTATGGCTAAAGACTGCTAAGGCTAGCAACAAAGATGGCCAACAGCAAGCCAGCTTCCGCTAACTCACTCCTAAGTTTTTTTTTCTTAACTACAAGCCAGTTAAATTGTAAATAGGTAGCAATATGACAGCTAAACAATTAGCTGTCTGCTAACTAACCAGGGCCAGTTAACAGTTAACGAGCCAACAGGCACTATGCTAGCATTGTAACACTGGTTAGTTCCTTAATGTGAAAGCTAGCAATCAATGTTAGCTAGCTAACAGGTAGACGGTTATACCAGAGTTGTGACTGTGAATGATGAAGGTACAGTAAATAGAAAAATTAAGTGCCATATAACACCCCTAAACAAAAGTTCAAAATAATAACTGTTTTCTAGTGGTATGAAACAAGTAAGGTAATCGCAGCAGTCACAACAGTCTGAAGATATAGCCTCGTAAGTTGTGTTAATCGGATCAGCTAAACAGAATTTGTGCTTAAAGATATTTAGAAAAGCCTTGTTCCCTCCACCAGCACCATGTTTTTCATGTGTTTTTGAATTTGGATATAAAGAGTCATGTGATTTCCTGATTGTCTGCCCAGCACTGTGTCCTCCCACCTTGCTGATAAATGGAAAAATTAGTGTTTTCCACAAATGGACTAAGAATTTGAGGTGCTAGAGACCACCCAGGTTTCCTTCGGCTGGACTGGGATCCCAGTCTGGCCACTCCATGACTGGATATCTGTCCTGGATGCACCCCAGTGACGCAATAAAAGAACCGGACTGACCCGTTTTATTGAGGTGTCGCTGGCTACAGGCTCAGCTTTCGTCCCCCGCCACGGCGAGCGGGGTGCTTTCACTCTCAGCTGACCAATTTGGGCAAAACCGTCCGAGGCTGGATGTTTCCATTGGCATCAGTGATTGCTGCCAAGTTAGTCCTGGTTTTGGATGCGGAGGCAGAGGTGGAGGAGGTGGTGGCGAGCTTGGAGATGGAGGTGATGGCACCGTCTGTGGTGCCCCGTTTGGATGAAGAGGTCTTCTCTCCTGTAGTGGTTCCAGTTGGAGGTTTGGGCAGGCGCCGCCTCAGCCACGGGTGACGGAGCGCCTGGCTCGGCGTCATCCTAAGCGTCGGGTCCCACTCCAAGCACTGTTTGAGGAAGTCCAGGAAGAGCGGGTCGTCGCAGCCCTTCAGAGCGGCGCTCCAGTCTTTGCTGCCCGGAGGGCCGCGTAGTTTCCCCCGCCGCGATCGGCCGCCATTCAGCGCGCTGGAGCCATCGGGCAGCGTGGTGACGGTGCAGTACCGTGGGTACCCTTTGGACGACACAAAGTTTTTCGCCCGCTTTGAGGCATCGAGGAGCTTCTGACCCGGCATGCCCAGTAGTTCGATGATGCAGGCCAACTGGTCAGCTTCGTCCTCACCGGGCAACAGCGGGTATCCGGTCAGCAGCTCAGCCAGGATGCAGCCCAGAGACCACATGTCAATAGGCATCCCATACCTGGAACCTGGAGGACAAATACACACATTTCTCAGTAGAAATCCAACCTTATCAAGGCCGGTCCAACCCCGAGCTGAAGCCCTGACCGCGATGATGACCAAGAGAGCCGTGACAGGATCATAACCTAGTTCTGGTGTGTCCAACCCTGTTCACAGCACCTCGTTTCCATCATTACACACCGACACCGTGGTTATTTTAATCTACTCAACCTGAGGTGTGGGACCCTCAGGGGGAAGAAGCCAGACAACATTTGTCACATAAATTTGATGTTTAGCAGGAAGTAAAACAACCCTTTAATGCAGATTCATTTGCACCTTATTCAGAAAACGTTTCCTAATAAGATCATTACTGATGTGGTTGTTTCTGTGTTTATTTATTCGGTGTTGATCCGATCCACCAAAAACACTTTATCCTCCTGATCCATGCAGATCGAGACCTTTCCTAGCCTTGCATTTACACATGCACACTAACAAGCAGCTGGACGGACCGTTTCTTGGTGATGGCGATGCGTTTCCTGTAGCACATTAACCCTGCGTAAAAGTGGAGATGTATCTGAAGCTTGATGTTTCAGAGACTTTGTCATATAAGTCCATTAACATGTTTTATTAAGCGTTCTAAGGACCAATCAAAATACAGCTTTTCAGCAGTGCAGCTTAAACCACTGTGACTTACCAAGAATAACCTCTGGTGCTCGGTAGAAGCGGGACTGGATGTAGGTGTAAACCCTCTGATGTTCATAACAGCTGGAGCCAAAATCTATCACCTGCAGGAAAAACAGGAAGAAGAGGTTTTCCTGGTTATACTCGGAATGAGCTACGCGAGGTTGGAATACGCTACGAGGTATTGGGAATGAGGTATGCTGGGTAGGAATAAGCTACACGGGGTGGGAATGAGCTACACGGGGCAAAAGCAAACCTTGATGCCGCTGCGTCCTTGCTGCTTGAGTAAAATGTTCTCTGGTTTGAGGTCGCAGTGGATGATGCGGTTCTTGTGCAGCGAGTCCAGACACTGCAGGATGGAGTGGGCAAACTTCCTGACCAGCGGGAGGCTGAAGCCCTGGAACTTATTCTTCTTGATGAGCTCGTAAAGGTTCATGCTGAGCAGCTCGAAGGTCATGCAGATGTGGTTTCGGAAGGTGAAGTTCTCCAACATGTGGATGACATTCATGCTCGAGTCCTTGTCCTGCTTCCTCAGGTGCTCCAAGATGCGGATCTCCTCGGCCGCCTGCCGGTGGAACCGCTTCTCGTTGCGTACCATCTTTAGGGCCACGTGGGTCTGAGCTTTGTGGTCAAAGGCCTTCACCACCTGCAGGACAGGTACAAAAGGTTTAAGCATCAATGTTCCAGAAAGCTGCAGCTTTAAATGATGGAAGAAGGTTTTTCACCCTCCTTTTGCTTTTATCTCAGAATAGGAAAATAAGCTTAGAGTGTCCCGACATGTCTGCTGAACCTATATGAGGACAATATGGAGACAACTTGGAGACCCAAAGCAACACGGACAAAATAAATGTCCTTATAATAAACAGGGAGGACATGCTATCTTCAGCTGTTCGATCAGCGGCGGGATGTTCAGCTGCTGGACAAAGAGATGGAGACAGCCTGCTGGACCGGGACACAGAGACATTCTGCTGGACCAAGACACAGACATTCTGCTGGACAGAGACATTCTGCAGGACAGAGACATTTTGATGGATAGATACAAACAATCTGTGTCCTCTATATAATTGGGAGTGCAAGTGCAAAATGAGCTATCATGGTCTCGTCCTGTATGCACATATATATATATCAGCATAATAAAATACAGCAGAAGACATGTTGTCTGAGGAGACACCGGTCTCCAGCAGCGAGATCCTCTGCAGTGCCACCAGTATCCTGCTAAATGCACGTCCAGTTTGTCTCTGTGTCTGACTGAAGGCCTGCTGGTAGGTGGTAGGTCCACCTGAACCCTATCACTCACTACCACTAAACAATCTAGCTAGCCGGGTAACAATACATCTCAGACCTCTTTACGACAACGGAAATGAAAATAATAACACAGCTGGAAACTGTTAACACCTGGTTTTATTATAAAGCTCTTTTCATGCATGAGTTGTCCAACCTGTCCGAAGCTGCCCTTGCCAATGACTTTGAGAACTTCGTAGCGATATGCGATGTGGTCGTGCGGGACGTGGATGTAAGACCCCTGATCGTCATCATAGCCACCGTTGTTGGCTCCGCCCAGAACCCCTGACCTCTTCTTTGCATTCGGACCGATAAAATACACTGAGGACACACAATAACGTAATATTGTAAATGGCTGGTGGCTGGTTCATTAATCCACTGTTTTGATCAATGTGACTTACCTTCGGGATAGTTGAACACCTCGTGGTGCTCGAATGAAGACATTTTAGACATGAACTGCTTCATGGCCTGCTCAGGGGTCATAAGGTTGTGCTTTGACTTGCTGTCCGTCGACTTGTTGGAAGTGGCGCTGCTCTGGCGGCAGTGGTTCGCGGGCTCCGACGCCGAAGTCTGTCGGTCTGGCAGTGGCAGGCCTGGCCGGGTGGAGCCGAGTGGAGCCAGGCCGTTGGGTTGGGAGGTCAGGACTGAACGCTTGTTGGTGTTGTCCTCATACAGTTGGGTGACATGGACCTGCGACGACAGCTGGACGGAGTCTGACATGGCGGCTTTAGAGCCTCCCTGTGGAAAAACAGAGACAAAAGGAGGGATAAGAATTTGTGAAAAGACAAACTATAAATGATCAAACTACTTTAAATACTATTTTAACAGGGTCTGTTGCAGTGTCTCGGGTCATCCCCAAGGGAAAGAACTCTCTCTCTTATCAATGAGCTTATCTCCTCTCCAGTAGCAATTACCTCTGGTGTGCCACAGAGATCCATTCAGGGCCCAGTTTTGTTGGACAAGCTGCCTTTAGTTTCTGTCATATCCATCATATTGTTTCACTCTGTATGCAGATGATCTACAAACTTATCTGCCAGTTATCCATAAACCCCCAGACACACAGTCCATCCCAAAATTGATGCATGGCGTTAAACCATCCTCAGTCAAAGACTGTTCACTATACACTGGCACTATACAGACAACCTTTGGGGGGCAGGGCCGAGTAGTACTTGGTGGGCAGAGTGGTGAGGTAGATTCTGAAGAGTGGGGAGAAGAGTGGTGAGGTGTGTGTGTGTATGGGAAGATAGGTGGTGGGGTGTGTGTGGATTTGTGTATGGGGATAGGTGTGTGTGTGTGTATGGGGAGATAGGTGGTGGGGTGTGTGTGAATGTGTGTGTATGGGGATAGGTGGTGGGGTGTGTTTGTGTGTGTGTATAGGGAGATGGGTAGTGGGGTGCATATGGATGGTAGGGCGTGTGTGTGTGTGGGGGTAGGTGGGTGTGTGCACGCATGGGGAGGGGTGGGGTGAATTGTATGGAGGGTGGGATGGCTGGGTGAGTATGTGAATGGGGGTGGCTCCTGGGGCGTGCATCTGGTGCGCTTGGGTGTGGACTGGCCTCCAGGGGGTGGCGGTCTGGGGGCCCTGCCACTCACGGATGCTGGTTGACTTCTCTGCCTGTGGGGTGGGCGGGGGGTTCTCCTCCGGGCGCTCGGGGCCCTGGGCTGGCGCTCTGCCTGCCCTGGGCGGCCGGTGCCTGGTGGGGTCGGCGATTCCCTGCCTGGGCCTGCTGGGGCCCGTTCCCCCTGACTGTGGGGGACTCTGGCTGGGACTCCCTGTGCGGATGCTGGGTTTGCTCCGGGGTGAGGTGGTTGGGATCCTTGTTCGGGGCTGGCAGCCATTGGCCCTGGTCTTGGGTGGCCCTGACCTGCCTCTGACCCTTGAGTGGTTGGGGGTCGCATGATCACCTTTCTGTGAGCACTTTTCACCCCGTACATTCTGCATGACGACACAGTCACTAAGCTGTTCTTTATCTTTATATCTAACTCTGCGGCATCCCGAAAGATTCTTTGTTTTAGATACGGGCGTAATAGATGGAATGGTATCTGGATGGATTGCAGTTTTCTCCTTTTGTGGTGTCTTTCTCTTCTATTTTGGTTTTATTTTATTTCTCTCTCTTCTTCTGTCTTTTCTGGTCGGTCCAGCAACAAGTTCATTTAAAAGAAAAGCATTATATTTAAAAATAAATAAAGAATTAAAGAAAAGAATAAAGAAAATAAAGAAAAGAGGATCTCTGTATATACATATATACTTGAAGATCTTCTTGACAGAACAAAGTTGCTCAGCACAGTATAGCAGCCAGACCATCATTCTGCCTGCTTTGATGCTGGACAACACGCGTTTAAAAAAAAAAAAAGACATCACTATATCTTTGGGTCCTCCGGCTTGGCAAACATGGCTCGGATGACTCATTTCAGCCAGTCAGTTGTTGTCTCAGGGAAGGTTTCTCTCAGCTTTGCTTGTTACCCACAGTCAAAGCAGGAGGGGAGGGGAACTGCAGGATGTGGAGCCTCTAGTGGATGTGGGAGGAACTCCTCTTCCTCTGATGTCTTCCAGTTTTTATTGAAATAATCCGCCATAAGGCGCTGCCTGTGTTCGTTGACATCCTGCTGATGTAAAGCAAAAGGCTGCTGTGATGTGATGCGCTGGGACAGAAAAACATTTATCACTTGTGGAGACGTGGAGGACATCGACTGCATCAGGAATGTGGGAAACACTGTGTATGGGTCATGTAGTGTTATTTAAACTTAACACGCTTAAAAGGTGTTTGTTGTGGCCAAACACAAAGACAACAGTAAAGCATGACTGTAACCTAAACAACGGAATAACAGTACCATTGTGTCTATATTTGTGTCCACATTTGGACGCTTTACTGTCTCCTGTTTGTAATTAATCACTGAGACACTCACTAAAGTAAAACCAACAAATCTGTGATTAATTCCCTTAGATATTGACAGATGAATGACTGGATCCTTTTTAATGAACGCCTCTTGCTCAGTGAGTACCTCCCCGTTGCCGTGGTGACCAGCACACCTGGGTCCTTTCACTGAGGTGCATTTGGTTTCATTTTGGCACGGTTCAAAGAGCTGCTGTTGCCCCTAACGACGTGATGCCGTCAGGCATCTGGACGATACGCTTGGAGTAGTACGCACGCGCACGCACGCACGCACGCACACACACACACACACATGCACACACACACACACACACACACACACCTGCATGGATAGGTTTGTGTGCGTTCCCATTGCCGTTGGTTACAGTAATATTTCATCAGATGAAGCGACTCGCCCTATGCCTGAAGTCACCAGATGATCAGTTAAACAATTTATTAATAATATTAAATGATTTGGATATTTTGCCATTCACAATGAGACATCATACAAACGGGAAAGTACGCTTTCCTTTAAATGCAGAAACACAAGTGGCTTGGTTTGAGGTCTGCGGTCGCCTTATTCCCAGACTTATGGTTTTATTTACGCTCCACACTGCAGCTGGTCAGATGCTTTTAATCCTATGGAACAAACACACGTAAAGATGTAGTTTTCCCTTTTATTTCATCATGTTGCCAAGAAAAGCTCCCCGGCAGACCCAGGTGAGATTTCAGCAAACACAGCAGCTCTGCTGCATTTTACTGGTGCAACAGTGAAAAGCGTCCCCCTTCAGACGGATCCCAGCTGCACCACGTTCTCAGCTTAAAAAAAAAACACCTTCAAACAGCACCGGAGTACTTTTTCTTTATACTTCATAGGAAATCTGCAGGGCTATAAAACCCATTTCCCCAGTAGCTCAATGGTTCATCAACAGGAAGTAACCCGGTTGATAAAGCCGTTCCCTCTGATTGGACAATGAAACGAAGGGAGTTGCAACCAAACATAAACGCATCAGATGCCAGTTACTTTTGTCGAGCAGCTCATATAAAAAAAAACCCAACAAAATAGTTTCCGGTGGTATAAAGTAGCAGTAATGAAAGCAGTCGGTGGAGCTAATCCATGCTGCAGCATGTGTGTGTCCTTCATGGCAGCCTATAAACCAATCAGCTGTGTAAAGCGTCTTGGAGCAGGAGGTTATTATTAGCCTTGTGTCTACAGCTGACGCAGCTTCACACAGTTAGCAGCAGGCTAACATGCTAACCGCAGCCTGATTGGTTCACACTGATCCATAACCACAAAGCCAAGAGGTGGATGTGACAGGAAACAGGAAAGAGAGAGAGCGCACGAGGCTCACAAAGCGGCCGTGCATGCCGCCCTGATAATCTGTTTACTGCTTCTCATGAATCCAATCAGAAACAAAAAGAGGTTTCTGTGCTTCTCATCTCCATAAAAGGTGAGAAAATCAACCTTTCTCTGAAGAAGCAAACTGTAAATATTCTTCTAAAGCTTGTAGAACCAAAAGAAAAGACAACATTTTAATCTGAAAACAAAAGGACCTCGTGCTTCTCTGGCTTCCAGCTGCTGTTTCTGGTGATAAACAAAGTAATTGGGTTTCCTAGGATGTTATGAAAGCCTTCAGTTCTAGCCGGCTGGTTTGGAGTCTCAAGCATTTACAACCCAACCCCCTCTTTCTAGACACCGCGAGAGGTTAAATGCCTGGAGCTCACAGCATGGGTGGGAGAAAGCAAAGTGGGTCCGGTTGCCTTCACTTAGTGCTTAGAGGTCAGGTTAAGATGTTCGAGGAAAGTTCAGAGCTGCAGGCGAGGAAGGAGGCACAGACGCTACATTTCAGCTAGACGTTCTTACAGTACCCATCATGCTCTGCTGCTGAGTGAGCTCCTACCGTCAGAGGGTTGTGATTGTTGTTGCGGAGTGGCGGCAGGGTGACGGGTGACGTCGTCTGAGAGCCGCTGTGACCTGGAGAGTAGACCGGCTCGCCCGATTTGCCTGGAACAGAAATATTCTGTCAGATTTTCTACTTTCATTTTTTCTCTTCCTCCATTTCCAGATTTCTCTGCAGGTAAAACACATCGGCCGTTTCTCAATTCAGAGACAGCACACTTCAAAGTGCGGATTTGCAGACCACATACGTCATACTGGCGCGCCAAGTGCCGTTCCAATTCGAAGTGCGCTTCAGATGCAGACTTCAAATGCGCGCTTCAGAAGGAGCAGAGCTAGCTTAAAACAAGTGTTCATGC
>JBAMIG010000025.1:1993591-2009505 GCA_037177335.1 Kiunga ballochi
CATTATGGGTAATTCTCACACAGTCGGAGGCGTCTCATTTCTAATGGAAGGAGCACTTTCAAGCGCGCAGACTGCGAAGGACACTTTGCAGACTACGTAGTCTGCGTACTTAGAAGTGTGCAGTCTCTGAATTGAGAAACGGCCAGCGATTCATCTGAGGACCCATCTCTGCTACATGCTACACACGGAGGGAGGGAGGGAGGAAAGAAGTAAGCAAGCAAGCAAGGAAGGAAAGAAGCTAGCAAGGAAGGAAGCAAGGAAGAAAGGAAGTAAGCAAGCAAGGAAGGAATGAAGAAAAGAAAAAATTCAGGAAGAAAGGAAGCAAGGAAGGAAGAAAGGGAGGAAGAAATTAAGTAAGCAAGTAAGCAGGCAAGGAAGGAAGGATGGAAAGAAGGAAGGAAGGAAGCAAGCAAAGAAGCTAGGAAGAAAGGAAGGAAAGAAGCTAGGAAAAAAAGGAGGAAGGAAGCAAGCAGGCAAGCAAGGAAGGCAAGAAGAAAGGAAGGCAGGAAGCAAGGAACCTTAGAGCTGAATGAGCGGGCAGATCCGGGCCAGTTCAGCAGATTGACTCGTCTGGGGAGGATGAAGGCTTTAATATTGCCCGATAATCCCAGATACACTAAAACCTCTAGCTCTAACACCAAGGTCCCACACTTAAAGGTCAAAGGTCAGAGTCCACCAGCAGCTGACAGTGCTGGACTTTAACCTCCTATCTGCCCCACCTGGAGTCCTGCATCGGCCAGCTGGACCAGTTCAGCCACACAAACTACTAAAAACCTTTGTTTACAAATTTATTCTGGATAAAAGTGCGTCATGCAGCCCATCACCTTTCCTGCAGATAACCGAGAAAGGTGTACGACAATCCAACTGCATATATAAGGTACCGTTAGACAGAAGCAAGGTGTTCACAACGGAAACCACCGTTTTAAAACCTTTACAGAAAATAACGTTTTATACCAAAAGAAAACAGGTTCGCTCTGAGGCTGCTGCTTCTTTCAGGACAAAGTCTCAGCTAATCATTTCCTTTATTATTGATTTATCTGCTGATTGTTCAGTGACATATCACTGAAGGACCAATCAGTTATCAGCAGCTGATTACTTCCTCTGGCTGCCAACAGTAAAGAAATGATGGAGGGTTAAAGGTGGCTGATGTGCATGTGCAGAGTACGCTTGCAGATCAATGATGTGTTTACTGACATGGAAACTAGTGATCAGGACCCTCACAGGCCACCGTCCGGCTGCCAGAAGCAGACAGATGGTGGTAATCCCGCTAATGAGACGGTTCAGATCGGAGGTGGCCCACATCGACATGACCGGGTCCAGGCAAACCGCCTCTGCGGGAGATTTGGCTAAATTACAGCAGGAAATAAAAGCTAATCCCAAACGAGATGAGAGGAAACAGAGAGGATGCAGACCGGAACAAAGCAGAGATGAAGAGGAAGTTCTAACCCGACCAACCAATAGAGACGTGTGCGGGTTCGATTCTCAGATGCTTTAAGTTAGCTTAAAGCTATATGCGATATGACCTCACATCACCTGAACAGGTTACATCATGTACAATGAATGAACAACCGTTTTATATGACAGCTGTATGAATATCTTCATCATAGAACCGTAGATATAAGAAGAGGTACAAATGTTATTTAAGAGAAATAATACAAACAATCAGAGTAATTAATATGAGGAAGTTTGCATTGATTATTGATTCTGAAAGTAGATTTCAACTGGCCAGCCTGAATCCATATTTTTACACAAGTCTGATGATTTGTGTTTTATTTACTACATTCATTGATTTATTCAGTAGATCATAATATATATTTCCTTTTCCCACACTAAAGCAAATTTGGCATTATTTGTGATAATAGAAATAAATGGAAAAGGCCCAGTGGACTGTGTGGAGGTCCTGCAGATCATGTTTCAGATCAAAATGCTGCAAACGTTGCTGAATATAGCAAACACTTCTTCACATGCTTTACACACCGCACTGTGTTCAGGCAGAGGCTTCTTCAGGTGGCTGCATGAAAACTATAATTGCCATCATTAATCATTATTCAGCACTGCTAAATAACCTAAAACAGAATAAAATATTCCAGTTTCCTGGTTTTTTCCTGCTAAAATGATCAGATCTTAGATCCATAAAAAGTTTTTCCGGCTCATTGGTTTTGCACCAACTCCAGGAAGCTTTACCAGACTAATGAAGCTGTAACTCCCTACAGGTGGAACTCCATATCTAACAATCCTGATCTGCAGAAACGCTTCCTCCTGCCTCGCTATAATCCAGTTAGAGGGGTAATGTTGTGTAACCTCGTTACCACTGCGATCACATGCTGTGCCTCCATCCCAGCTCGATTTACTGGAGGAATAATCACATTAACTGGAGTACAACATCAGAATTTTAGTTATTTTTGGGTTATTTTTTCCCCATTCGGACAGCTCAGACTGGAAACAACACAAACACAGGAAGTCAAATTCTGTAACGATCACATTAACCAGGCAACAGGGTTCTGTTTTAGGCTCAGTTTCACAATATGCCCTGATCCAACTCAGCATCACCATATACCTCGTTACAACTCAGTATCACCATATACCTCGATACAACAACTCAGTATCACCATATTCCCCCTTACAATGACTTAGTATCATGATATACCCCCATACAACGACTCAGTATCACCATATACCTCGTTACGACTCAGTATCACGCTATACCCCGATACAACCACTCAGTATCCTCATATTCCCCCTTACAACGACTTAGTATCACCATATACCCAGATACAACAACTCAGTATCACCATATACCCCGATACAACGACTCGGTATCACCATATACCCCGATACAACGACTCGGTATCACCATATACCCCGATACGACTCAGTATCACCATATACCCCGATACGACTCAGTATCACCATATACCCAGATACGACTCAGTATCACGATATACCCAGATACGACTCAGTATCACGATATACCCAGATACGACTCAGTATCACGATATACCCAGATACGACTCAGTATCACAATATACCCCGATACGACTCAGTATCACCATATACCCAGATACAATGACTTAGTTTCACCATATACCCCAAAATATTCCCTGATACAATGACTCTGTCACAGTGTGCCCCAATACAACGACTCAATTTTTACAATATCTCCTGATATGACGGTATCAATATGTCCTGAAACAACGTCTAAAGGGAAGTTTTAAAACAGTAACAACGGGATAAATACCACAGGATGAAGTCCCCTGTAGCACTGTTCACATGTGCTGGGCACTTCCTGAGTCCTTATTAAGAAAACAGGAAGTAGGTGCAGCCATCAGACTCGAACAGGTCTGGGGATGAATCGTCCTGTCAGACCCGTACGTGTCCGGGTTCTGAGGAGGACCTGTAAGGGTCCAGGTTCTGAGAAGGACCTGTACGGGTCCATGTTCCGCCTCCTCTGAGGGCTACAGTCTGCAGCAGATGCTGTGTCTTCATGACGGCCCGCTTGCTGCCTAAGCATAGGATCCATTTGAAGTTTGTTCTTTAAGTTTGTGTCAGAAAATCCTCAGAAAGTTACAGAACCTTCGCTTAAGAGTCTGACGGATTTGGATTGAAACTCTGGCTGTGCACTGTTGTTCAGCCAGTTTAAAGCTGGTTAAACTGGGGCAAAAACATTCCCAGTTGGTTTCCCACATCTTCACTTCCTGCTTTCTCCCTCTGCCCTCCCTGCACCTTCTGTCTTTCTATTTTAGGAGCATCTTCTCTGAATTACTCCTAAATTTATAACCTAACATCGTAGATCGGGTCAGCGGGTCTTTCGACGCAATCGATTCCATTTTTTCAGCCCGGAGATCCAGCAAAGGACAGCCGGCCCGTCCTAATGGAACATGGCTGATAGGCGACGGATTCCTGGGAAAGTTATAGAGCCTGTCGATGCAGACTAAAGAGCGCCTCGGTCCCCCTGGTCCGGTACCGTTATGTCTGTCTCAGTGTAAACTAGGAATGAGTGGTACCAGAACATTAACTGTGTTGATGCCGGGACGCCGGTTCAATGATCACCAAAGTTTCATTCATTCTTTCTCAGCTCTCTTCTTCACACACTGTCCCCGCTGCAGCACATACTGGTAACTGGGATCCATACTAGAAAGCAAATACTGATAAAGTAACTGGGATCCATACTGTAAAGCACATACTGATAATGTAACTGGGATCCATACTGGAAAGCACATACTGATAATGTAACTGGGATCCATACTGGAAAGCACATACTGATAATGTAACTGGGATCCATACTGGAAAGCACATACTGTATCGTGTGCATGCTACCAGAGCGGAACAGCAGCGTGCTGAATGTGAAGATGACACCGAGCTGGAAATGCCAGAGCGGCGAGAACACCAGACACGCTGCTCGACGAGGCGGGGGGCCGGTCTGCAGCAACGTGACCGCAAACATTCAGCAGCGAAGGGTTAAAAGCAGCAACGTGCTGAGCTTTTATTTCTGGCCCTCACAGGCCTCTGTAGATGAATCACTCAAACTTCCACGCCGTCTCAGCACCAACAGATGGAAAATAATCACAGCCATCTGGGTGTACACGCATGTGAGATGCACACGCTAAAACATTCAGAGCCAATCCCAGCTCTCCCATTTCACCTGGAAAAGAAACCAGTATGTGCTGGGAGTCTTCAGAAACACCTGAGCAATAGGCTAAAATCTGCATGTGGGGCCTTCAGGTGTCTACACTAATCCATTAGTCTCAAACGCCACAACGTGCTAGCCGCTGTTAGCAGCCTGAACGCTACTAGCCATGTCTCTGATCAATCATTCTGTTCGGGACAGTGAGGCTAAGCCTAACCCTGTTAAACATACAGCTCACACAAAGCTGGTATTGCTGTAAACCTAATACGTTAACACACACACACACACTTAATGATAGTGGTGTGTGTTGAATGTTTTACCAACATGATAATAGACCAGATGAGTCCATGTTGCTGAAAATCTGCTCTCGTAAACGACTTCTACCTTTGAACATGTTGTTTTGAGCGTTGTGATGTTTAAAACAAAACCGGCGTAAATAAGCCTCTTCCTCGCCTCTTCATCAGCAAACTTTATATGCAGCTATAATCTGTAAAGTCTGATAAAGTGCGGATAGCAAACACAGCACTTACAGATGAACTCAGCATGAGGAAGACTCACACAAACCAACCACAACCCTGGATTTAATCATCTTTTTCACATTTTTGGCTCTTAAAAGGCTCTGGCAGACATTTGCAGAGGCCGTGTCGCTACGCCGCTGTAAAATGTGAAGAAGGCTTCCAGCTTCTCTGCAAGTTTCCGCTGAGAGGCATCAAGCTGAAGCTGCTTTTCCTGTCAAACCAGGTGATGCTGCTCCAAAAACACCTGAAGCATGTTGGAAACAAGTCGAGTGACACCAACCAGACACAGTGCCACCATCGTTACTCCTGCAGCTCTCTCCTTCATACACAATGACTGCTCCTTTGTTTCCAGTCTCCCTTTACTGGAAAAATGATCAACCAGTATGTTTTACTGGTGTAAAAACACCATAATGGTACACACACCTCTGTACAAGTCACACGTTAGTCTCATGTCTGCTTGTTTCATGAAGCTGTGTTGTTGACCTCAACTATCCGGCCCCCACAGGGGCCACATCTACTGTTTGAGGACCACTGTCAGGTCAGTGCACACACACACACACTAAAATGAAGCAGCCTGCGGTACGATCAGGGTTTAAAGCAGCGTGTTCAGAAATGTGTTGGGATGTTTGTCTAATCCGAGCATGGTGTGTGTATGTGTGTGTGTTTGTGCGCTAACAACATCGTGTGAAGATGCATCCTAGTGAATTTACCAGTGAGTTTGGGCACAAACAGCTTCCTGTGTGTCACAAACATTCCCAACCAACCCACTGGACAAGCACTGGGTTGAATGGGAGAAGCTTCAGAGGCATGTCTGTGCAGCCGGTAACCGGGTCGAGGCTGGATCAGATCGGATCGGCCATATGACTCAACAAGTCTGCAGTTTTCCAGGTCAGGGTAATCCCTCGCCCTAAAGAAGACAGATCTCTGCTTCGGACGGGTTTCCTCAGGTCTCACGGCCTTACGTCTGACCCGACCCACCCTCACGCTTTACCACAGGTCATCAAAAAAGTGTGAAGAAGTTTTCCTCTCCAGCAACGAGACCTGGTCTTTTTATAGACTCCTCTGGCATCAGTTACAGAGCTATCCTTACATCATGACGTAACCATCTGATCACTATAATGTGGTCATAATCAATCTTACAGAACCGCTTCCAAACGTTTGCCCACAGCTGGAACAAAGTGCCAGAAAAACCCTTTTCCAGAAGCAACACAAAGTAACCCTTTTATTCTGCAAGACTGACACAAGGGGCAGTGCTGAGCTGTGCAGCTCACATGCAGAAGGAACTAACCACAGAAGAAGAACAACAGGAAACAGCCAATTAAAAAGCACCTTAAGAAGCTGAGAACAACAAAAACACTTCACGTTTCTTCTTATGGTGTTTCTGGATGGATGCAAGTAACCAGTGCAATACGGCTACCTATTGGTGTCAGAACGTGACCGTTGACCTCTGCATTGGAGATTGGAGATGAATGCACTAAAACCCAGGGCAACAAAACCGCAGAAATATGAAGTTGGGTCTAAAATGGACGTACAAAGCGGAGCGGATCGGGCCTTTAGCAGGAAAGCAGGCCACAAACAACCACAGGATATTGTTGTTCAGGTCGTTTTGATGCCTGAACAGCTGTAACACGACAGGTTTACAGAAAAGAAAACACTTCCTAACCAAAACTAAGTTTGTTCCCATTCTTTCCACTGAAGAAACAGTGAAACGGTGCTCCTGCAGCTTTAACGGGATTTAAACAACAACGTGTCCTGCAGCCCGGTGTGACTCTGCATTCCCACCAATAAACACCCAGAACGTCTCACATCACATTCCCATTTGTGTCATCATGTCCAGTTTGTGATTTCATCACAGCTGGGTAATGTAATCACAGCTACATTTAAATTGTGTTGAGTTTCAGTGGAAACTTTATTAAAACAGATTATGTAACAGTTAACTATCATGTTAAATGTCAACTGTTTCTAACTCTGTTAATTCAATCAAATTACGTGAACGCTTTATATAAAATAGGTGGAAAAACAAATATCTGTCAAAAACAAGTACATTTTGTTCAGATAGTTTCTTCAAAAGGCATAACTGGTTTGAATTAACTATGATTAAAAACACAGCTGTAAGCCTCCAGAACAACATTAAGTTGGTGAATTCATGGGGAAAAGAGGGAAAAAGGCGTTTTATGGGCCCAATAGAAAGAAACTGACCTTAGTCTGAAAAGAAACCAAGTGGTTTTCCGGTCTGCCAGCAAACATTCACCAGGCAACCAAAACATACTAAATGCAACAGGGGACCAAATTCACCGCAACACCCACAGCCTGAAAACACTGCGAGGAGTGTTTTACACTAAACAAACACCCCGAGAAGTGCTAGAAGGCAGTAAGCAGACAGAAACAGGGAGTAAACACAGCAGGAAAGCTGCTTGTGCTGTCACTTCTCATCTGAAGGCTAAAAATAACCCTGAAAGACAGCGAGGAAGACGTCCGGAGCGGCTTCCAGCTTAGCTCTATCTGTTTAGTTTGGCTCCCTTTATGAGATTACAGCTCGTTTAATGAGCCTCAGGGATTCAGGGTACGGCTGCCAGGTAAGCTAGCGGAGCCTGCAGCCTTCCCAGCGGCGTTTCTACCGGTTCTGACCCGCTCTGCTCACATCCAGTCGGACCGGGGTGTCTCCGCCGCAGCGACCGGGCTCAGAAGCCCCTTAGCCGGCTACAGAAGCTGTGCTCACCCGTAGGGAGGACCGACGCTCCGGGCTTCTTGGTTAACATGGCGGCCGCTCCTCTCCTCTGCTCGCAGACCAGTACAACGCCTCCTCTTCCTCCATCTTCAGCTCCTCCTCTTCCTCCTCCTTCTCCTCCCATATCTCCTCCTCCAGCTCATCCCAAACCAATAATAACTTGAAAATCTTCTAAAAGACCCAATTTTCACACCTCAGCATTTTATTAAAGCCTTCTTTTTACACCAATAACAATATTTAGTAACAATTCTTTGTGAATAAAAGTATTAAAAAGTGTTTCATAATTAAATGAATCAGAGTAAATGAGTCATAAATCTGTGCCTAAAATTGTGACCCAAAATCAGAATTAAAAGACTAAGTCAAAATTATATGTTGAAATGTAACAAATTACGTGTCCAAAAATAAAAAATGAGGGTAAAAAAATACAAGAAAATCATATAAAAGTTCTTGTTATGTGAGAAAAACGTTATTATTACATAAAAATAATAATTGTTGGATAAAAATTCAAAATGAGACATAAATAGGCATTTTCAGGAAAGTAATGAGAATAAAAAGTCATATTATTTTATTTTTCAATTTTTAATTTTTAATTTTTGTTTCCATTTAAAGATAAAGAGTCAAAGTTATGCTATATAATGATCTCATACTTATGTTCAAATTATGAGATTTAAAGCCATTATTAATCAGTGTATTTTATTGTTTCTGCATTTGGGAATAAAACGTTATATCTGGATAAAGGCCGTTGTTACAAGATATAACTTCAAATGATCACATTAATATGTGATTTTTACCATGAAAATTAAATGTTTAAAAGTAGACTAAAGTAGAATAAATCAAATGTAAAAGAAAGTTTAATGACCTGCAATAAATCATCATGTGACACAGAATGAGGAGGATGTTTCACACAATTTTACTGTTTTGAGCTATGAAATTAAAAGTTTTGTATCAGAGCATCGTTATGACTCGATATCAAAGTATCATCAATACCCTAACCCACCAACATACCCACCCACAAACACACACACACAAAGACACACACTCACCCACACACACAAAGATACACACACACAGACACACACAAACACATACACACACACACACACACACACACATGTCTGAAATCCTGTGACCATCAGTTTAAATGATCTCTGCAGGTTGTCTTCAGGGATCTTCTAGTTTTCTGTATTTTTGTAGTTCATCTGATTTTCCATTGAATCTGAGCTGAGGTGGTGGTGCAGGTAATAGGAAGCCTCTGATTGGTCAGCTTCAGCAACAACAGAACTCATACTGGGACAAGTAGCCTCCCTACAGACATCGATCCTGAACAAATATTAAAACACCAGAGACAAACTGGGACCCCACTGGAACAGAAGAACTGAAAAAAAGCCTTTTAAAAATATATGTTTGGTGTAAATAATGCAGCTTTTCTTAAATAATTTTTCATCATGGATTTCTTAATTTACCTGACGTCATCATTTTAGTTTTACTTTGGTGGTTTGTGTGGTTTTATGTTGCTGCATTAACATTCAATAATGAACAAATTATTTTTCTGCTGTTTTTGCATATCTGTGACCTGAGTTTGTTATACATCACATATAATGCATAAAAGCACAGATAAGATCCCTTTTCTCCACATTTCTTTGCTGGATACCGGCAGAAGGAAGAGCTCGGTAACAAATTTGCATCTGTTTAATTGTCTTTCTGCACTTTGCGGTGCCTCTTTGGGTCTTTGCATGTGCTGTGTGTCTGTGATGCTCTGCATACTGTATATCAATATTAATGATCTGTCCTTTCTGAGGGTGTTCAGTCTCCTAGTGAACATTTTGCTTCTGTTTGGCCTGCAACGAGGCTCCCAGTGTCTGTTTGTATGCATTAGTTAGATTAAAAGTAAGTTCGCCCTTAAAGCCGATCAGAAACATTTTAAGCTTATATGAAATATGTAAAATGATTGAAGTGCAAAATGTGTCCACCAGGGGGCAGGAGACAAGCATGAGATTGTAAATTTTTACTACAAAGCAATGAAGAATGTCTCAAAGTGTATGACATATAAGGCGTGCAACATCGAGGCAGTTTAGCTGCATTAAGTAGCACAGAGCTAGCTCTGCTCCAGTTGGAAGCATTATTTGTCAGGTGGATTCTCAGGTTAAACAGTAGCCTTTGTCTGACTGGGTCCCTGCAGGTGGGTCTGGGAACACTTCACCCAGGAGGCCTCCTATCCAGATGCCTGATCCATCTCATCTGGCTGCTCTCCATGTGGAGCAGCAGTACCTCCATTGGTGCCAGGCAGGACTTTTTAATGGTAACATGAATGTAGAGCTGGCCGTGTCATGGAGGACAATGTTGTCACATGTCATGAATGCAGATGACCTGCTGGAGTTTCCCGGTAACACTGCTGCACCCGATCAGACAACCAGTTTTCCTCATGATTTTATTCAGAAAAGTAGTTCTTCATACCTGGTATTCATCCGCACCATTGCAACCCGTGTAACCTTCATCCTGTGTCTGAAATAAAACAGTATTATTACTTCTGTGACCCTCACAGATTACTGAAGTCACCATTTCTGATAAAAACAACTTTACTGTCCCTGATTGGGAATAAACTCAGGTTTTAGTTTCCCTGCTGAGGGACAATAAATGTTTTAATGATCTTATTTTTATGTAAGGATTTCCAACACCTCGCTCTCTAAGACACGTAATTATCAGAGAAACTAACCCCGCTGTGGTCACAGACACTGATGGGTACACCTGTCCCGAGCTGACGCCACGTACGGAAGCCGGTGTGGCTCAGTCTGGCAACGGAAACAACCAGGACCGCAATGGCGGTTGGGCGAGGCGAGTTTTATCGGAATTTCTTGAAATGTTTGGAAAGGCTTCCTGGCCAAACCGCTCCCCCAAGACGACAACATGACTTCTGTAGAGGAAAACCAGTTGAAGGTGGAATAGTTGCGGTTCTGAAATATGGAAAATGTGGAGAAAGAAAGATGGAGCAAGCGAAAGCAGAGTGGAGCGCAGATAGCGGGATCGAGCGCAGGTGATGGGGCGTTAACACTGGATTTCACAAGAAACATTTACTTTTTCTTATTATTTACTTAAATTGTGACATGTCATTTCCGGGTTTATATGCCAGCTATCCGGAACCAATGACAGACTTTTCCCGGATGACTTCCAAAGACAACGTCTTGGAAAGGTAAGCTAATTTAGTTTATGTAGCCGCGGGTGCGCTATTAGAGCTCCGCTGTGATTGGCTATTTAAAGAAGGGTGGAAGCTGTGATTGGTTACTTTAGTAAGTGGGTCGCCTCTGATTGGTTATGGTGTTGTTTCTGATTTTATTCCTTTGTCGTTTTATACTACGTGAATAATTGTAAATACTGCTTTTAGAAAACAACTGTACATGTATACACACAAGAAAATGTTAGTATTGATCTCCTTTGATTAAAATATGAATGCAGATAAGTGCGCCCACTGCGACATGATAATCATTTGGACTAATGCAGGTTGAATGGATTTTTAATAAAACAGCTGATCTGGGTGGTAAGAAAGTACAGAAATGTTTATGACACATGTAAAGACCCGGACACACCCTGCCATGGGGTCAGTTGTTCATCTAAGTGTGTTTTATGTTAATTTTAATATCCTTTTAGTCTTCCTGAATTAGATTGAATTTTTTTCACAGTAGTTTTGTTTGGTACATATTTTAACAAAAGCATATATTTTGAGTACTTCTGTACCCATCAGGGAGCAGGATTGTGTCAAACTCCACAAATCTCCGGACGAGTTTATCTTCCACATATCAAACGCTATAATCTGACCATTATTTGCTCATGTTGGGCCAAACTTAAATAAAACTGGACCTAAAATAACAAAGATAAAACACTGAGGAGTTGTATGTTAAAAGTTGTCCTTATTTGTTCATCACAGAAATCTGTAACAACTTCAGCCTGCTGCCGCTTGTGTTGGTCGCACTTTTTGTTGTCATTTGTCCTCACTGGGCGTGGGAATACTAGGATTCCTTTGTGTCTGGTGTGTTGGAGCAGGAAAACATAGATGTCCCTGAGCTCACATGTGATGTCTTGCTTCTGTCCACACACCCGATGTTGTTTCTGCTCACACACTTTAATTTGGCCTGATAGACCAAACGTAAAGCTCTGGAGGCTCATAGAGGAGAAAAGCTTCACAGATGTGAGAAAAAGGCTCATTTTTCATTTCCTGGAAGGAAACTGGTCCCATAAAACAGATCTGAGGATGTAGGAATGTCATGATGGTGGGTTGCTGTGGTAACCACCGCCACCAGGTTGTCATAACGACTTCTTTGTTCTTCAGGCTCCCGTCGGAGATCCTGATGAAGATTCTATCGTTCCTGGACGCCTCCTCGCTCGTATGCATCAGCCCCGTCAGCAAACTTTTCCACCAGCTTGCCAGTGATGAGTGAGTCCACAGAGCTGACCCGTCAGCGGGAAACAATCCGGACCCGACTCGTTTGGACTCTGTTTGTACGTTTCCATGTGTAGCAGCAGCAGATCAGCCAACGCACAAACAGAGCCAGGAATCGCACCAGCATCTCCTGCAGCACATCCTGGAGGAGATGTTGTTGTTTACCAACGTGGTGCTTCTTTCTGATTTACTGCTGGAAACGAAGAAGCATTAATGTGTTGTGCTTGCATTTGCTGCAGCGTCATCTGGCAGAAGATTTACCTCTCCGAGTTTGGGTCGTGGAAGCCGAGCGAGTCGGCGAGAGATGTGGCGGTGAAGGGAGACCCGTCGGAGGTGGTGGGTCGGTCCGCGGGCCGCTGGAAGATGATGTTCCTAAGAAACGTGGTCGGACGTGAGATGAAGATATGGAGGAAAGAATTGAGGCAGCTGAGTCCGTACACCGGCCTGCCCCGGCAGACGGAGCGCGTCCTCCGGTACGAAACGTTACATCAAAAAGCAAATGGATCAGAAACATGTAAAAACTCACTGAGAACAAACCAAAATCTTGCTTTAAAACCTTTATTTTTATTTATGATGTTTGTTTATTATGATGCTGAAACCAAACAACATAAAGTGTTCCTTAACGTAATGTTTAGCTGCACAACAAGCATCTCCACCGACATCAAATGAACCAAATTATGCACATAAAGATTAGTTCTGATCATTCCTCTTGTTAGTTTGATCCAGAATAAGAAAAAACTTTCCCCTCCAGGTCTCCATCTGTGGTCCGGGTTAATCGGGCCTCTCTGGGTCAGGCCTTCAGCCCCGTCCCTGATCTGCAAAAGCATGTGGTTTATTTTTACCCTCTGCTTGTCTTCCAGGAACCTGAATGTGAGCTGGGAGCTGACGCTTTGCAACCATTTGGGCCAGACGAGCACGTGGGAACCGAGCCAGCTTTATTTTTTTGAATCCTCTGTGATCATTCGCTGGAGCGGAGTCGGCTTCCTAAAGTACCGTCACATCAGCAGCATCCAGCTGTACGGAGTCAAGAAGGAGAGCGTCAAAGACACAAAGTAATTCCCCCACAGCTTCACCTACATGATGCGCCTTTAGCTTCTTTCCTCTAAACGTAGCTACATTTCATTGGACCAAAGTGTCTTTAACCAATCAAATCCACACACTGGCAGCATCCTGTTTGGTTCTGTCTAGCTGTTAGCGATGCTGGGTTTCGTGCACCTCAGCCATGCACAGACCTTTCTGGTGCTGTGTACACAAACTAAGGAGGTTTAAGCCAAACGAACTATGTTGCTGTGGAGGTGCTGCATGAAATCTTTCCATTAGAGCTCATTTCATGTGATACGCCTCCCCCCGCGCTGACATGCGCATGATGGTGTGCTGATGTGGTGACATCAGAGACCACAGTGGGAAAGATGCAGGACAGCAAATCCAGCATCCATGTCTCCAGCCAGTCTCATCTGTTTGTCCTGCTTTCCACTAAATAACAGCATCTTCAGTTTGTTTGCTGAGCGTCTTCAGGATCCGCTTACTAGTGTCTGACGTGGTACCAACAGGCCCGTTTCTGCTCCGTTACGTACCTAAATATGTCTCCGAGCACACAACTGCTTCTGTGGACTGAAGGTGATGTTGAAAATATTTCTGATGTCCAGGTTGCTCATTATCTTCCTCCTGCTCCTCTTCCTCCTCCAGGCCCCGCTGGCGCTCTCTGATATTAAAGCTCGAGACAAACACTCACCCGTGTCGCTTCATCGGATATGATGGACTGATCAAGCTGTTGCTTTGGCTGCCAGACGTTGTCGTTGGCATCTGGCGGGTAAGAGTCCACTACTTGAGTTTTATCTTTTTGTCAGACCTGCTTCTCCTCCCAGTAAAATTCTGTCAAAGATCCAACAAAGTGGTGAGTACAATCCTCAGACAGCTAAACCTCCCGTTCCACCTCATCAGATCAGGTTGACAAAACAGACAGAGCATTAGCCAAACCCAGCACAGCGCTTCCTCCAGAACCACTCAATGTGGTATAAGGGATTTCCTCCTCAGTGAACATACATCCTGATCCCTCCTCTCTTGGTCCTGATGCTGCAGTGAAATAGGTTCATCATAGTAGAATGACACTTTTCTCCTCTTCATCCTCATTACCAAACCCTGCAGACACACTACTGGTTACCTCCACGACAATATGCTGTCACAATCAGAATGAGCATTACAACCTGCAGGGTAAAACAGAACATTGAATTTAGTGCAGAAAGGCCCAAATGGGGACCAATAAAGGCAACATTTATTTCAAATGGATAAATTAATGCATAAATAATAAGATCTGGTGAACTCATCGTCATGAAGATGGAGGAAACAGACCTGATGAAGTAGATGACGCAATTATGTTGCAGCTTTACAGACATTTTTATAAGGTGTGTGTGTGTTTAGGGTCAGAACTGTGTGGCCTTCATCATGATCAGTCTGCACTTCCACAAGCTGGTGGAGAAAAGTCTGCTGGGATCTCCGGCCTGGTGAGCTCTCTCCTCTCCAAATGTTTCAGTTTAATGAAAATATGATGTTTAAATTTTAAATGGATGTTTAGACTGAAAAGAAACTTTATTTAAATACTAAAAGCCGCCTGTCTCCCAGCTCAGTACAGAAAAATATGCTGAATATTTCTGTTCATGCTGCTCATGGTGCAACATAGTCCCCGCTCACAAATCATTTCATAGCTTTGTGTTTGAATGGATGTCTATAAATTATACAGAATTCATTTTAGTCTCATTTAAATGTCGGGATTTTGGTCCCCTGAGTGGATGTGACTGGTTGTCCCTGGCGTCCAGACAGCATCTCTGAACACAAAACACTGAGACAGTTTTGTTGCTATGGCCTCTGGTTTCCATGGTTACAGCGTTTTGGGTAGATAAAGCTATGAAGATTTGACAGATAAAATTGTATCGTAACGTTTCCTGTCTGTAATTTGAAACCGGAGGCTTTGGGCGTCAATGATGTCATCAATACGAGTTTTTAACAACAATGTCTGACCTCCACGCTACGATGATGCAGCTGCATGTTATTCTTTTAGTCGGTGTGTTGGAGCTAAATCTAGTAGAACATTTATGCCATAGGTGAGCATGCAAAGGTAATGTGCACCTGTAACAACACACCTCGGTTTGGGAAAAGGGTTACGCCCACATGAGACTTGGCACCACATTACTTCATCAACACTAGTCTGAGATACTCATCTAACCTAAATTCAGTCACCAGAAGAGGTGAAATCAGAGCTCCTCCTGCTGGATGGAGTGTGTAACTGCATGGTTTTATATTTATTTCCTCCTTTCATGCCTCGTGTCTCTCAGCCCGTACTTTGAGCCCGCGGAGCACCCGTCCACAGATGACGGTGACCCTGCGTTGGGTCTCCGTGGCTACACTTTGGACTTGGTCCTGCACAGCACTGGCGCTGAGATCATGTCGGGACACTTCCGCCAGATGTCCAGCCGCACAGGTAATGTGATGTTCAGCAGCTCATGACTTTAGGACACTTATGCATCTTTTTATTTATATATATATATATATATATATATATATATATATATATATATAAAGAATGAATACTTCGAGGAAAGGTAAATGTTAAAT
>JBAMIG010000025.1:2226146-2242110 GCA_037177335.1 Kiunga ballochi
TCAGATTCACCACATTGATTACCTGGAAGTCCACGACCTTATTTGGCAGCAAATACTGTGATGTATTAGATAAAAAACACAATAGAGAAAATGACAAAGACTGAAAAATATGACCGAAAGAATATAAAGATATATGTGCAGCTTCATTTTCTGCATTTAAACACTTAGAAGTGCACAAACACATGGATTTAAGGGATGAAAATGTCCCCCCCTTTAACATTCCCATCAGTGTTTCCATGGAAACCAACCAACCTTTCACAAAGGTCCAAAACAAGCAGCAAACAAGAAGAGACTTGAACCTCTGCTGTTTGGTAACCAGGACAGCCATCTTTGAACCATCTTAGAGCATTTTCTCTTTTTTAAAACTCTGCAGAAAGACGCTCAGGCTACTTTCTGCCGAACAGGTTTGCTTTGCCTGGAGGAAGATAACGGAGGACATAACACTCCTCTTGACCGGTTCGTAGTTCTTATTTTAGATACTCCTGAGCTGTTTTTTAACGCTGGACTTATGAAGGAAGATTTGAGGAGCCAAAACAGCTGCTGCAGCAACACATAATGGTCAGGTCCACCTTCAGGTCCACCTTCAAGTACCGGATTGGACCCTTTTTCTCCTCCAGAACTACATTTATTCAGAGATCTGTCTCTACAAAACATCACACAGTTGCTGCAGATCCATCAGCATCTCCTGTCCACCTACATCCCAAATGGCCATGGAGATGATGACGTGGTGCATGATGCTACAGGAAGTTTCCACCAGAGGGAGAGAAAATCCCTGTGAATTGGATAATTTCTCCCATAACTTTCTCTGTAAACCTTAGAGATGTAGTGTGTGCGAATCAGAGTAAATACTGAAACAAGCCACCGTGCCACCTTCAGACACACAAATCCATTTTCTTCCCCGTTCCGTTCCGATGCTTATCAGCAGGTCGTCTTCAGTGTGTCTCTGTGATTACATCAACCTCTCTATGAGGCAAAGAAATGCTTCTCCGACTTGTTTAATCCAGCAGATGTTCCGCATGCTGCACTCAGAAGTAAAATAACGAAACTGTCCTTTGAACACACAGGAAATAACATTTTCATTTGCACAGCATCTTCTTTCCTCTGACAGTTTGAGGTGAGGCAGATTTACAGCTGAAGTCAGATAAGTATTTGTTTCTTTTTCCAAAGAGTGAATGTAGAGAAGGGAATCTTCTGACAGAACCGCAGAGGCAGAAAACTAAACCTATGTGTTGTTCCTGATAAATGGCGAGCAGCTAGAAAATCACCTTTTGTTTTGGGCTTTTTCCCTCCGTGCGGAAGCAGGGAGCTTTCTCTGACAGAAAATATTCCTGATGGGAAGTGTTGACAGAGGTCTGAGGATTATTCTGAGTAACTGGGGCACTTTGTGTGGAGGCGTTGAGCCTTGCAAACAAAGCACCATTGTATTTCATTGGCCTGGTAAACATCAAACTGAAGCTGTGTTTGATGACACTGCAGGGAAACAGAAAAATCAGCTTTTTGTGAATAATTTGGTTGAATTTATCCTTCTAAAACTTCCATTTTCCACACGGACACTGAATGTTTCATTCACCGTAGAGGCCTTCAGGTGCAGCGGTACCTGCTTGTTTGATGAGCTTCATACAAATGATAATGTTTTTATATCATTTGTACCGTCACTATATTTCTATTCAGAGTTTCCTAAAGCAGCTGAACACCATCTGACTCATTTAATTCTCATTCACAGTCCAGTCAGAATAAAAACGGCTCATTTAAAGCCTTTAATAACTCAACAGCCAACCTGCATGCTGATCGCTTGTTAGTATCATTTCTAAATGACATTTCCAGTCTGAGCAGATTAACCTCTCAGCAATTTCCTCTGCCTTCAAACTGGCCAAATCCCAGGTGGAGTAGAAGCGAACAGAACAACATCTTCTGCAAAGAAACTGACATGCTGCTGTAAAACTACCACAAGAAAAACCATCTGGTTCTGTCTGATTCTGAAATGTCCATAAAGTCTGAACTGGGCTCACTTCATAATTTAACCCACTCTCTCTTTAAATAAGATGGAGTCTGATGAGTCTCCACATCTCAGCTCCACATTCAGATGGTAGATGCCACTGCTGTGCCTTCCTGTAAGGTCCTACATTATGCTAAAAGTATCTATCTAAAAGTCAGCCTATGTATGAGACCCAACAATTTGAGAATAATTGCTGCACTTATTGCGCCTAAACAGGAGACCCTGAAAGTTATCTTTTTGTGACCTCACAGAGGGGAATAACTCCTCCCACATAGTGGATACCGATATAATGTGCCACTCCGGCACCGCAGAGCTGCCAGGGAAAGTCTGTTTTTTAATATCCAGTAATGAAACATTTCTGTTTTCTTTCACCTGATCAATAAAAACGAGTCTGCTTTTAAAACTTTTTTTTTTTCATCATTCAAACAAAAAACATTGAATGCCTCTGGTTGGAGTGAAGTTGTAGAGCCATACCATCAGTTCATCAGTGCCATAAAGCCAGTTTTCCAAGATAAATAATTCAAATGAAGGAGGAAAAATTCCCCCTCTGAGCTGCTTTTCTTCTGTTTCTCTCCATTGCATACATGTTTACATAACTTACAATACGTTTGGACGTACAGCATGCAGATAAGTTAAAACGAGCTGCTGAGGAGGAAGGAGGAGAGGAGGAGGTCCTGACTTGGAGCTCTGCTCCTGAACTCCACCACCTCTCGTACCGGTCGATATCTGCTTCTTCCTTCTCTGAAATGCTTGTGCTGCTGTTCAGGAGATGACGGCTCTGAATCCTAAGCCGCTTTGTGACATTTTGCTCACAGTAGCAAACAAATTGTTGCTCAGACGGATTCAGCTCAAAACGCAGTGAAATGTCTCCTCAGAGTCCCCCTCCTGCCCTGAAGGAGCAACATTTCCCCAGCAAACTAAAGTAAATTTGCTCCCTTGTTTGTCCAGAATTTAGCAGCTATTTACCGTGAACAGCGATTGTTTGACACGAAAAACACCTTATCATCTGTGAGCACCCACAGTCTGCTTCAGCTGGCATTTCCAATAACAAGCACAGCAGTGATAAAGCCGGCTGCTACTGATGAAATAATGCCTTTTTAATGCAGGTTTTTCATTTAGGAGGGAAAAAGCTGTTTTCCATCAGCGGTGAGTCATAGTGCTGCAGG
The DNA here is from genome assembly GCA_037177335.1 of Kiunga ballochi. NCBI lineage: Eukaryota > Metazoa > Chordata > Actinopteri > Atheriniformes > Pseudomugilidae > Kiunga > Kiunga ballochi. The sequence goes on from JBAMIG010000025.1 coordinate 2,229,309, forward strand.
GTTCAGACCAAAACAGGAAATAAAAACAATGCAGAGATTGTTTCAGTCATCCTCACTTCAGGTCCAATCAGGGTGGGATATGTGTCACCTTTTCAGATTCATCAGCTGGATCAGACGTGACAGGCTGATTTTAGCAGAGATGATGATGATGATGATGACGATGGACTTGTCTGAATGCTAACGGTAGATTCCTGGGCTCCAATCCTGGATATGATGTAAAATCAGGAAGGTTTGGAGACATGGCGTTATGCAGGATTAGTTGAGTTTAACTTTACACCACTTTAGCTCATTAGTCATTAGTTTTATCTGAAACCAATCCTTCACACCTCCAACCTGCTGGAAACCATTCCTAACTCAGACTGAAGCCCAGCTGTGCTCCCTTACGTCCGTCCTCACACCTCCATGTGTCCTATAGTTCCTCCACTAGAGGGCAGAGCTGAGTCCTCACTTTGACACGGCTGGTACGCTACCTTCACCCCCCTTCGCTATGCCCCCCAGCTCTTCTCCGTCCTCTTTGTCTTTGACTTGGGTTTCCGCTTTCACCACTTGCATGTCGACCATCTTGTTTGCTGTAAATACTAAACCTGCAACAAACAGAACTGAGTTAAAGTGATTTTTAGTGATGACAGCAGCCAGAGGATGCAGGCTCCTCTTCCTCCACACTCATAAGAGTTTAAATCCCATCTTCAATGAGCCTTTGTGGTCCTGATCTGCTCTGACAGAAATGAAACACGCTTTGCTAATCGTTTTTATTGAACTACACAAAGATAAAACTTGTTTGGTTGTAGTTCATACAAATGATGAAATAATGAATTATGTGTAAAACATTTCTGCTGAAACTGTTTCCAGGTTTCCAGTATCAGGGCAGAAAACAAACTGGCACATAATGTCATGTCTGAGTTCTTTACAATCTGAGAAGCTGTTCCATCTGAACAAAAGACACAACTTAAACTTCCTGCAACAGGAAGTAGCCATAATGTGTCCACAAAGTATCAAGGCAGCAACATCTGCTACTCTGCAGCAGAGTGGAGGAAAGCTCTGGATAAAGTGACATATCATCAGGGGTGACCGGTCCTGGAGGCAGAATGGTAGGGGCGGGGCAGAGGGATGGCAGCCAATCGTCTGCCGGCACTGCAGGGATATATTTCCATTCTGTCCTGGGAGTAACTCCTCCAGGAAGACCTCTGTTATTAAACATCTGCATCCTGGGTGTACTGTGCTGTGCTGCCACCACATTCCCAGCAGTCACCATGAAGAAACGCAGCAGCTACCATGTTTTTTATTGGCTGGATGTGAAACATGAGATAATGTGCTGTAAATAAGCACATATTATTTCTTTCTGCAGATTAGTGGGAACCACTTTGTGATCCTACATTTCAGGAAGTCTTTCCCACAGTTTATTTGTCATCTCAGGGGATCTGCCCAACTAATCCATTCTTAATGTGTAATTACTCTTACTGGTGTAATGGCAGCCGCTCTGAATTTTAAATGAAAAACTGTTTTTCAACACGAGAACACATTGGATGTTTACACTGATTATAAAGCTGAACATAATGTAGTTAGTTCTGAGGAGCAGTGACGAGTTAAAGCGACCCAACCGGAGACATATCAGTGATGCAAGGGAGCACAGTATATGCAACATGGTGAGAGCTTTACCAAAGCTGGTCTCCACTGGGGTTTTGAACCTGTGATCTTAGGAACCATAGAGGCAGAATAACCAAGAGAAAAGGTTCAAAATAGTGTAAATGCATGATTGAATAAAATGGCTTCTTGATAAATTCGTTAATTCTTCCTGGTTTTTAAACCTTGGCTTGTTTTAGCTCTCCACGTGTTCGGCAGCTGGTTCTGTTTACCTGCAGAGGCGATCTCTCTCCTTTCCGATTGAAAATATGAAATATTTATGTAAGAAAACAGAAACCGGTCAATATTCATGACTCTGCTCTTTGAAATGGACTTTCACAGAATAAGAAACAGATATTTGTGCTCAGATTTAGTCTTGCTGGGTTTCACCAGGGGCTTCGGGACAGACGGGATCATTGATGCTGGTGTCCTGTGGGTCACTGTGCTAATATGCAGGCTTATCATGCAGGTTCTGCTGATGTTACAGCCGCTTCTCATGATGACGCCCACAAAATCCAATTCATTCCCCTTATCCACCTCAGTGAGACCACTTCCATCTTTTGTGGTTTTGTGGGAATATTTAAACTGTATTTCCTTTATGTGGGACTTGTTTACCCTTCATCAGTCATTTGAGGCTCCAGGTTAAATTCCCTTTCTACAGTCATGGTCGGAGGAGAAAACGTGGGAAATGACTCCTCCTCTGAGGATGACTACACTTTCCTTCCTCTGATCTAAGATCTTGATGCTGTCGCCTTTCTCTGCAGGTTTTCATCTTCCCGACCAAAACCAACTGTCCTAAACCTAACCAGGTGATGTTACCAACTCTTTGTTCCAGGTTTGGTGCTGAGTTAGCCTGCTTTGGTTCTCTTTCTCATTTGTTTGATCTTTTCTTCCTAAAAGAGCCCAAAGGACACTGCAGCTAAGTCTACTATCATCAACTCATACTGGACTTGAACCCGTCTCCTGAGGGAAAGCCTGTTTTAATCACGGTACTATTTAAATAAACCACAGACATAAACAGCTCACATTTTAACAGCCTGAGCTGGAAGATGGGGTATTGATTGAACCAGCCCTGCTGGCCCGTGTTGGGGAGAAACTAAAACAAGTTACTGTGTGATCGCTTGCAGCTTCCACAGAAACAATCGTTCTGGCCCAAACAGCAATGAAGCGTCTATATGCTAATTATCTCTGAGACAGGAAAATCAATTCAAACCAGGATTTTCTGCAGCTGCAATATGACGACAGGGTGGAGGAGGTGTTACACAGAAAGCTGTGTTGTGTCCAGCTTAAACAACCTCATGAAGGGAAGGAAGAGGAGGAGGAAGCAGAGCAGGTGCAGAGGAGGAATGATGGAGGACGGAGGGAGGAGACCAGCAGACTATTTTAAATGTGAGCAGCTGTTCCTGAACGCAGCACTGACCCTGCATCTGTGTGTGCTGTAGCAGCGCTTCCTCATGTGGGTGCATCAGCTTCATAACGACCAGATGGACCCCCTCTGCCTCTCCAGGTGATTTAAAGAGTCTGGTAATTACAGCTGATGTCTCATTTAGTCTGATTATTTTCCGTCTCCTTCACCATTCATTTCACATTCATCCCAGTCTGGTGTGATGTGGGACGCTGTAGCTCCACCATCCCGAAGCAGCACACAACAACCCAGTGATGACCTTTACACCCAGTCCACCAAAATCATCACAAATTGGTATTTTTCAAATTTATAAACAAAAATCACAGAAGAGTTCTGATAATGATGAGCTATGCCTTGTTTTTACTCATTATCCCTAATTTCCTCCTGGCAAGGCTGACCTCTGTTACTCCTAAAGAAGAGGGGCTATGCACCCTATAGATAAGGAAACGTGCACCCTATAGATAAGGAAACGTGCACCCTATAGATAAGGAAACGTGCACCCTAAGAGTAAGGAAATGTGCACCCTAAGAATAAGGAAATGTGCACCCTATGGATAAAAAAAACGTGAACCCTAAGGGTAAAGAAATGCGCAGCCTAAGGGTAAGCCTATGGATAAGGAAACGTGCACCCTATGAATAAGGAAATGTGCACCCTAAGTGTAAGGAAATGTGAAGCCTATGGATAGAAAAAACGTGCACCCTAAGGGTAAAGAAAAGCGCAGCCTAAGGGTAAGGGGGCGTGCACTCTATGGATAAGGAAACGTGTACCTATGGATAAGGAATCGTGCACCCTAAGGGTAAGGAAACGTGCAACCTACAGGCAAGGAAATGTGCAACCTAAGGGTAAGGACACGTGCTCCCTATGGATAGCAAAACGTGCACCATAAGGGTCAAGGGATGTGCACTCTAAAGGAAAGGAGGCATGGACCCTAAAGGATAGGAGGCATGGACACTAAAGGAAAGGAGGCATGGACCCTAGGGGAAAGGAGGCATGGGCCCTAAAGGAAAAGAGACATTTACCCAAAAGGAAAAGAGACATGGACCCTAAAGGAAAAGAGATATTGACCCTAAAGGAAAAGAGATATTGATCCTAAAGGAAAAGAGGCATGGACACCAAAGGAAAAGAGCCATCGACCCTAAAGGAAAAGAGACATGGACCTTAATGGGAAGGAGGCATAGACCCAAAAGGAAAGGAAAGGAATGCGTCCTAAAAGAATGGATTCATAGACTGTAAAGGGATAGGGGGCATGCACCCTAATGGAAAGGATGCTGGTGATCTTGAGGTCCTCAGGCAGCACTGTGTTTAATGTAGACACGATTCTCTGTTGGAAATCCCTGCATGGACTCTGGAAGACTCTCCATGTGAACACAGTTCACCCTTAAATCCACACATGCAGGATAAAGCTCGACATGTGATCCAGAAACAGCGATGTCCTCTTTGGACCAAAGCAGCATGGATGGTGTACTGCAGAGGGAGCAGCATATAATAAGTAGGCATCTCTGATGGGATGAGGTGCATTAGTGTCTATGATGTGAGCAGCTTCCACATCTGGATGCTTTAGAGCAACATCTGCCCCCATCCAGACAACATCTGTTTCAGGGAAGGTGTGACAGATTTTAGTTGAACCACATCCATCACAGCAGCAGGATGGTTTCACCCTGAAACTGCCTTTTACAGATATTCCTGTCCCTGATGTGTGAAATGTCATGTATTCTGGGTTTGTTTACATTTTACTCAACATCCCAACCTCACCTGATAAGAAAAAAGTGTGTGTTTCGGTGATCTCCGCAGGGCGCTGCCCAGCTCAGATGCCTCTCTGTGCGTGAATGATACCGCTGATGATGGTTACAATCAGCAGCTGAACACGGTGCTCGCAGGAATCAGGATAAAGAAGTTTAGTGCAAATTGTAAAACTTTGTATCAAATTGCTTAATTTAAAATGATGCTGCTTCATTAAAGCTACATCCAGGAATTACACAAAACCACTCTGGGCCAAGAATTAGACACATCCAACCTGATGCTGGGAAAGGTTCCTGTCCATTCTGGTCATTACCAACTAAACCTAATAAACCAGCAGTTTAAATGCTGAGCAAGATGGAGGTTCATTAAAATCAAATCTCCACAGTAAACATTGTAATCCATGAATTAGACAGAGCCACCCTTCTCTGGATTTAGCCTGATCCCAGGGGTAATTTAGACAGAGCTCATTAAAGCTCAACATGTTTGCAGATGTCTATTACAAAACCAGAAACACAAAGGAGGCGCAGACAGGCAATGAGGAAAAGGAATAATAGAAGGAAATGAAGGCAGGTTGAACAGGAAACATGCAAAGAGAGACCATAGGACAGATGGCAACGTAAAGAAGCACGTTGATGGAATGTATCCTAGGTTTTGGGCCTAAAAGCAACCAGGAGATGTCCCATGTTTGGTTTAGGTACAGGTGTAGTACACCTGTACTTCTTTCTCCTCTTTGTTAACTTTTTATTTGGTCTTTTTCTATCCTTTCCAGTCAATTCCCACAATGCAATCAAACTCTGTAATACAAGCATTTATTCAGAAAATATTTTTCAGAATGCAGATTAATAAGTAAATGCTTAATTGGAAACAGATTAATAAGCATACTGGGTATTTCAGGGAGGAAGAGTCTCTGATGGGTCAGGTTGACCAATTAGTCACAGGCTGCTGAAAAACTGGAGGAACTTTGAAGATCACCAGAAATTATGATTACATGACCTTTTTCTGTCGGATTATCGGTTAATATTGGCATTAAAATGCAACATTCACTGTTACACAACATGTACTTATTCAATAGGAAACTCTGCAGCTGCTCAGCTCAAACTAATTAAATATGAGATGTTTGTTTTGCAGTAACCCTGGCCTGTGACATCATCAAACTGTTGCCACCTGTCCCGAAGGGTTGCATTAAACAAAGTTGGACAAATTCTGTATATTGGACATCTGTTTAAAAATTATATCAAACATTCTCATTTTTTTACAGAATCTTTCTCATTTGGTACAAGAGGTATCAAACCATCCAGTGGACAGCTCAGGCGGAAGCCTCAGCATAACCAATGTCTCTCCTTATGCCCTGGTTCATCATGTCTCTGTGTGTCTCTGCCTATTAGCTGAATTATAGTAGAGAATAATGAACTTTGAATGTAATCTTATTTGCACAAAGTTCCTGAAAGGGATGAAAAGAATTTCTTGTGTTTCCAGGAGAAGCAGCGTTTTCTCACCGACGTTCTCCATGAGGTGATGCTGTTGGATGGTCTAAGCTCCTCCCATCCCATCTCCCAGGAGGTGGAACAGGCAACGGACATTGACAGAGTCTTTGACTGGATTGCCTACAAAAAGGTAAGCAGCTGTTAGTAGGCTCTGGTAGGGTTAGGTGGGGCTCTGGTAGGGTTCTGTTAGGGTTAAGTAGGTCTCTTTTAGGGTTAGGTAGGGTTCTGGTAGGGTTAAATGAGGCTCTGGTAGGGTTCTTGTAGGTTTTGGTAGGGTTAGGTGTGACTGGTAGGGTTCTGGTAGGGTTTGGTGTGGCTCTGGTAAGTTTTCGTAGGGTTCTGGTAGAGTTAGATGGGGCTCTGGTAGGGTTAGCTGGGATTCTGGTAAGATTAGGTGGGCCTCAGGTAGAGTTAGCTGGGGATCTGGTAGGGTTCTGGTGATGCAACATTTATGGTGATGGCAAGCCAACATTAGGAAGAACAGGAAGCCAATAAGATAGGCCTCAGATGCAAAAACATGCTGCATATTTAAAAACAACTTCAAGATGGAAACATCTGGAAGTGCTCTGAAGCTATCAAAGTTTCTAGAAGCTTATGTCAGTTATGTAAGTCTGCTAATCTATTATTATGTACAAAATTAAGACCAAATGAAAAAAATAAATAATACATGCTTTTATGTAGTTCCTGTCCTCACATTGCTCAAACCTCCTACCAGTACCTATTCTTCTCATCTTGTCTGTGGTAAAGCTGTCTTCTGAAGGACAGGTGTCCTGTTGAAAAAGCATGATCGACAAACCCATCACAGTTTTGTAACTTACTAAGACTAAAAAAGCTTTATTGTAACATGCACAGTTATACGTTGCACATTTGTTCAGAGAACTTGATTTAAAGTGGGACTAACCCCAAAACTACTTGTTTTTGCTGATAAACTCTAAATCTAACGAAGCTGTTTTCTTTACTGTGCAATAAAAAACACACACAAGGGTAGAGAGAGAGACAAAAAAGTGTTGCCCTCCTGTACTGTTCCTGTAGGGTGCAGTGCAGCAGTGCTGGAAAAAACCTCAACATCAATGCACATTAATAAGACAACAAAACACAACATCACATATTATCGAAGGGGCAGGGTGGTGTCTCCAATCTCGTTCGTTCAATTTGATGAACTTTGGTCTAAACCCGTCTCAGTACTGCCCTCTTTGGGTTGAACAGTGGCTACTGCAGGGGAATTTTCCTGTTGGCCACAAGCGGCACATCTTAGTACATGCCTACGTCCCAGGCCCCAGCTCTGGTATACAAGCTTCTCGCAGACACACACCCTCTGTGGCGAGTCAGGAGGTGGAAACATTGTCAAAAGCGTTTATTTAAGTTAGCGTTTTATTCATATTGGTCCATCCATTTTATTTATTTCCCCACACTTTGCCACACCCCTTTGTGTCTGTCTGCTCCACCCATGCCTGTGGAGTTTGTGTAAAGTGCTCAGAGGCGTGGTTAGCCTCTTTCAGGCCAAGATTATATACATCACATAACAGAACAGGATCCGACAGTGCTTTGAACACTAATAGCTGTTTACACATAAATGTTAAAGACACATAACTCATTGGCTGCTAAAGATGTCTTTCTAAATCCACAGAAGTGAAAAGATGTTTTGCTATTTCTCTTTACAGAGAGCTGATTTGGCCAGGTGTGTCTCCTACATACTCTTTGAGTGCACTCTGAGCGTGCACCCAGCATGTTAGGAGTGCACTCCGCAGACGCTCCAATGCATGCAACCAATCAATAGGGCCACCACATCTGTAGACCCAGAAGCATTATGTTGGTACTAAATGCTACAGCAGCGGCTAGGAAACTGTGAGTTAGCTATGGGCTGCAAGTGGTTCGGGGTGCAGCCATCTTGAAATCCAGAGTTTTGGGGTCCTCTGAAACTTCCACACAACTGGAAGACATGGTTAGCACTGTGCTGATTTCCATCTGCAGTCCTCAACGCACAATATAGAAGCAGATATAACAGCAACGTAGTGCAAAGGACTTGTAAACCACTTCAGATAAAAGTGTTATATAAAGTGCTGAAGCAGCAGGTAATGTTATTACTGAGTGCATGTGACTGACAGCAACATGGAGAGATCAGCCTTCAAATCAACTTTAACTGGTTGTTGTATTAAAGTGTGTTTCTCTGTGCTCTTTAGGGAGCGGCGCTGATCCGGATGCTGGCTAACGTGATGGGGCAGCCATTGTTCCAGAAAGGACTCAATGTGAGTAATGTTGCACTGCAACTAAGCATCTGGTACAATGGAGTATGTATGTGTTTTCTAAGACCTCATTGGAGTGTTTAAACGTTAGATTTGGTGATTGGATGATAAAGGTTTTGCTTCATTTTATGATGGATATGAATTCAATTCAATTCAATTTTAAATTCTCTTTTATTTATATATTCCAGTATCACAACAAAGTCGTCTCAAGGGGCTTCACACACACAGTTAATCACATCATCAGGCATGACACTCAATAAACACAAGTACAGACTACACTAAAGTAAGCAGACCCAGGTCATCCCTGCCCTTAGACCTTCCTTCTCGGAAAGAAGAAACTCCTAAAAAACCCAGTTGTGGGGATAAACCTAGTTGGGAATACTTCAGGGAAGTAGTGATCACTACTTATGATATTTTACTTACATGTTTACTAACCATGTGGCGTTACCAACACATCTATCACTAGCTAGCTAACACGCTCCCCACCAGGTTAGAGCTGCTCTTCTGGTGGTGCCCCTGTAGCCACTGATGGGCTAGCTTCTGTTGTAAAGAAACCTTCACAAAGGTGGGTTCTTTTTCCTTAAAAAGCACTTTATAACTATCGTAAAAGACCATTTCTATGCTGATGACATGCGGCTGTACATACTAATAAACCCAGAGATTCCTGTGAGTCTCACACCATGTTCTGACAGTGACTCATCGAGGGTGTTGAATGTCCTCTTTTAAATCCATGGGTCATTTTATTGTCTTGGTTTTGGTGCTCACATTAACATTCTTTAAACATTTAATCATTTTCTAAGTCAGCTTATTTCTTTCAGTTACTGAGTTTCTTGATGCTTCTGTCTGTTCTCACCTTGACTACCCTAAGTTCGGCCCCTTCCATCATCCCCAGTTGGTACAAAACACACCAGCATCATTCTAACCAAAAAGCATGAGTGCATCACACTTGTGTTTGCCTTTTTTCATTAGCTTCATGTTTGATTCTTTTTATTGATTTTACGTTTATGCTTCGCTTCAGAGCCTTAAAAGCATTAAAGGCCTCTCTCTCAAAAGATGTCAGACTTATTGACCTGCTACGTGCCCAGTGAGAAAAAACATGACACTGTTGGTATTGTTTCTCCTGCATAAGGCCCACTAAGTCCCTCTCAGTGTTTGCCCAGTTGCTGGGAAAACTCCATTAATCATGCTGTTTGATTTGTCTTGCTCGCTGCCACCTGAGAGCATGTGGGAGTTGGAGGGGTGGAGGACTGTGACAGATCCTGCAATAGCAAATAAAACAATACTTCATTTGACAGGTATAATGCAGAAATACAGGAAACATACAGCTCAGGGACTTAACCAAAAATAAGAAATTAAACTCGAGGGAAAAAAGTTCCAGAAATCCATGACTACAAATATGTTTGCTACATTTTAAACAAAGCAAGTCCAGCCGACTGGATAAGTGTGGCTGACCTCATATCACTCTATATAACAACACACCAAACAAACACTACTCCCCTTAGTTATGCTCGTGTTCTTGCTTAGAAAACCTCCATAAATTCTGGGGTACAAGTAAAAACCAGTTTTAGATGTAAAAATCCAGGAAAGTAAAGTTTTGGCAAACGCTTTTGGTTTGCAGGTGTTTCCATCAAACAGCTTTTAATGTTTAAAACAATGTTTAATGCAAAGCCCCGTCTGGCTGAGGAAAGTAACCACATGGCATTATTTGGTCTTTTCTGCCTGCTATGAAAATGTGACTCATTTCTCATTTCCACTTTGATTCCATCATAAAACTGTTATGCGCCATCCCATCCCGTCACATGAACTACTAACCATTACTCTTTTGCAATAAACGTTTTTATCAGAATGCATGGAAAGCCACCTCTACAAACCATTTTCATATTAACCGTGTTATATTAAATACAGAAGTTTCCATTCTCAGATTTTATTGCCACATGTTGGTTTTCAGTAACGCTAGAAGTGATCGGAAACTTTATATCCAACCAGTGCAAAGTCTCTGGTCAACAAGCTGCAGCCTAAAATCCTTTTCATAAACAAGATATTTCTGTCTTTCTTTGCAGCGGGCTAATAAAACATTGCGGAGATTGATGATTAAAAGGAATAAATCAAATGAATTTTAAATCATAAAGAAGTGCAGAGAACAAGAGAGGCTCTGAAAAGGCTCTGCTGGCTTTGCAGCTGTAAACAGTAATGATGAAGTACAGGAAGTTTCCTCTCATACTGTCTAAGCTCTGTCCAGCTTTGGTTGGGGGACAAGTTCAAAGGATAATTTAGCATCTGGATAAAATATGGATCAAAGAGAAAACAGAATAATTTAGGGATAAATATACATTTTAATATGCATCACTGTCCTTGTTTCTCTGGAGTTTGGATTTAGCAGATTTGAGCAGAATACACAACAACCCCCGTGATAATGGCGGCATGTGTTTCATTATGTGGATGCGGCTGCAGGATGGCCGTCATGTCTTCACTATAATTTAATTTACACCAAAATAAATGTGATCACTTTGTTTTCCAACCGAAAAGACTTTTATGCCTCAAAACAAAACTGGAGGAAGCCAGGCTGCAGGTGTGGTAGAAGCGTTGTTGTGATGCAACCTGAAAGTGGATTAAATATGTTTTCTACTTCTACACACACGCACACACACACCATGACCTGATTTCCTGCAAAAGTGACCTGGAACAATCTGAAAAGTGGGTTCTATATAAAACATTGCTGATCCTGCACATTCTCGTTAGAATGCTGCTGGTGTGTTACAGCATCACAGCTCGCCATACAATCAGAACCACAGTTTGATGCATCAGCAGAGTCAAATAGTCGTTACTCAATGTGGTGTTGTAACCTAGATGTTGGTGTTTGAACAAATAAAAAATAACTTTGAGGATTGGTAGAACAAACTTGATCCCAAAAATCAGCAGCGGTTTCCATTCAACGCAGAAATTCATGATGTTTCTCATTGTTTTTATTTCATGCAAGTATGAAAAGTAAGCTGATAGCTGTGTGTTTTCCTCTAAATGGACACGTGACTGCTAGGTCTGAGCTGGTCCAACGAGGACCAGCAAGTCCACAACTTCCATTCATTTGTCCATCCATCCGTCTATCCATTCGTCCATCCGTCCGTCTATCCATCCATCCGTCCGTTTGTCCGATCGTCCGTCTATCCATTCGTCCATCCATCCCTCCTTCCGCCCATCCATTAAACTGTCCATCCGGCCATCCATTCATCTATCCATCCATTTGTTCATCCATTTATCCGTCCATCCATCCATCCATCCGTCTGTCTGTTCATTCATTTGTCCATCCATCCATCCGTCCATCCATCCATTCGTCTGTCCATCCGACTGTCCGTCTATCCATCCATCCATCCATCCATCCATCCATATCTCCATCCCTCCGTCTCTCTGTTCATCCATTCATCCATCCATCCGTCCATCCATTTGTCCATATATCCGTCTGTTTGTCCGTCCATCTGTCCATTATCCAACCATTAATCCATTCATCCATTCATCCTTCCGTCCGTCTGTCCATCCATTTGTCCATTCATCCATACCTCTGTCCATCCATCCCTCCATCCATCCATCCATCCATTCTTCCATCCATCCGTCTATCCATACATCCATATATCCATCCCTCCATCCATCCATCATCCATTCTTCCATCCATCCGTCTATCCATACATCCATATATCCATCCATCCATTCGTCCATCCATCCGTTCGTCCGTCTGTCCACTCATTTATCCCTCCATCCGTCTATCTATCCGTCCGTCCGTCCATTCATTTCTCCATCCATCCATTCATCCATCAATCTGTCTATTCTTCTATTCATCCATCCCTCCGTCCGTCTATCCATTAGTCCATCCATCCGTTCGTCCGTCTGTCCGTCCATCCATTCATCCATCCGTCTATACATCCATCCATCCATCCATATCTCCATCCCTCCGTCTCTCTCTTCATCCATTCATCCATCCATCCATCCATCCGTCCGTCTGTCCATCCATTTGTCCATCCATCCGTCTGTTTGTCCGTCCATCTGTCCATTATCCAACCATTAATCCATTCCTCCATTCATCCTTCCGTCTTTCTGTCCATCCATTTGTCCATTCATCCATCCCTCTGTCCATCCATACATCCATCCCTCCATCCATCCATCCATCCGTCCATTTTTCCATCCATCCGTCTATCCATACATCCATATATCCATCCATCCATTCGTCCATCCATCCGTCCGTCCGTCTGTCCACTCATTCATCCCTCCAACCGTCTATCCATCCGTCCGTCCATTCATTTCTCCATCCATCCATCAATCTG
>JBAMIG010000025.1:2510606-2522754 GCA_037177335.1 Kiunga ballochi
AGTCTGCAGGACAGTCTGCAGGATAGTCTGTAGGATAGTCTGCAAAATGGTCTGCAGGGTAGTCTGCAGGGTGGTCTGCAGGATAGTCTGCAGGATGGTTTGCAGGAGGGTCTGGTAATTGTTAGGAACATGCCTTGACAGTTCAGCTACAACACAGATAGTAATTCTTTAAATGAATCTGTGCAGATATGGTTTGCAGAGCTAAATTAATAGAAACACACAGATGTATCTTCATGATAGCTGTCCTGCTTTAGGAGGAAAATACATTTCACTGCATTTTATTTATTAACTACATGTTGGAGTTTCACACTAGTGGAATAACTTGGCTCATTTCTAAAAGTCCAAAGTTCTTAATGTCACACCCATAAAACCTCATTATCTCAGTTTTACACCTGAACACAGAACTTAAGCCCCACAATAACGGTAAAGGAACGGTAATGAAAAGATAAAGTCATGATAAAGTGACGGTGATATGACTGCAAAATGACATTAATATAACAGCCATGTGACATTAATGTGAGACCAAATTTATAGTAACGCAACGGCAAAGAGATGGTAATATAACAATAATGTAAGAATATTGTTATGGCAAAGTCAAAGTACTAGTAGTAGCAGTAATAATAATATAACAATAATATACAAAAATGTAACGGCAAAGTGACAGTAATGTAACAATAATGTAACAATAACGTAGCAATAAAGTTACAATAATGTAATGGCAAGGTAACAGTACTGTAAAAGTAACAGCAATCTAATGATAATGTACAAAAATGTAGCAATAATGTAACAAAAATATAATGGCTAAGTAAAAGTACTGTAAAAGTAACAGTAATGTAACAATAATAATGTAACGGCAAAGTAACGGCAAAGATTTGTCCTCATTGACTTCAAGGCATAGGCTTTTAAATAAACAAGGTGGACATAAACACTTGTGGAACCAGAGTATATATATATATATATATATATATATATATATTAGCATTACTGTCTGTCGTCTCTATGTCTGTCTGTCCCGCATCCTGCCACGCATGAGGTAAAGTTTACCTGGGGTCTCCATCTTCGCTCCGGACAAACAGACCTGAGTTTGGTACCGGACCGGGGCGACTGACTCTTCGGGGCTCCTATAATGGTCCTTGCTGCTCCTCTGCTGCTATACCGGAGGATCTGGTTCCCTCTTCTCCGATACAGCACTGATTTTAACTTAAAAGGCATGAAGCGGTCCGTGTGTTCCTGTTTCCTCCGTGTTTCACGCCGGTGAGGCGACGCTGCTGAGCAACAGCGTCAGCTAACGGACCGGAGGATGGAGCACAGATGGTCTATGCAGAAAGATGTCTCACTCCACACAGGAAAATAAAAAAACGTCATGCTTTTTCCACACCGTTAATGAAGAAAAATAATATTTTAATATTTTACTAATGGAAATCTTACCAAGAATTTTCGACATGAGCTGGGGGAGGGGGGGGGGGGGGTACTAAATGCAGGTCGAAAAGGCAGATTGAATCCAGACAATGTGATTTTAATCAAAACTCAATCCTCAGGATAACCAACACTAACACACACAGGCTAGAATAACAAAAAGCCAACAGCTAAGATAAGACAAATCACCAAAGGAAGAAGACTAATGAGCCAGATCTGAGAACCCAAAGGACCTAAATACAACAAAACCAAACAAGACACAAGAACCAAAAAATCACAGGAAAGCAAGGAGCCAAAAACAAAGGCAAACAGGAACCCAGAGCCAACCAGGAACAAAACACTTTTGGATCCAGAGTTGGTTTTAAATAGAGACATATTACTCAGACTCAGTACCGATGTGTTAAATAAAATAAATAAATGTCGATGCAAAAGCTTCTGTGTGAGCAACGAGTGTAGCTGTAAACGGGTTTATTTACACAAAGGAAATGGTACAGAGTCATTCCTGAGTCATTCCAAAACTGCTGTAGATGAAACATCCTCCATAGAAGGAAAGATTTTGTGGATTTTCTCTCTAATAGAAACTTATTTGTAAAAAAAAACTCATGAAGTCATCACAGCTGAGAGTTAAAGGAATACAAGGCTAAACAGCACTAGGGCTCTTAGTCAGCCTGGCCTGAAGAGAAACCTGGGATTGTTCTTGTTCTCTTCTATCAATGATGAATAATAATCTGCTCTGGTCTTATGCAGCGACAGGGCAGCAGGAGGAAGTTCTCTGTGGAGCCAGGCTGAAGGAGAGCCTTGATATAATACATTATATAAAATACCAGCAAATACTATAAACAAACGTATTCATTCAAGACTCTACTTCTTGTGGCTTTCCATGACGACGCTGAAGTTGGCTCCCGATTCGCACAATCTGTGAATTTTATAGATAAGAGGTCATTTTAAATCAAGTCGAGCTACAAAACCTAGACTCAACCTAGACAAAATACCTAGACTCTTCAAACCAGGACTAAAAATAGTCTACACACTGCGTACATTACTTTAAACACAGTTTCTGATTTATGAAACCTTTTTTTCTATTTCTGAAAATACACAAATTTGCTTGTATCCAAACTTTGTACTTTGTACTCTTTTCTTGTTGATCTAGAAAAGAAAGAAAATTACATTAAAACTTAAGAATAAAGTACAGAATTTCCACAGAATGTTACAGTATTTCCAGGTTGTTCTTCAAAATAAAAGTTTTTTTTTAAAACAGAGTGCTGCTTGCACTTTTGTTAAGCAAAAAAATAAAAATATAATACAAATGTAATACTATGCAGTGTGCATTTTATTTCAGTTAGATATAATTGTCTTTATGTAAATCTATGACTAACGTTTTTTGGTAATATATAGATATGAACAGGACATAACTGCAGCTGCTTCAGTGAATATTTCAGCTAACATATAATAAAGTGACATAAAAGTGACATTAGATATGTTAGTGCAGCACTTCTTAGACACAAAGCACAACAGTATGGCTTTCAGTAATTTGTAGTACTGTACATGTACATGTACATGTAAATATCACTGCAAGCTCAGCCAGGTTTAAATGTCCCTAAGCCAATAGTGTAACAAATACGGGTCAGGTAGGTGCGTACCTGTGTTAGGTGCTGGCTTCTTTAAATAAAAGGCCTGATCGGCGGGTGAAATACTTTATGGTTGGTTTTAAATTGGACTTTGCGTTAACACGGGCATAAGAAGCCCGTGGGCAGGTCATGACAGATAAATTAGTCCTCCTAAAAAAAAACAGTTACACCAGCAATGATCCAGTAAAGATAGTTCCCCCCTCCCAACAAGTTCAGAGGTTTTTAATGGTTTATCTGTTATTTTTGACACGCAGTTATCTGCAATCTAATCGTGAACTCTAGAGGGCAGCGGAGGATGAAAAATTCTGTAAACGTAGAAGAAGAAAGCGAGCAGCGTAACAGACCGGAATAGGAGTAGTAGAAGAAGAAGCTGAGTATTAAACCTCGTTAAGCGGGAAGTAACAGCTCATCAGCATGGACTGGTAAAATGTGATATTTGATAGTATTAGCTTTCAATCTAACTTTCCGTGCTTTGTTCGGTGGCTGTATTTCTAAGATTATTTGACAGACGGGTTCACTGCTAGCTCGTGCTAGCATGGCTATTGCTACCCTGTTCAGACTCAATGCTAATGCTAAATGCTTCTGTTAACATGTTGACTTAGCATTGTAGATAATGACTTTTAAAAAGACACTTAACTGAAACATTTAAGCTGAATAAAATGAATTAATCGTATAGTTACGCTAATCCCAAGAAAAGTCAACATGTGAGCTATAGTACAGAGTTAAATGTTAGCTTAAGGTTGCTGTCTCAAGCTTTAAAAAACTGTTTGTACTAGTTATTGTTATTTTTTCTGTGTGCATCACTGTTTTTTAGGTTGTACAACGTGGTTTGTCACTTTTTAGTGACCACTTACTGTGTTCCTTAGAAACGTGCCGTTCCTGTGTTGGTGGCTCTGATATTATTAATGTGTTGCTGTAATGCACATGCAGAGAGACAAGCGCACAAAGGAAATACTAGAATAGTGTCAAACTTTTCTTTAAAAGAAGCATTTGCCATTTTGTCTCATTTTGTCCTTCAGGGGTCAGAGCGAGTTGCCATCCCCGGTGGTCCGGGATGACGAGGTTACAGTTGCTGCCCGAAGGAGGAAGAAGGTTGCGTGTATCCTTTAGCTGCAGTCTGTATGCTGCTATGTTTTGGCAGACCTGTTGCTGTCAGTCCTGAGATAATCCAGGCCAGATTGTTGCCTTAAAGCAGCTTGATGTTTACTAAAAGCATCTGTGATATAAATGCGTCATCAGGAATGTTATGTACTGTATCACCATGGTTCTGGCTCAGAGTATTGGTGCCATTGCTTTCCTGAGTTTTTTCCAGTCCCGTCACCCGGAAGTGACAGTCCCACTGTTTCCACAGTAACACCAGCCCGCCCCGTGATGAGGAACACTCCCGCCTCATTGTTCCGCCAGGCTGGTAGGTCCCACGGTGACTCTGGAGTTTTGTAACCAACCATGGATGATTCCCATGTTTGACCTGTGTCTCTCAGTCACCCCCAGAGTTCCAGACGTGTCCACCATTTTGGGACCAGGAGGTCGCACGCCTAGATACACCCACACACCTAAAAATGCATTCAGCAGTCTGGTGAGAGGCGTGCTTATGTTCTCAGACATCTATGGTTACGCGGCGCTCATGAATAAAACTGATGATGTGTGTTTAGAACTTGGATGACAGCGACTGGACCCAGAGTTTCTACACGTCCCCCGTGTCTGGTCTGGAGAACAGCAGCTTCTTTAAGGACGACGTTGCAAACGTGAGCTCAGCGTTGCTGAAGGAGGACGACCCGGGGGAGGCAGGTAGGGAAGCACACCGATCAGAGCCTGCTGTGTTTCTCTGCAGGCGTGCTTTTTACCCCTCGCTCTTTTTTCAGCGGCTGCCAGTCTGTTCCCAGAATTCCTGGCTGCCTTTCTGAAAAACTCATCGTCTGCCGTGTTTGATCTGCTGGAGGATTTTCAGACACTCTGCCAGGACAAGGTGCGTGTGTGTGGATCCTCACTCGCTGCCAGAGTGATTCAGCGTGTTTCTGAAGCTCATCTCTGGAAACGGCTGAATCGATCCAACGTGTTGTGCAGGTGGACGTTCTGCAGTCGGTGGTGCTGAGAGCGGGTCAGAACAGTAAAACAGCAGGAGTCCGCTGGCTGCTTCAGGAGGAGAACTGCACCTGGAGACTGATCGCCTCGCTCTACAGGTACCTGCATGCGTAATGGAGAGCCAGGCCATTTTCTCATTTCTGACTCCTGTTTGTTTCTGCAGAGACCGAGTCCAGTTGGCGCTGGAAGATGACATCATGACTGACATGGCTGTGAGTGACAGTTATAAAACAAACCTTGGTGTCTGCTGTAGCTCCTGGTAGTTTTAGTCACCAGAAAACAACATGATGAGCTGGGGGATTCAAACTTAGTTTAACTAGTCTGAGAAGAAAAAATACGTTGTTTGTAAAGTTTATCCTTCTTATCAGTTTGTGTGTGTGTGTGTGTGTGTGTGTGTGAGTGAGACAGAGGTATAAACGATGGAGACACATGGTTTCATCAGAGCTGCTTTTAAAGCAGGAGGAGAGTGTTTATGAGCTAGTTCTTCATCATAAGAGGAGAAAATAGCTCCTGTCTCTGTTTATGTCCCTCTCTTACCTTGTAGCTTCCTTAGCTAGTTGCTAGTGTGTGACGCAGTGTGTGAAAGCTCGGGGCTGGAAATAAAGTTTATCTACTTCAGGATGCTCTGGGCAGCAATGCAGGTCTTAGGAAAGGATGGTGTGCTGCCTTGTAGAGAACCTGGTGGACTGAAGAGCATCTTTCTGGCTGGTAGGGTGTAACATGAAGTTTGTATGCAGATCCCCAGTGAGAGTGAGAAGGTTGTGGTGGAGCAGCTTTTCCAGCGAGACGCCATCATACGACAGAGTCAGGTAATCCTGCACTGAGTAGAGGCTTGTTGTGGAAGGGGAGGAGGTATTCAATGAACAACATATTGAGTCCTTTTCTGGTGTGTTTTAATGAATTACGTGATGTCAAACAGCCAACCGATGACCTCTAAAGAGCATGCTTTTATTTTTAGGAGGAGGACTTTTAGGCTGTGAAGAAAACAATGGCATCAAAGAAAGTCTTCATTATTTCAGAATCTTAAATCTGTTAGATACAGTACTGATATTTCAGGTTGGTCAGTGTCCGCTGCTGCAGCAAAAGCTCAATTTTATAAAACCCTGTGCGCCTTTTATACGCGGCCCCGTGCGCCTTTTATACGCGGCCCCGTGCGCCTTTTATACGCGGCCATGTGCGGCTTTATATATTTGCTTTCCTACATGTTGCTGCTGAAGCGTTCAGCATCAGGAACAGCAAATCTATGATCTGGTCCCTTTATGGCTTCAGTCTGGCTACAGACCCAGTGTTGTCAGCTTTGTTGGAGCACGATTAGTTTCTGCTGAAACCTGCACAGCAGCACCTCCACCATGTTTGTTACTGCTGTCTGACACACTTCCTGTCTTGCAGCTGGTTGTTGATTGGCTTGAGAGCATCGCCAAGGATCAGATTGGAGATTTTTCTGATAACATCGAATATTATGCCAAAAACGTGTGCTGGTGAGTCCCATGTGCTGGCTGTAAAGAGTCAATCCTGCAAGCTGTGTGCCTCACCAGTGATGTGTGATTTAGGGAGAACACGCTCCATGCGCTGAAGACCAGAAGGAAGAGCGGCACTGCCTTCACCGTCCCTCTGGTCACAGAGCTGGTGAGGTTCTTTGCCACGCTTTCTGCCATGTTGCTGAACAGCAGGATGACTTTGTGTTTGCGGTTGCAGGACCCTGACGCTCCCCTCCGTCAGCAGCGGCCGCTGGCAGACCTGGACAGGGAGGATGATGCCAGACTCCTGAAGAACCTGTTCACTCTGATCCGAGCGGGAATGACGGACGAGGTACAAACGGGTCGAGATTTTAATGAGTCAAATGTTTTTGTTTTGACACGAGTCAAACTTTAGAAGTGAACCTGGACATCCCGTACGGTCTGTTATTCATCACCAGCAGATCGTAGCAATGATGCATTTATATCTGTTTATACTTCTGATATCCTGAAGTGAAGAAAAACGAGGCGTTTTGCTCAGATTGAAGGTGGAAAACGCCACAGGATCAGGAAGGAAGGCTTCTGCTGACTGGTGCGATTAAAGCAGAAAGAGCTAAACCAACATGTCAGGATCAGAAGTTACATGTTCCTGCAGAGTTCCTGCTCATTTCTCAGAGAACATGAATGACACCAGAAACTCTTCATCACAGTTATTTATCATCAGTGTTACACTTTTTAAATCATGATGACAGAAACTACAGATGAGTCTGATCAATAGTTTCCATAGCAGGTTTTCCCAGCATGCATCGCTCTGTAACATCACAGCAGCAGCTTAGAGGCTCTTTATTGTGTCCAGTGATGAAGATGCTCATCACATAAAGTTTTCCACTTACTGTAAATTCTGGTATTCCTGCGGCGTTCCTGCCTCAGTGTGAGGATCAGTGCACACTCAGCTTTTTATACAAGACGATTACCAGCAGACACATGACATTGTGGATGGTTTCCTTGTTACCCATTTAAACCAGTTTGTGTGCGTGTTATCAGACTGTCTGCAGGGCATGCAAGCTATTGATTAGCGTTATTTGTGCAGTTTCTCTTGTCTTTATAATTGGTAATAAATGGCTCCACACACTGACCCTGATGGAGGAAGACTTTCTGTGATGTCACTCATGTTCTCTGAAAAATGGGCTCAAATCATAAATGGTGCAGGAGTGTGTAACCTATGAGGACAGCTGTACCATGCTGTTTTCTAAAAGTACGTGTGTGTGTGTGTAGGCGCAGAGGTTGTGTAAACGCTGTGGTCAGGCCTGGAGAGCTGCCACGCTGGAAGGCTGGAAACTTTACCATGATCCCAACAGGACATCAGGTAACTGTTTTACTGGTAAGGCAAAAGCTTCTGTGTGAGCAACGAGGAGTGTGTCTGTAAACAGGTTTATTAACACAAAGGAAATGGTACAGAGTCATTCCTATAAGTGTGTTCAGAGGTCCATCAGGGCAGAGCTCTGGAGAGAGTCTGACTATCAGCAGGCAAACAGGAACCTATAAAGCCTCGTTCCCACCTCGTTGCATCATCATAGATGTTGTCAGGATGAAATGGAGATATTCTTCTGGAGCCTAGTGAAGTTTAAGCGCCAGATTCACTGTAAACCAGTACGGGTGGAGATGAGCCGTCCAGGTCATCCAGGAGAGGATCTGCTGGATGCAAGCTTTCACATTAGAAGTCACAGATTTATTCTCAGTTGTTTAGCAAAGAACCATCAGGACAATGTGCCGCTCCATCATGGTTTTAACACAGAGTTGCTGGTTCAATACTAATCTCAGTGACATCATCTGAGCATGTCTGAGGATGATGAAACTAATATGAGAAACATAAATATGATCTTGTACACACGGTCCAAGTAAAACATGGTTATATGTTATAGGTAGCATTTTTAGGCTATGGCGTAGCACCCTATCACCATGATGCTTCATCAGTTCCTTTACTTCAGCTGTATCTCTGAAAAATACCAGAAGTGTGACAAAACAAAGATGTTGGCTGATTCACTTTTGGCTCCTTTCCCGTGTCTTAGAAGCAATTAGGTTTTTTCAAAGCAGTCTGTCTGTCTGTCCTGCAGGCAGCTTAGAGTTGCAACCGGTGGAAGGAAACCCACAGCGTGGAATCTGGAAGGCGTGCTGCTGGAGGATGGCCGAAGAGGTACACACTGTTGTCCCGCTCGGTGAAGATGAAGATTAGAAAAGTGAAATGTGATGTGCGTTTCAGGAGCAGTTAAACCGATACGAGAGAGCCATCTACGCTAGCCTGAGCGGGAACCTTAAACCGGTGATTACACACACATCACGCAACATCACAGGAAGTAAAATGTGCTCCATTAGACCGCGTCATGAGCTGTGTGTGTGTGTGTGTGTGTGTTCATCAGCTCCTAACAGTGTGTGAATCGTGGGAGGACTGTGTGTGGGCTTACTTCAGAGTGATGGTGGATTCGCTGGTGGAAAAGGACCTCATGTCGTCTGGGATGGCCCAACAGGAAGTGGAGACGCTGCCGAGGGAATACCTGGAGGCCAAGTACGATTCACAATCAGATTGTCTCCTACGCGCGGACATCTTCATTGTCTGTCTTCATCATGTCAAATTATTTACCGTCTTTCCTCAGCTGGACGATGGAAAAGGTGTTTGAGGAGCTTCAAGCGGCAGAGTCAAAGGTGAAACTCTGCTTAACTGCTGCTGAATTTACCTTCATGTAACTAAGCTCCTACCAAAGCTTTGTGTGTGTGTGTGTGTAGAGGGTTTTAGACGAGACAGAGGAACACTACCACATTATCCAGAAGTTCATCATACTCGGGGACCTTGACGGTAAGATGCTCACAGCTGGAACTGGTTTCACTGTTTCTAAAGGCTGAATCTGAACGTAGTCTCTTTGTGTCATACAGGTTTGTTAGAGGTGTTTTCTGATTGGCTGGCCTCCTCTAAGCCCCTGCCCTCTCACCTGCTGCGTTTTATGACTCATCTTGTCCTGTTTTTCCGCTCGCTGGGTTTGGCATTGAAGGTGAAGCCATGCAGTTTGCCTGGTTGTCCAGCAGGGGGTGCTCTGTAGCTTGGTAACTTGTTTTTCTGACATCTCTGGTCTCCTATAGGAGGAGGTGAGCATTGATGTGGTGAAAGCGTACGTCTCCTTTCTGATTCGGGATCAGCAGACGGACCTGGTGGCGAGCTACGTTGGCCAACTTCCTACCGAGCTCGCTACCGCTCAGTATGCAGCTTTCCTAGAAACTGTCACCCAGCCGGAGCTTCGCCCCCAGTGCCTGCAGCTCGCCACTGATGCTGGTGAGATGGGTTGTCTGCAGGAGGAGGAGATGAGAAATGTTCTTGCTGACGTGAAGTTTTTTCTTGTAGGTCTGGATGTTTCTGCCATCACTAAGCTAGTGGTGGAGACTGTTCAGGAAAGAGATGACACAGAGTTTACTCACCACAGCCAGAGCCTGGAGACGGCAACCAGCAAGGTTCCTGTTCTTTATTATGGACCGAAAGCTTCTGTAGATTCATCACATTACAGAAATGTTAAAGTGCAGCTCCACTTTGCTCTGATAGGAGGACCAAAAGAAGATTGATGTTATTGATTGGTTGCTGTTTGACCCCGTCCAGCGGGCTGAAGCCTTGAAACAGTCCAACAGCATCATGAGAAAGTTTCTGGGTATGTTTCTCTTTGTGATCTGGTCTTATGTTTTAGCCACATTATCCCCTCACCTACCGGTAACGTTACATCCCCTCATCTACCGGTAACGTTACATTCCCTCATCTACCGGTAACGTTACATCCCCTCATCTACCGGTAACGTTACATTCCCTCACCTACCGGTAACGTTACATCCCCTCACCTACCGGTAACGTTACATCCCCTCACCTACCGGTAACGTTACATCCCCTCATCTACCGGTAACGTTACATTCCCTCACCTACCGGTAACGTTACATCCCAGCTCTACCGGTAACTGAACTGGTTGTGTTTGTGTCTCCCCTTAACTGAACTGGTTGTGTTTGTGTCCCAGCTCTGCAGAAACATGATGCAGCCACAGCGGTCTTCTCCAAAGTACCCGAGGACTCGATGAGGGAGATATATTGCCAGTGGACAGGTGTGGGACAAACCACACCTCTACCTGCTGAGGATGAAAACGCCATCAGAGAGCACCTGTGCATCAGAGCTTACCTGGTCTGTGAGCCGCCTCTCCACGAGAAGAGAACTTTGTTCTTCTCAAAATGACGTCATTGTGTGATTTGGTGGGGCATTTGATTAGAGTAAAACAACTGGTTGTGGGCTTCTCATGGAACACACATGCTTTACCATTACCCACCTGGTGTGAGTGGACCATTAAACAACTGGTGTGATTTTGTGTTTTAATGGTTTCCTAGGAGGCTCATGAGGCGTTCACTGACTGGTTCAGCCACAGTAGCTCTGCACCTCAGAAGCCAACACCTGCCCCCGAAGGCAAATTCACAGAGAGGGTAGCCAATGAGATGAAGGAGAAGGAGTATCAGGTACAGACACACTTTGACTCAGTGACAAGGTGCCTGCTGTGGGAACAGGTACCTTATTGCTTTTCTCTCCTACTCCCTGCTCCCCACTCCTCCCCCCAACAGCAAAGTTCATAAAAAACTTCATGTATCCGATTGGCTCTGTGTATCTCATTGGCTCTTTGAAAGTCACATGCCCAGATGTAGATGAAAGGAGCACAGGTTTAAGATCTGTTCTACAGGTGGCAACGTCCAGGTAATGGTTTTCTAAAGAGGCTAAGCTGTGTGTCATGTCTCAGGTTGCGCTGACAGCCTGGTCGAGCCGCTTGGACACTCTGACTGAAGATGTGAAGGAAAGGATCTACAACGTACTGCTCTTTGTGGACGGAGGATGGATGGTCGACAACAGACAGGTTACTGCAATCAGTTTGCACTGTTAGCGGTTAGCTTAGCATCAGTAATCTGCAACAGGTGGAAGGAAATTATGTTAAAACATTTTAAATTGAAATGTTCTGTACCAACATTAAAATAAATTAATATGTGATATGTAGTGTTGTAAGGACAAAAATGAACCAGTGCAGAAAATTATGTGAAGACTAAAAGATGTGAGCTTAATGTATTGATGTTTGTAGGAGTCCGAGCAGGACACTGAGCGCCATCACCAGATGACTGTGTTACGCTCCCTGTGTCTGCCTCGTCTCAGCTTCCTGCTGCTCAGCGTGTTGCAGAGCTCCTCCAGACACCAGGAGGCGCTGCGACTCGCTGACATCATTTCATCTGACCAACACCGCCTCTACCAGGTAATCCTAACTCAACAAAACACACAATTGCTGCGTGGTTTCAGTTAAGTCATTTGTAGGAGCATTTATCCTAATTAGCTATAGGTTTGTTGCGTCCTATGAAGGAGCCTTTATGCTAATTAGCCATAGGTTTAGTTACTTCCTATGAAGGAGACATTATGCTAATTAGCTATAGGTTGAGTTACTTCCTATGAAGGAGCCGTTATCCTAATTAGCTTCAGGTTTAGTTACTTCCTATGAAGGAGCCTTTATGCTAATTAGCT
>JBAMIG010000025.1:2616449-2626931 GCA_037177335.1 Kiunga ballochi
AGCTCATGACCATAGGTGAGGATGGGGACATAGAGCGACCGGTAAATTGAGAGCTTTGCCTTTCGGCTCAGCTCCTTTTTCACCACAGCAGATCGGTGCAGCGTCCGCATTACTGCAGAAGCCGCACCGATCCGCCTGTCGATCTAGCGCTCCACCCCCCCCCACTCGTGAACAAGACCCCTAGGTACTTAAACTCCTCCACTTGGGGAAGGATCCTATCTCCCACTCTTAGAGGGCACTCAACACTTTTCCGGCTGAGAACCATGGTCTCAGATTTGGAGGTCCTGATCTTCATCCCGGCCGCTTCACACTCTGTTGCGAATCGCTCGAGTGAGAGCTGGAGATCGGGACCAGATGAGGCCAACAGAACCACATCATCTGCAAATAAGTCTTAGCATAGTTTTCTTTATTTTCACACATTTTAGAACTGCCTTGGATCACCGTGTTTTGTGTAAATTTGGGTGTTACTTTATTTATGCGGTTTAAATTCATATTAATAAATCGCGAAGTGGTGGCAAATTGAAGACCTTTAGGGTCGGTATCCAGCAGGTTTTGTTATCTCAACACAGCTGACTGAAATTAATTAATATGTTGATGTTGCATCAGGTGTGTTAGTGCAGGTAAACAACAAAACCTGAGGGCAGGGGCGAGTTTCTTCCGTCTGGCTGCTTTACCGCCACCAATAGGTGGAAAGCTTTGATGCAACTTATGTGGTGCTGCAGCCCAGAGATGCGAATGTAAAAGTTTTGCATCCTGCTAGGTACCGATAGAGGTACGAGCACGGTCTCATGGTTAAAAATCATGAATAATTAAAGAAGATTTACAAAAGTAAGAGACAAAATCCACATAAATGTTCTTTCACTTCCTTTTGTAAATAAACAAAAGGAAGTGAAAAGGTCCTAAATGTTCCAGTATAAGGTACCAAAGATGTTTTAGCTTGTTATCATTACACTATATGACTTTTCCCCTTTTTGTCCTAGTCTTGTTCATCTACTGGGTGCTGGCATTCATCACAAAGTCCATCAAGTTGTGGAAGTTCACCGAGTTCAATGTTGGACCGCAGCATCTGAGGTTCTGCATCACGGCCCTGCTGGTGATCCTGTACGGCCTTCTGATGGGAGTGGAGATCAACGTCATCCGAATCCGGGTTTGTTGTTGTGATGCGAGCAGAGGAGTCGGTGCACAGACCGATGAGCGTGACGCATCACATTTATCTTCTCTCGTGTTCCTGTAGAAATACGTGTTCTTTGCCAACCCTCAGAAGGTGAAGCCGCCGGAGGATTTACAGGATTTGGGCGTTCGCTTTCTGCAGCCGTTTGTCAACCTGCTCTCCAAGGTACGTTTTCATGCATCAACATATTACAGCTGTGTTTTCATTAACCGTTAATAAATTTGCAGAATATTGCAGGTGGTTTTTCAGATGTTTCATATAGAAGTTCATCACAGCATCTTTTTACACATTTAGCTGTGATGTTTAGGTCATGTGACCCGTAACAAAACCAGAGCATTACAATGAATTGGAAAGAGAAATGCTAAATCCTCTGCAGCAACTAGAAAACTCTAAAAGAACGAGTGATGCACAATATGAAAAATTTCAACCGATAAGTTACTAATATTTTTTTTTTTTACTATAATCGGCAGTTTTATAATTTGCAGGACAAAAAAAAGTTTGGGCTCTTCCGATGTTTATTTTTTTCATGTCGTAGCAAAAGAATTTGATGATTAAATCAACAAAGTGCATCCTTTGAAAAGTCTCTAACAGATGTATGGCTAAAGTATTTGTTTAAATATTAAATTATATGTACTGACATACTCGTCAGCCTCAATTGACCTTTTCACATAAGCCCCTTAGTTACTGTTGCTAGGTCAGTCAAACAGTGCGACTCCAATGGCAAAAACCATGGCAGGGAGAACAGTGTGTGTCAAGTAATTTATGTTTTAGTAATACTAGTGCGATATCATCCAGATTGAGGCTAAATGGTTTACAATATGCAGTGGAGGATTATATTCCTATTATAAGAATATACGGCGAACAGGAAACTACATTGATGCAAAAGCTAAATCAGAGAAACCCCATGACCTCTACCTGAGATGCAACCAGCATAGCAGTCATGCTCTTGTACTGTAGTCTATTTAATCTTTCTTATATTAGTCTAATATTGTAAAAATGTTAGGATTACTGTAATATTAGTAAACAAGCCAAACCTACTGGTGCCCGAGGCTAATAAGCTAACGTTAGCTACTAGCAGTGATAGCAAAACCTGTGTTGCTTGTTAGCAAACATAGGTTTTAGGAGCCTAATGTTTGCTAACAAGCAACTATGTCAGTCTTGCTTGTTACATTAGGTCCATAGATCATACGCGGTACCACCTGTGGGTCTGTGCCCACCCACGTTTGTGCTTCTGCGGCTCAGCCGGCCAGAACCGCATCATGCGGTGCAGTGAAAATGAACCCATCCTCCATCTGTACATCATGATAAACACAAGCCATAATGCTCTTCAATCAAAGTATTGTGTGTATTTTTTTGTGTTGTCGAGGCTTAGTGTCAGGAGCAGGTAGAGGTTAGTCTGACCCATTAGGTAGGAGGATGTAGTGCAGCCGCAGTGTTTTGTCTGGTTTACACACTTCATACACACACAGCTTTACCGTGTTGGAGGTCTGCAGTTTGTTGATACTTCTTCTCCTTCTGTAAAGTTTTATGGCGGTTGGCAGTCTCATAAGTCACCAAATGAATCAATTACTCTATTATTTTTTGTTAGACCTTGCTTAGAGATTGACGCCATGTTTTCAAAGCAATGGTTGGGAGAATGTATGATTGGCAGAGTTTGCAAAATATTATTTACAAAATGTAATCAAATATATTGTAGCTGCTACTGCTAGCTGCTAGCTGCTTCGTATATTTTCCATACTGCTTCACTGCATTGACGTTGTTTCAGGTGAGCTTTTAGATTTGTTTTTTAAAAACAAGAAATCTTCTCCCCTCCTCTCTGAATTCCCAGCAATGCTGTTTTGTCTCCTGCTAAAACACGACGTACTGCTAATTATTAGCTAGGCAGAGTCAAGGCCAAGGTATAATCTGCTTGTCTTTGCCATCTTGACCTGCTTTATGGCTGCATTACCTGAATAGAATAACCCCAAGTTTTAATATATTATTGGGTAATTTTATCAGAAAAATGTACACATCGGACCAATAAAAAAAAACAGAATCGGGCAATATTTTATCAGTCTTATAAATATTCTGCATCCTACGCTACATGAGCTGCAGTTTTATATGCCTCTCATGCGCTAAACACTGTAAATCCTACTTGTTTGAAAAAACTTAACAGAAATCACTTTAATTTTAATGTTTACATGTGCTAAAAGCCTGGCTGATACATCCTTACTGTGGAGAATAAAACCAGAACCAGGCAAAACACAGAAAACAAACACTTGACACCTTTTAGGCAACATATTGGTGGATGAATCCTCTCATCATTGGAGCTCATAAGAGACCAATAGAGCTGAAGAAGATTGGCAAGTTGCCCATCGCCATGAGAGCCATGACCAACTATCTGCACCTCAAAGACGCCTACGAGGATCAGAGGGTGAGCTGGTTGAACTGGATATAAGCTCCCTAAATAATTTTTAGTGGATCCGTGTTGTTCAGCCATTTAAACTAATCTCCTTCTTTCTCCACGCAGACGGCCGAAGACCCGGATCGCTCTCCATCCATCTGGCGCTCCATGTATCGGGCGTTTGGCCGGCCCATCTTGCTCAGCAGCACTTTCCGGTACCTGGCAGATCTGCTGGGCTTCGCCGGTCCTCTTTGCATCTCTGGTATTGTTAAATACCTGAATGACAAAAATGAGGTTGCACCAGATGACAAGATGAAGGTGGGTGTTTCTGCCCGCCTTTGTTTTATCTCCATAGCAACGACACCTTATTGTGAAACCACGTCTGTAACATCTATATATATATATATATATATATATACTGTTGTATTTTCATGCAGTTTACTGAACTTCTTATTCCATCAATATTCTCAGTTCATTTATTCAGACTTTGTCCTTATGGGACTTTTGCTGTGATGACTAACCCTTGTTTATCAGAAGGAGATACTTGAGATCACCTAATCACCACCTTTCTCAGACCATCTGCCATCAACTATATTATATTATATTATATTATATTATATTATATTATATTATATTATGTCATCAATGATAATTATATTCTTTTATACATTATTTTATATTATAACAATATGTCATGATGTAATGAATACATTTACATGTACATGCGTTTGTCATCACTATGAGCACTAGTGATGACCGGACATCCGGACACAATACCTTCCTCTGACTGAACCCAGCATGTGAAGCAGAAGCTCATAGACATCAGCTCCACTTTAACTCATGCCAACCTCATCCAAAGGTCGCCACGCAGCCGGTCGGAGATCTTCTGCAGAATATTTTTATTCAGCCTGTTTTACTGGATGTTGTTGCTGATGTTAACCATAAGCTGCTGTCAGCTCCATGCGTGCCTGTATAAGTGAGCATGCTGGTAGCAGAACAGAGCTGCATTTCTGAGTGACATGGAAAATTCCCCACACAGATCACACTCTGGACTGATTTTTTTTTTTGTGTGTGTGTGTGTATACATGTTTAGGAACAAGATATGTGTGTGTATGCAGGATGTCTTTTAACATGAGCTTTTAATTTGTGAGATAAGTGAGTTTTTGATATTTTTGGTTGTCATGCCCAGCATATTGGGACATATATTACTTTTGGAAAACCTTTTTAAAGGACATTAGCCAAATATGTGACCTTTTTAATGTAAATTATGTGAAATGTATGGAAGTGAACCTACCAAAATAGATACATATGTCTTTTTAAATACATTTTAAGGGGTGTATCAGAAAAATCCTTTTAAAATTTCTTTATATTAATTAAAAATAATTTTTTGTCACAAGGTGGGAAGGGATCAGGAATATTATCTAAATGTCTGCAAATTACTTTGAAAAAGTTTATGGATCTGCTTCTGCTTTGCAGGAGTCAAAGTATCTTCTTGGAGTCTACTTCATGTTTTCCACTGAACTCCTGCAGAACAGCTCTGTTCTGGCGGTTCTTCTCTTCCTGGCTTTAGTCTTGCAGAGAACCTTTCTGCAGGCCTCGTACTACGTCACCATAGAAACGGGCATCAACCTGCGGGGAGCTCTGCTGGTGAGTAAATCGTGATGGAGAATAAGATTCAGACGTCTTGTTTCTGTGGTTTGAAAAGCTCCTTAGATACGATCCGTCTGATGCCGTAGAAGTTATTCTCAATTTTTTTCAAAATAAAAGCAGCTTTTTAAACAACTTTGACAAAACAACATTTGCAATTTGCAGAGATTTACATTGAATGGTGTTTGGTTCATAAGCTGCAGTTCTGGAAGAATCACGTTGCTCCGAAGAGATTTTACAAACCAGGTTATTTTGCTTTATATCCGAGAAACGATGAAATGATGGTTTTAGTGGCTGCTTCAGACTGGCCGTGTGATAACAGGCTTTCATTGGATTTCTTTCTTATTGCAGGAGCATAGCTCACTACAAGAGTCTGAACTGATCAGATAATCATAATTTTTTAATGATAACTTCTGCCACCAGGGGGAGGTTTATGTAAAAGATTCACATTTTTTATCATAACTAAGAAAGTATTTGTCCGATTGGTTTGAAGTTTGGTTCATCTGAATGCATGAAAAGAGGACTTGCAACACGTCACATTTTGAGCTTTCTTAAGTTCATAAATTTGCCAACAGGGGAAGTTTTGGTTTGGATGTTTTTTTCCTTATTTAATGCATTTTTGGACATAACTTTAATAACCTTTGGTCCCATCTATGTAAAAACATGCAAATGAAGCGACTAGTGAATATGCTGCCTATTGTGTGTACTAACCCCTGAGGTTCCACACTTTGCCACTAGGGGGAGCTTTTTATTTTAAATGTCATGTTTTCGGCTATATCTTATCAATCGTTTGTCTGATTTATGTCAAACCAAATGAAGTGACTAGTGATCACACTTCCTTTGATTGTGTGTACTAATCCCAAATGTAATAAAATTCCCCACTAGGTGGCGCTCTTAATTTGAAATGTAACATTTTTAGCTATATCTCAACAACAGTTTTTCCAATTCACATAAAAATAAATGGAAATGAAGGAACTATAGTGATCACACTGCCCATGGTTGTACTTCCAAACTCTTTTTCTTCCTGTTTCTCAGGAAAACTGTAGTTTGGCTCCATTTTTTCCCTGAAATGAACTGGTCATGTGACCCGTGCATCACATCAGAAGGTGTCTCAAATACACCTTTACTCTATATTTTTATATCAAAGTGTAAAAAAAAAGGCTCATAATGCAAAGCTGCTCTGATTAATGTTCAGGACAGAGAGCATTAAGAGCTGTAACAGTCAGTAATAAAGCTGTGTGTCGATCAGGGTGTGTGTTTGAATGGATGCACATGATATGCAGTGTAAAGCCCTCTGAGTGCTGTTTAGGTACAGTCCACAGGAAGTAATCAGAGTAAAGCATTTCCTCCTCCTGGATTCTTACATCTGAGCTCTGCTGGAGGTGCGATGGCTTTTGTGATCACATTACAGCGATCAATACAAGAAGAACACATAAAATACAATCCAAAGGGGATGAATAGACTGAGGTAATCTGGATACAGCCAAATAAACCTTTGAAGACAGTGTAACTATAGAAACGGATACCTCTGGTGATATTTCTTAAAGGCAACATGTGAAGATTAAAATGCTGGGTCTGATTTTTTTTTTCTCTACTGAAACGTTCAACAAGGATTTGCTGAGCTGCAGGATCAAAGATGGACGGAGCCTCCCAGAGCAAAAGTGAAGCTCATTGGGTGGTTCCTAACATTTGCCTCTTAGAAGCGGGTCTTTGCTCTTGGAAAAAACAAAAATGGGCAGAAAAATGAAGCTGAAAGGAAGGCTCTGGGTGTTAGGATGTAATCTGAGCTAACTGAGCTAGCTCTGCTAACAAGCGCTGACTGGCTTATGAAGGTAGACGGCTCAATCAAAGAGATACGCTCCTAACTATGCAGAATTTTAAAGATTTAAATAACATCTAAATTGATAAGTTATGACTGAATGAGATCAGGGGTTTCATGCATTGACCCCTGAAAGGATCTTGGTGTAGATAGAGTAGGGATGTTTAGGGTCCTGCAGGTTTTCTGTGACTCCTCTGTTCCAACAGACCTGCTTTAATGTGTAATTGAGCAAAGCTTCATCGCCCAAAACAAAGACCACATCAATTTTTATCATTTTAATTAACTAGGCAATGATTTACAACAAGATCCTGCGGCTGTCCACCTCCAACATGTCTATGGGGGAGATGACGCTGGGGCAAATCAACAACCTGGTTGCCATTGAAACCAACCAGCTGATGTGGTTCCTCTTTCTCTGTCCCAACCTCTGGGCGATGCCTGTACAGGTAAACGGAGCCAAAATGCTACATATTCATGTCACAGCAGCGTTGATGTTTAGATGAACTCTTCTTTTTCCGTAGATTGTAATGGGAGTGATCCTACTCTACTATTTGCTGGGCTACAGTGCACTGGTAGGCGCATCTGTTATAGTTCTGCTGGCTCCGGTCCAGTACCTCATAGCTACGAAGCTGGCAGACATGCAGAAAAGCACACTAGTAAGCAAAGCATTATATAAGAACAGCTTCTATAAGGTCACCGCTTTACAGTGTAAAGGGATTCTTTCATGGCTTTCAGGAGCACTCTACAGACAGACTGAAACAGACGACAGAGATCTTAAAGGGCATAAAGTTGCTCAAGCTGTATGCCTGGGAGAACATCTTCTGTGACAGCGTGGAGGAGACCAGAGGCAAAGAACTCACCAGCCTCAGGACGTTTGCTTTCTACACGTCCATGTCCAGTAAGGGGAGACTCAACACTGAATTCCTCTGTGTCTTATGGAGCTTTATAGCCAGTAAAATGTCTAAAAAAAGTTTGTGGAGGATGTGCAGATTGGTTCAGTTGCTGAAAAGTCATAAACGTCCCAGCTGGAGATGTGTCCTCACAGCTGAAAATGTCTCTTCTGAATGCAAACTCTTTGTGGAAAAATACACGTTAATCCAATTCAAACCAGTTTTAGCTTGTCTGTATTGCGGCCTCTTGTGTTTAGGAAAGGAGTTTAAGACTCTTTTAAGTATTTTTAGTGTTTAAATGGGTTAACTCGCTCTTATCTTTGACTTTTCAGTTCTTCCTCCTGACCAGATGCTTTTCATGTGCTTTTTTGTTGTTGACTCCAAACAAGCTTCTTTAAAAACCTTTTACTAACGTCTGGCTTTAAAATCAGATTGAATTATAGCATCTTCTTTTTAATGGCCAAACTTTTAAACATGAATTCATTAAGACACAAAGAATGAAAAGAAACAGGAAACACAGCAGAAAGCAGCAGCTTTAATTAGCATCTTCATTCAATTACGGCTTTATTTTCATCACTTTATTTTACTGCGTTTCTAACCATGCTTAATAATAACAACACAGTTTAGATTAAGCGGTTAAACATAATTCTGCTGTGTTTGGCTTGTGTTAGTTCTTCCTCTGTTGTTTCAGCAAGGACATACCTAAAACCTGCATTCAAGAGCCAGAATAATTGATCTGTGGACTCGAGAAAGAACATCCTTAATGTTCCACTAAGCTTTTAAAAGACGAGATGCTTTCATAACCCAGGATAAACGTGTTTGCAGCACAGTTTTTAACAGAAAAGAGTGTTTTTCACTTTTAATGTCACAATATTTCTTATCAGAAAGTTAAATTAAACAGCAGGAAGTTGTTTTTGCAGACATGTAATAAGAAACGTGAAGTTCTAACACAACTACAAACCTAAACTCACCCTTTCCTCTGCAGTTTTCATGAACGCTGCTATTCCCATTGCTGCTGTTCTTGCGGTAAGACACATGAAAATATCTCTAAATAGGCTTTAAAATATTACTCCTGAACAG
The DNA here is from genome assembly GCA_037177335.1 of Kiunga ballochi. Taxonomy (NCBI): domain Eukaryota; kingdom Metazoa; phylum Chordata; class Actinopteri; order Atheriniformes; family Pseudomugilidae; genus Kiunga; species Kiunga ballochi. Next base: position 2,625,436 of record JBAMIG010000025.1, read on the forward strand.
CAGGACGATATGCTAAACATGTCGATTCCTCTCTTGTAGACGTTTGTGATGCATTCCATCCTCAATGGCGCCGGTCCCAGTCCCTCTCAGGCCTTTGCAGCACTGGCGTTGTTTCACATCCTGGTCACCCCACTCTTCCTGCTCTCCACTGTCGTCAGATTTGCTGTGAAGGCTCTCGTCAGGTGAGAGGTTCTGTGACCTGATTCTCATTTTCATCTTTTTAAAAAAATGCTACCCAAACTCATGAAACATTTGTACAAATAAAAAAGCCAAAATGGGGGTCCCTATCTGTAAAGGTGCTCGCATCGTGTTTCTCTGTGCAGACGTTGCATAAAAATGCCATCTGCTTCTCCTCTTTTGTAATCTCTGCTTAGAACAAGTGCCATTAAAAAGCTGCTGGCTACATTTGGGCTACGTTGCACGATACACGCCGCTGTTAACGTCCATGTTTACTTCTGCAAACACAAAGAAGTCACATGCACAGTTGTTGTCTCGTTGTCAACTTCTACACTAGTAGGATGCTTTTACTGTGCGTGAAGTTCTTTGAAATAAAAAAAAATTAATTTAAAAATATATATTTAAAAAAATCTGAATTAAAAAAAGAAAATTAGAGTGAACAAATAATTAAATAAAATTCAGAATAAAGAAAAATTGTATAAATAAATAAATAAGAATCCTAATTTTAAAAAAAGAAAATAAATAGATAAAAATAAATAAATGTAATCCAAAATGAGCATTGGGCCCTGCAGTCTGTGCGTAGCACAGGGACGTGGCTAACAAGTAAAGCAAACTGGAGATGTTTTCAGGGTTAAATCTAAATAAAGTAACTTGAATGAGTTACAGCAGGGAAACTCTAAACTCCTAAGAGGTCGCTGGTATTGCAACTTTAACAGTCATGCTTCTCATGAACCCTGCGTGTGTGTTCCTGCAGTGTCCAGAAGCTCGGTGAGTTTCTCCAGAGTGATGAAATTGGAGACGACAGCTGGAGAAATGGTGACATATCTGTTTCTATGGAAGCTGGAAAAAAACACCTGGGCATGGTGAGTATTATTGATACCGAACCAATCAGCCAGAACTGATTAGTAAGCAGAAAGTACAGATGCAGAATGTCGTCCATAATCTGTAAACCATCAGCATGAACACCTATGAAGCATACAGGAAGTAAAGATGTCTTCACAAAAGGAATAAATCTGTAAACTGGACCCGATTATCAACATCAACCCACGTTTACCACCACGTTTTTACATTTTTAAAGCAAAACAGTTAAAACATCTGAGAAATCTGCTTTAAAAAAGAAAACACTGACCACATTGGCCTGTAGAAGTACGTTCATGTCATTGGACTAGTTTGTCAATGTTGCACAGCCTAATTTTTGTGTTATTTAAATTATATATATATATATATATATATATATATATATGCCATGCCGGCTCAGACGTCGCCCGGTCAAACAAGGTCTGCGTCACACACTGAGGAACCAGGGTGCTGTGATGACA
>JBAMIG010000025.1:2636965-2650871 GCA_037177335.1 Kiunga ballochi
ACCCCCCCCCCCCCCCCCCCCCCCCCCCCCCCCCCCCCCCCCCCCCCCCCCCCCCCCCCCCCCCCCCTCGCTTGGTCGAGTGTGGACATACATAAACGTCTTAAAGAGGATATATCATGTTTTTAAGTTCTTCCTTTTAACATGTATATTATTAATTTACCGTCTGCATTAAGTAGAACCGTAATGCTTTGATTTAATTAAATTTTATTTTATTTATAGAGCCCAGTATCTCAACAAAAGTGGTCTCAAAAGGCTTCACACACACTTAATCACACAGCATCAGACATAACGCACAATAAACATTAAACTAAGCAGAGCCAGGACATCCCTGTCCTTAGACCCTCCTTCTCAGTAAGGAAAAACTCTTAAAAAAAACCCAGTTGTGGGGATAAAAAAAATGAAGAAACCTTATGGAGCCCACATTGAAGGAGAGATCCTCTCCCAGGACAGACAGGCAGATGTGCCTAGGACTGTTATCAATATTTTCTCGTTCCTGCTTCACATCTTATAACCCTGTTCTGAGGTGCGTCTTGAGAGTGACTCGCTGTGGTGCGGTCTCTTTAAATGTGAATGAAGCATGTTAAGCCCCGCCCCCATCCAGGTCACAGGAAGTTCCGCCATGTTTGTAGCTTGATAGCAGCGACACGCTAATCTCCCAGCAGAGAAACATTTTATTGGTACGTTTACTATAAATGTCAACGTATCAGATTCACCAAAATGATTACCTGGAAGTCCACGACCTTATTTGGCAGCAAATACTGGGATGTAATAGAAAGAGAAAAAAAAGTAATTAAACAGACTAAATAACATGATCAATTAGAATATAAAGGTATTTGTGCAGCATCAGGAGGGAGTAAATTTACGTTATCTGCATTACTAAACATTTAGAAGTGCACAAAAACATGGATTTAAGGGGTAAAAAAGTGGATTTTGCATGAAATGTCCCCTTTTAAGAGTGACTTTGCAAAGAGTTAAATTTAGTGATGCTGTGGTGGCCAAAATTTAAATACATTTTAATTGACTCAGATTGCCATAATGTGACTGTGCATTAAGCTAATTAATTCATTTCTCCATTTATTTTTTATTCTTTTAACTCACTGGCTCCCTGTTAAAGTAGAGAGCGTCACACCACCAGCGTTTGGAGCATCTTGGCTCCGCATTCAGGACCTGAAGATTATTGAGTTCTGGGACTAGTTCTAGTTATGAGCCGGGCCAATCTGAGGGTGTGTGTGTATGTGTGTGTGGGTCTGTGAGTGTGTCAGGATGACTTTGGATGCATGCTTGGAGTGCACTCTGAGCATGCATGGAGGGTTTTAATGCACACACCTTGCCAAATCAGCTTTCTATACAGCAAAAGACATCTTATGCAGTGAATGTTGGGATTTGAAAAAACATCTAAGTTCACGTCTGTAGCATCTAATAAATCAATTAAAATATCATCGTATAGAGATTAAAATATATTCTTAGATTGTAGAATGAATGTTGCTGTTCAATGTGAAATAAACTACAACAAATATATTACAAATATTCTTATATTGTATTTAAATGGAACAAGTAGAATGAAAAAAGTGTAGTAAAGAAATGGTATATTCCACAAATGGGATTGGAAAAAAATTGTATTTTTATCTACAAGCTCTATTTCTTCATCAATTATCAGGAACATTCTCCTCTTTCTGCTTTAGGTCAGCTGACCATGATTGTGGGTCAGGTGGGTTGTGGGAAATCCTCTCTGCTGCTGGCCATGCTTGGTGAGATGCAGGCAATAGATGGATTAGTCTACTGGAGCAAGTAAGTTCTGATTTTTACTAAAATGTACATAATGTGTATAAACAGAATCTCATGTGATGCCTAATGTTGTCTGTCAGCATACAGGTTGAATTAGGAACACATGGAGCTCTCTGAGATAAAAAGCTCTGAATGTGAATGAGTGCTTTATTTATTCTATTTTTCACACAATAAGAAATGCAGCATACAGTTCTTTATAAAGAAAAACGATTACACATCAAGTCCCTCAGAGTGTGAACCCATCAAACATGTATACATAACATACAACAAACCTACACACATGTGCATGAAATGTGGCAAAAAGCCACATTTACTGTATCAGAGAAGCTATGACACCGCAAAAATAAAAGATGTTCAAATAAAATAGAAATTTAAGAGAATAAAGAAGCACAGATGTAAAAAGAATGAACTCAAATAAGCAGACAAAAAGCCTTAAAATGATCATCAAATGCTTTATTAAAGAGGTGAGTTTTAAGCTGTTCTCTGAATGGTTCCTGCCTTTCAGGAAAATAAGAAAAGCCTGCGATGACCTGAGAGGTCCATAAGCTGAAAGCATGTCTGATAAATGCCTAAAAAACTAATAAAAGTGTAAAAAGCTCTTCATTAGCATCATCTGTCGAAACTGTATTTGGGGATTTGTAGTGTTTTCAGGCGTCTGCATCAGCCTGAGAGATGAACTGCTCAGAGGAAACTTGTGTTTTTATTAGAATATAAATCCAGATCATTATCAGAGAACTCTGAGGTTCTTTTATTCTTCAGACAAATGACAAAAAAGTGTTGAGTTTTAAAACTGGCTCCTTCCTGCCACCGATGTTTTGCTAAGATGCAGTTATCAGGATCATCTCTCGACATCTCTAAAACATCTTTACAAGTTTTCCTTTAACTCTGGTCCAACCAGTTAAACCTGACTGGAATCAGAATATTAGTTATTTGCACCTTAAATCCTGTATAACTGCTACCGTCAGTGTGCTTCGCTTAATGCTGAAGTCATCTTCTACAAGTTGCTTTGATTTCTTTGGCTACAGAAATGATGCATATCTGCAGTTTCCACAGCTGCACACTAACCTTGATGCGGATGTTTGGGTGTGTGTATGTGTGTGTTTGTGTGTGTCTCACTTTGCTTCCTGCCTTCTTGCCACATCAGGCAGCCTGATTGTGAGATGGCCAACGAGTGGAGCATAAGGTACCTTCACTCTTCCGGTGTCACCGTTGTGAAACATTCATCCACACAGACTGTTTTCAGTTGGGCTCAAACCCAAAATCTCTGTATTAAAACTGGGTTGCAAGTAACAGATTAGGCATCTTTTGTCATTTAGGGGATGAATTATTGAAATAAGCAATCTTCGCAATTCAATCCAGTTCTGAAAAAAAAACAAAAAAAACAGAGTTTTAGAAGTAGTTTGAGGCTAATTCAAACAAAAATACTTTTTTAATAAGGCACGGCTTATTTTTCCCCATGTAATGATTTAGTGAAGCTATAGTCATGAATAGCAAGTGTTCCTGCAGCATTTAAAGGGATGCCTTGTCATTTTTTGCCCACTAGGGGCGCTAAACTCTAGCCTCCCATAGACCACATGACATTTACAGACCTCTTTAACCAGCAAAGTATTCATAATTCAATTTTTAAAGGTTTTTCTTCTCTAATGAAGAAAATTTCCAAGGTTTGAGTTTAAAATGAAGCGGTAATTTTGGCACAACTGGTGCTTTTCCACCATCACCTACTCTACCCGACCTTACAGAGCATTTCTAGTAGGATTTGTTGAACCGTGAACCAATTTTGTCGAGGTTCTGAGTGTGCTGAGTCGTGCGGGTAGCGTGGCGTCCACAGACTGGTTTTAATGGCCACCGTACAATGTTTTCAAATTATTTATGAGTCTATATCTAATGAAAAACAATAATACAAACTCCAGGTAAAAATTCCTTCGAGGTCTTCCATCTTCGTCTGTCTTCTTCTGTGGTGTCGAGTAGGTACTTTAGTGTAAATGTTAGACGTCAACATTAGCTTTTAGTTTTTGGGACGTTACAGAAACCAAAGAAAGAAGCACAAAGCAGAGCCCTCTGTATTTATGGGGGGAGGGGGGAGGAGAGCAAAGCGTTCCAGGTCACATGATCCCACGAGAGGCGGATCCGCTCCTACAAAGTTACAATGTCTGGTTTGTGAAGAGGGCAGTTATTCACTGAAATCATCCATTATTGCTCTCATTAGGCGGATGTTTGGGTTAAAGTTACATGGTATCCTTTTAGTTTAGAGCCAGATTCAGCCAGAATCATCATCATCATCAGCATCATTTCTGGTGAGAAGCTAGCAAATAAAAGCTAGAGCCAAACGTGATTTCAGTATGGAGGCAGGGTAAAGGGGTCCTAAGCTTTTATTTAGTTGCTAAAGGAAAACAGATCGGGAACTGCTGTTCTTAAGAACAATAGTTTATCTGTAGATGAAGAAAATATTACCAAACCTTGCATCTGTTATATATAAAACCAGAGAAACCCATCATTTTACAGTGGTCTCTTATTTTATTTGTGCCCTTTTTGCTCCCTCGGGCAAATTAAACATGAGACATGATTATGGAAGAAGCCAAAGAACCTAATAATCTGCTTGTGATTGCATCACTTCCACGGCCCCGCTGTCCTGGGTGGGAAGGTTAATTTGATAAACATTTGGCATGCTCACATCATGTCTCACTTTCTGGTTCCACATGAAAACATCCCCTTTGTTCGTTTCACAGCTTAAAGAAGGAAGCTCCTTGCTTTTCTCTTTCTGTTTGCATCTGTTTGGTGTCTTGACTTTATTTCCAATCACATTTAAACACAGTTGATGACTGTAGCCTAACTCTAACACTGACTTTGACAGTTGGTCAGAGACAGAGGAGTCTGATGAAGACGTCAGAAGGTACACCTTCTTCTTCTGGTCTCCTTCAGATCTGAAGTGACCCTTTGACCCTCCATTCGCCTCTCCTGCATTTTTCCTCTCATCAGTTTTAACTTCAATTATTGTTCTCATTCTTCGCTCACAGAGAGTGGTGTTTTTGCTCTCCTCACAGTCAGTCCGGCTTTGTTGCTCATGAACACAAACACATGCATTGATGAGTGATTTCACGTTTTTATTGCATAAGATATACATAAAAGATATCTGCCAGGTTTGACTTGTGTCTGAGACAACCACGTGTTTAAAAAAAAAATTATGTTACAAAAATTCTTGTACAGTTAGACTATCATCAATGTGCTGATCAATCATTAAAGGCAAAATAATTAAATGTTGGTGAAACTTAAGAGAAAAAGCATAGATAGCGGCAATATTTGCTCTGAATTTACCAATACTGAAATTTGCAGCATCGCCAACCCCAATGTTCATTCTTTAAAGGGGACATATGATGCAAAATGAACTTTTTAGCCCTAAATACATGTTTTTGTACACTTCCAAGTGTTTAGGGATATAAAAAATGTAAATGTATTCCCTTCTGATGCTGCGCATATATCTTTATAATCTTATTGATAATATTTTTCAGACTGTTTAATTTTTTCTATTTTCTATTAAAATCACTTATCTATTACATCACAGTATTTGCTGCCATATAAGGTCATGGACTTCCTGGTAATCAATGTGGTGAATCTGATACGTTGACATTTAATGTAAACTTACCAATAAAATGTTAACTAAAATGTTTCTCTGCTGGGAGATTAGCGTATCGCTGCTATCAAGCTACAAACATGGCGGATCAGGGTAGAGTACAGGGTAGAGCGAGAATAAGCAGGAATTCTGACCAAAGCCTTGTGGTTCAACTTTATACACACAATAAATTCATGATTTACACATTAAAAGCATTTAAATGCATCATATATCTCCTTTAAGTCTTGAGTGGTTGTAGATGCACATATTTCCATGAAACAGTCTCCATATTGTTTGAGATGCAGCTTTGCAACCCTAAACTATGCTGCCATGTTCTTTTTCAGGGAGAGGAAGTTTTTTTCTGTGATGCCTCTAGTTGTTTTATCATCATACTGTCAGCAGCTAAAACATTTTAAACTTTAAAACTTCTGCTTGTGTTTGCATTCATTAAATAATGTGTTATTATGAGAAACAGCACAGTGCTGACGTGTGTTCAGGAGCATCTGCAGCTATTCGACTGAACCATTTTCTCCTCATATTTATATAAAATACTTATTCATTAAATATGTCTGTGCTTTTCAGTGGTTTGTGTTTGTTATGCTGGGAGTCGTTGCCCAAAATTAGGAATATCTTTGATACGTAGCTGTTTTTATGTGCCAATGCAGATCACACATTTTGTAGCTGAGTCTAAATGTGTCTGAAAAGGAGAGGAGGGATTGTTGGATCAGTCAGATGGGAAGTTTTTCAACATGAGTCATCAAAAGTACAAAACTATGTAAAATTGAATCAAAGTGCATCAACAGCCTCATCTTTAGTCAAGACTCCCAGCAGAGTTCTGCAGTGGTTGTCGTCCATTTTGATGTTTATCTGTTTGTGCTGCTGATCTGATCATCATTAACCCGATCCATGATTCTTATTTATCCCTCGTATCTGTGCTCTTGTTTTATATTGTTATATATTGACAGCTTTCCAAACATAACTCTTCTTCATCATCCTCCTCCATCTTTATGGCTTATGTTTGGGTGCCGCATCGTGAAGCTGAATAAATCAGGAATACTGATCTGATATTGGCTACGTGAAAAAAAGAGATGTGTCCCGTGGTAGTTTAATGATTTCTGTTGGGATATGCTTTTATTTTGATGGGACGACAGAATAAAAGATGAAAATATATCATGACCACATAGACGTGAAGAGTATTTTAGAAGCCAGTAATCATGTGGAAAAACCACTTTCACGAGGTATGATTTGTTATTTTGTTGTTATCTAGTTGCCTTTAATAACTAATATTAGGAAGTTTTCCTGCTTGTTAAATTCAGCCAAAAATAACAGATTTGGGACCCCGTTAACAAAACATCTTGTTTGTTTTTATCTTGATAGAAAGTAAAATATTACCATGAGGAGTCAGTTTTATTGATCATATCAGACCAGTATTCCTAATCTCTAAATCTTTATGAAAGCAGGACTTGTTCTTATTTTCTCTTCGCTTCTACTCCCATAATGCATCCAGCAAGAACAGAAACTCTGTGGCCTATGCTGCCCAGAAGTCCTGGCTTCTCAATGCCACCGTGGAGGAGAACATCACCTTCGGCAGCCCCTTCAACAAACAAAGGTAAAAAGATCCTTTGAAAAAGTTTATGAGCTCCTCAGGGTTGGCTTTTCTGATGGGAGGACCATCGCTCTGCAGGTACAAAGCGGTGATTGACGCCTGCTCCCTTCAGCCTGACATTGATTTGCTACCTTTTGGAGACCAAACTGAGATCGGGGAGAGGGTATGTGTGTGTGTTATTAAAAAAGATAGAAAAAATGTATCATTACAAACAGTTTGTTGTTTTTTTTGCTGTAGACTGATGATTGTGTGTTGTGGTTTCAGGGCATCAACCTGAGTGGAGGCCAGAGGCAGAGAATTTGTGTGGCTCGTGCTCTTTACCAGAACACCAACATTGTCTTCTTGGCAAGTTATACTTTACAGGAATGTGTGAAATGTCATGCTTGTGCTTGGTTTTATTCCACTGCTAGATGTTCTACTCAAATATCTGTTTGATTCTAAATAATTTATGTAATAGTCGGTTGCGATTTTAATCGCAATTAATTGTATAATGTTCTGGATTAACTCACAATTAATCGCACATTTTTTATGATCTTAAATGTCCATAATAGAATATTTATCACTTTTTAAAATCCTGTTGCTGTTATGTTTAGGCATTTTACTTACATGTTAAATTTAATTAACATTCAGTCAAATTACTTTACACACATACATGTGCACATAAGCACATTTAGCCCTTTTTGCTGTCACGCACTTCTGACAAATATGCAAATATTGGATCATAGAGGGTCCCAAAGTGGCTGATAGACCCTGTTCACAGGGTATTTCATTGATATCTATGAGGCTGCTGGTTGACCACACTTGACTGGTACGCTCAGTCCTTAGTGTGTGCTCTTGGCTCCATATCAGCGCTAGGTGTGGACATGTGGTGTTGACCTACTCATGGGTCAAGATGTTCTGCTTTAGGGATGTTTTCTGGAGTTGATTACATCTCATGTTGTGAGATACTGAGCAAAGGGCCATTTTCGCATAAGGAAACGAGAGAAATGTGTCTGAAAAATTTATTTGATGGGACATAAGGCAGTTAAGACACAAAAGCTCCTGTCCCAGGAAGGGATCTGTGTTTGTCATGCTTGGTGATAGTGGTGTGATTCTGTAACTGTTTACACAAGTAACCTGATCTCATGATGAACGTATCAAATTCACCACATTAATTTCCTGGAAGTCCACAACTTTATTTGCCAGCAAATACTGTGATATTATAGTTTTAAAAAAACGTAATGGAGAAAATAAGCAGACTGAAAAATATGATCAATAAGAATATAAAGATATATGCGCAGCATCAGGAGGGAATAAATGTACATTTTCTGCATTGGTAAACACTTATAAGTGCAAAAAAACATGTATTTAAGGGCTAAAAAGTAGATTTATTATGATATATCCCTTTAAATTCACTAAGGGTGCATGGTAAATTGGAAAATTTGCTGATGGTTAAAGGGTAAACTGGCATGGATACACACTTTTTAATGCCATCTCAAATGATCTCCATTTGTCCTCACCAGTACTTTCTTTTAATGATTAATTTACTATTTGTAAGGAATACTGGTTTGATCAGACTTTGCCATCTCATCATAAAACTCATTTTTTTTCATCTGATGTCCATGTGCTGCGTACGAGCAGTGGTTTCATTCATGGCGGCATCAGTTAGATGAGGAAATTAAGAACTCCGGTTAATGGATGTATTGCTTTATCGTCCTGAACATCTAATCCAGCTGAAAGAGCATAGAAATGAACATATTTATATTTATATATCGCTGCACCTTTCCTTTCAGATATTGATGTGGTTAAAAAGGATCCTGTTGTCGTATAAAATCTTGTTATCTAAAAACAAGATGATGCTTGAGCTCACCGACTGACTGCTTTTTAACCTGTCAGCAGAAACGTGATGTTTGCAGAGTTCAGCCATGAACTTTATTTATCTGTCCTTTTTTCTCAGTTTGTCTTACTCTCTTTCTGTCTTTTTGTTTGTCTGTGTCTTTCCATCTATCTGTCTCTCTCTCTTTCTGTCTGTGTCTTTCTTTCTGTCTGTCTCTCTTTTTGTCTGTCTGTCTGTCTTCCCCTCTATCTCTCTCTCTCTTTCTGTCTGTCTTTCTTTCCCTCTGTCTCTCTCTCTTTCTGTCTGTCTATCTGTCTCTTTCTTTTATCCTGCCCCCCTCTTTCTGTCTGTCTGTCTGTCCTCCTATCTTTCTTTCCCTCTCTCTGTCTGTCTTTCTTTCTTTCTTTCTTTCTTTCCCTCTGTCTGTCTCCCTTTTTGTCCGTCTGTCTTTCTTTCCCTCTATCTCTCTCTCTCTTTCTGTCTGTCTGTCTTTCTTCCCCTCTATCTCTCTCTCTCTTTCTGTCTGTCTTTCTTTCCCTCTGTCTCTCTCTCTTTCTGTCTGTCTATCTGTCTCTTTCTTTTATCCTGCCCCCCTCTTTCTGTCTGTCTGTCCTCCTATCTTTCTTTACCTCTGTCTGTCTGTCACTTGCAGTCTTTCTGTCTCATGGTCTGTCACTCTTGCTGTTTCTCACTCTGTCTCTCTTTTCTCTGTCTGTCTTTTTCTGTCTTTCCTGCACTCTCTGATTTCCTGTCTGGCTCAACCTGAACTGCTCAGATTGAAGCATTCTGGATGCACATTCTATGTTTTTATGTTCTATGTTCAGCAGAGACCTGCATCGAGACTAAAATACACGCGATTAGCTGCGGAGGCCACGTTGCAGCAACACTCGGTGGAAATGGGCCTTCAGAGGGTTACATCTTCCTGTATGGTTGAATATTCTCAGTAGTATAAATATCCATAAAAGCCTTTAACTGTAGCATCTAGACATCATCCTGTTTATGGTGCATAAAATCTTAGTTTTTATTTCACATCAGGAAAAAGAGCAACGATAGAAGGGTGTGCACAGCCTGAAATTAATCATACATGAGTAAATGTTGCTGTAGATTTTTTCCATTACTCCACCTCAACTGTTTTAACTAATTAGATCCATCTTCTTCTTGTCCTTTATGATTGACTATAACTTGCAGTGGTTGTTTGTGGGGATGAATAAGGTCAGTTTCACTTGTACAGGCTCTCTGCGATGCTGTCATGTGTTTATCTTTCTGAATTAATCGTGTAATTTCCTGTTGCCATGCATGCTGTAATTACTCACTAAGCTTATATTCCAAATGAACTGCAATCACTGGCATACTTTTATACCCTTCTGACACTTTGTAATGTCTAAAACGCTTGCTAAAAGTTCATTTGTTCAGTTTCTATGTATAATAATGACAAGGGAATGTTTTCTTTGAAATATCAGTTGCGTGTGCTTTTCATATCTGATCTTACGAGTATATTCGTCATCAAGCACAACGTCAAACAACTAGAACACGACATCCATTAATGTGCTATAGGACACGTGTAACATCCACCCTCCCTGCATGATGATGATAATGAATATTTGGCAGGAGTTCATGGTGTGGCTGGATATTCAGTATTCAAAATGGGGTTGGGTGCTAGCCGGGAGGATATGAACATTACTCAGTCACAACATAAATACTGATGTATACGAGCTGGACCGAGAGAGAAATTAGAGAACTACCTGTCCAAATAATTAATTATAAATAACCAGGTTCAAAAGTCTCTTATTTATACTTTGTGTGACATTTATTATCTCCCTGCGGTGGATAAGGGAGCCTTCGTTGTGTTTGTTTTAGCAACAAAGCAATTGGACAGATGTGAACATATTTATTTACACAATAAGCATCTTTTCCCCCTTTTTGTAATTTAATCTCTGTAATAAAAAGAAGGCAGGCGCAGTTCATTCAGATAAGAGTTCCAGCATATTTAATGACACCTAAAATAAATAAAAGGTGGACTAAAAATGGCATTTAAACATTGTGTAAGCAAAGTCTGACTGACACGTTCAGATAATGCAGTTTCGGTTTTAATTGCTCCTGTGTGACGGCTAAAGTACATGTACAGATGTAAGCGGGATATTCTCTCATCGAGGTACCTTAAGGGTTAATTCTGGGTTTTCCGCCCTACAACATTGTGTGTGTGATATATATATATATATATAAGTGCATAATTCATCAGTTGTCGTTGCATATTGCAGGACGACCCCTTCTCTGCTCTGGACATTCACCTGAGCGATCACCTGATGCAGGAAGGAATCCTCAAGTTTCTGCAGGATGATAAACGGACCGTTGTCTTGGTTACACACAAACTGCAGTATCTCATACATGCAGACTGGGTAAGACCCTCCATCTGAAGCTCAGAATATCACACTCTGCATCATCTACCTCATCTTTCGTTTCTGTGTTCAGATTATAGCGATGAAGGACGGCTCTGTGCTCAGAGAGGGAACCCTGAAAGATATCCAGACTCATGACATCGAGCTTTATGATCACTGGAAAACTCTGATGAACAGACAGGACCAGGGGCTGGAGAAGGTAACAGAAACCGAATGTCCAATACAAACCGGATGTGTCTCCTGGTATTGCGGCTTCCTTTCCTTAAAGCCGCTGAGAGGTGTTGGGTTCTGTTTTATTTGTCACGCGCTTTATCCTAGTTCCACAGAGACACTGGATCTAAGATGTGTTTCATATATTTATTCACACCAGCTATTAGGATTTGGTACAACCTCCAGTTGCTGTGCATGTTGATCACCGAATAGACTCAAATTAATCCGGACTTATTGGAAAGAAACAAAGAAATAAAAGCTAAAAAATGTGAGAAAATTAAAGCAAAAAGTGTAAAGCGGTCAACAAAAAATTATGGCTACCCAAAAACTGCCTCTCCAAACATTTGCCAGGTGAAGGTGTAACCTTTAAAACCTTACGCCACACACACACACACGTCTGACCGTGCCCACATGCACACATCCCAACACCTGACCACATCCGCAAACACACAGTGCTTCCTAGACTACCTGTATTCTATAACTGGAAAACAACAAGCTCAGCATTAATCTGTTCAGTGATGCTCATCGTTTGCTCCGCGTCTGTTTGCAGGATATACAGCAAGATAGTCAAACAACACTCGAGAGGAAGACGCTGAGAAGGGCTTTCTACTCCAGAGAGGCAAAGAATCAAATTGATGATGAAGATGAAGGCAAGAGATTTTTTACTGGTCAGGTTTTCCTTCTAATTTCTTATTTCTATGGATACAAGCAGTTTGGGAACTGATGGGGTCCCTTCATCGTGAGGCACCGCAGGAGTATTTCCAAGGCTTGTTCTTATTAGTTGAAAAGTTCTCGCAGCCAGTGAGATATTTCTCAGCTACTGGTTCTTTAATGGAGGTGTGGAAAAACCCGGCTGGAAGCAGAGATGGTGGATGATGCATGTAGCATTGGATGAAACTGTATTGAAAATGAATGGACGTTGCGCATCAGACCAGTGTTCCCACTGCACCAAACCAATTGTACTATCCCTGGAAGCGGACTGTTTAAAGCAGAACAAATGGGCCCTTATGTTCAGATTGGGTTCCTCAGTGTGGGTCGGTCTGTTTCTGCCATTTTGTTTATAAAGTCATTGCCAGTTTGAGATGATGTGACGTCATGTTGCATCATCCTGCTTCCATCAGAAGATGCTGATTAAACCAACATGTACTGTTGTTTATATATATATATATATTATAACAGAAGAAGAGGAGGAGGAAGAAGAAGATGATAATATGTCCACGACCACCAACCGAAGATCAAAGATTCCCTGGAAGGTAAAGCCGGCTTTAACACACATCAGGATGCAACCAAAATGCAGCCTGAACAAACCAGCCAATCACACGATCTGCACCTCATCAATGTTTTTCACATAATCATCAATATATTTACTCAATTGAACGGACGTCGTCTTAATGAGTTTGTTTAAAAGCACATCATCAAACGTTGTAACGTTACGCTTTAGAAGATCAGCTGTTGATGTTATTGATAGTTGTCTGCTTGTGTGATTGATCACGTCAACGGTGATTGATTATGATGATTGCCTGTTTCATTCTTCATCTCTTCAGATGTGCTGGTGTTACCTGTCCTCTGGTGGCTTTTTCATGGTTTTCATGATGGTTTCCTCAAAACTCGTCAAACACTCGGTCATTGTTGCTATTGATTATTGGTTGGCTGTGTCAACCTCCGTGACGACAAACGGCACCAACAGCACTGTCTCTACTGCAAATAATCCAGATGCAAAGGTATTTTATTTATTTATTTGATCTTTATTCTTATTTTATTTATTTATATTTATGTATTTATGTAATTATTTATTTATTCTTAATTTTATTTGTTTATTTTTATTTTAAGATTTGTTTTGGTTTTATTTTAGTTCTATTAAAATTTTTAATGTTTCATAAATTTTTTGTTTATTTTATTGTATTTTTTGTTTAACTTTTTAAAAAATATATTAATATAATTTTGATATCTGACGCTCAGACATTAAAGTCCACAGTTAACACAAAAGGTTTAAGCAATAACATCGTAATGAGATGAAAAATAAATTTTAGGAGTTGGAGTTTATATAAAGAAGACGTTTAAATACAAAAGGAATTTAAAAGTTCCTCAGTCTTCATTTATGTGCACATTTTAAACATTTTACAAGTAAGAATAGAGTTGTACGACTACAAGCATCAGTAACAACATATAACGTATCTGACAAATGACATTTTCATTACATTGTTTATTTGTGGTTTGACTTGCAGAACAACGACTATCTGCCGGTGTTCATCATCCTCTGTGCAGCTGGAATCACTTTATGTCTCATCACATCGCTCACCGTTGAGTTTTTGGGTCTTTATGCAGCAACCAACCTGCACCACAACCTGCTCAACAAGATCATCCACGCTCCCATCAGGTAAGCAACAACATCACACACACACACACACACCCATCTCCCTTGGGTAGGGCGGGTGGTTGTTCATCTCAAGCTCGGGTTCTCTACCAGAGTCCTGGGAGCTTGAGGG
>JBAMIG010000025.1:2673297-2687844 GCA_037177335.1 Kiunga ballochi
TAGTAACATCTCATTTTAGATGCTGAATGTTGTCATAGTAACGTCTCATTTTAGATGATGAATGTTGTCATAGTAACATCTCATTTTAGATGCTGAATGTTGTCATAGTAACATCTCATTTTAGATGCTGAATGTTGTCATAGTAACGTCTCATTTTAGATGATGAATGTTGTCATAGTAACGCCTCATTTTAGATGCTGAATGTTGTGATGGTTGTATTTTTAACATGCTTCCATGAAACTGATGACGTCTGAAACCAGGTAATAAGGTGGATCTTCCCGTGTTCGCTCAGTAACAGAAACCATGTGGCGAGAGAACTGGGATCCAGAGTTTCCAAACTGGGATCCAAAGTCTACAGACTGGGATCTAGCTGGTGTGGGTCAGTATGAGCTCATACTGGGATCCAGCTCTCTGTGGGTCAGTATGAGCTCATACTGGGATCCAGCTGGGTGTGGGTCGGTTTGAGCTCATACTGGGATCTGTGGACTGAACTGATGCATGTTGTCCTGAAAGCTGTTTGTCTCATGAGGACCAGCTGTGGATTGAGCGGCTGAACACACAGTGGGAGCTCTGGGTCGGAGCTAATCTGACTTTTGTCACGGACATCTCATGCTGGCAAGGTCACTGAGAGACGAAGGACCCCTGTTCTCCTCTTCCTCCGTCACACACTCACACACCCCTCTGTGTTTGTATTGCCAGATAATTAACACCAACTCTGTGTTTGTTATTAAAGAGCATGTGTTGTTTATGTGGATGGATATGCTGCCTGAGATAAATGTGTGTGAGAAGGGTTAGTGTGTGTGTGTGTGTGTGTGTTATCTGTGGCTTTATTTACATGAGCCTGAGGTGAATGGTCGACAGTAACTGCTGATCAGTTCAACTCAGGCAGCTCATTTAAAAATCAGTTTATAGTGTTTTAGTGTAAACTTGGTGTTCCTGTTTTTTATGGAGTGTCGTCATCGTCATACTCTTCCTCCTCAGTGATCTCTTTGGTTCAGGATGACACCACTTATCAATAACCGAAAGAAACTAAAAGGTTGAGTCATTAGAAGGTGTTATAGATGGTTGTTTTCATTGTTAAATTTATGTGAATTATGTTTCAGATTTAATCTGGATCCAGAGAAAACGTGTACGGATGATCGCCTGTGGGAGGCGCTAGAGATCGCTCAGCTGAAGAACATGGTGAAAGCGCTGCCTGGAGGACTCGGTACTCAAACAAATGACTGGATCTTTATGTGAAATTAGTTTTACTGCAGAAAATACTGACAGAACTGCCTCATTACTGATCTTACTCCATTCCTTCCTGTTGAGCTATGAGGCTGCAGAGCAGTCGCTCTTTTGTAGTTTTTAAAGGTTTACTCTCCAGTTTTTGTAAATACTGCAGTTTTTTAGTTGCATTTCTGCTATTATTGTGCATTTTTTACAATCTGCTCCTGCTTTAAATGTTCCTGTAAAAAGTTTTAAATAGAAATGAATAAATTGTTGCTGAAAAAGCAAATGATTTCTGTTTAGATGCATTTGTGACGGAAGGTGGAGAGAACTTCAGCGTTGGGCAGAGACAGCTCTTCTGTTTGGCCAGAGCGTTTGTGAGGAAGAGCAGCATCCTCATCATGGATGAAGCCACAGCATCGATAGACATGGCTACGGTTGGTCTCACCTCGTTATCACTCTAAAAAGAAAATATTTGGAAAACCATGAAGACATTTTTTAAGTTTTGTACCAGGACGCTTAGCTGAAGAGATTTTAGATCAGTTTATCTTTGTTTTCTGACATATTTCCATTTAAAAGTGTATTTATTACCACAGTAAGTAGCAAGGAAGATAAAATGCTATTAAAAAGGAATAAAGAATAAGATTAAACAAGAACCATCATCATCATCATCAGTTTATGGTAGCTGATGAAGCTCTAGCTGACACAAACATATTAATGATAAATGGACATTTTTAATCAGACACTTTCTTCACCGCTTCTGTTTTAGCAGTTAGCACATATCTGATTGGTTTATTCTGCTGTCCAATCAGAAACAAGCTCTGATTGGTTTATTCTGCTGTCCAATCAGAAACAAGCTGCAGGTTAACGTCAGGAAGGATGAAGATGAAGGATAAATTTAAGCTTTTTTTCTGAAATTACTCCAGAAGCCGAGTCTGGTGGATGTTTTCCTGCCTAACCCATCACTTCCTCTTTGCTTCCTGCAGGAGAACATCTTACAGAAGGTGGTGATGACGGCATTTGCAGACCGAACGGTTGTCACCATTGCAGTAAGTCATCAATCCGTAAAGCTGCTGCAGACTGAGTGGAATAATACTTTATAACCTGTGTACAACTATCATTTATGTTTTTATCCCACTACTTTTCCATTTTCACACTGATTATGTGTTCCTGCAGTAGGTAACGTAAAGTCATGCTACGCTCAGACGGCAGGGCGTGACAGTGAAACATGGGCGCTAACGCTCTAAACGTAGCATTTAGCTTTTAGTGGAGCAGCAATGTCTGTACGGAGTGATGCGAGCGCGTTTAGATGAGGGCTTTACACTGACATTCACCATTAATCCACCCCCAGAGCGGAAAAGGAAGTGCTGGACTTTCAAAATAATGGCGGCAAACTATCCTGCGTATAGATGTGTGTTATATGAAGTTATTTTATTCTGGTTCTGATGTATTTAGCACTAAACTCAGCACACTGAGGTATCGAGCCGAGGAGTCCCTGCATCTTTGTCCGGTCAGAACCTGTGTGAGTCAGATATGTATGGGATCCAAATGGCTGGCGTGGGGGAAACATGAGAGCCTGCAGTCTGAACGTAGCGTTAGGATCCTTTACTGCTCACTTATCTGCTTTCCTTTTTCTGCCTTTTGTGTTTGTGTCCTGTGTTCGCCTCCATGCATCTTCTGACTTCAACCCATCCTTCCTCCTCTCTATCTGTCCTCTACTCTTTCCCCCACTGTCCCCTGTGTCCCTTCGTCCCGCCGCCAGCATCGAGTGTCCTCTATCTTGGACGCCGAGCAGGTGCTGGTCTTCTCCTCAGGGATCTTGGTGGAAAGTGACTCGGGTCCCAACCTTCTAGCACAGCAGGAGAGCCTCTTCAGTGTGCTAGTGAGGACTCACAAGTAGACCCGGATCAGCTCGGACCTCTCTGACGCCATCCGCCTCTTCTTTTCTTTTATTTTCTCTTTATTTTTGCGCGGCTGAATCAGAGCGAGAGTCTGAATCTGGGTCTGCTGAAGCCTTATTGCCACTGACAGCCTGGTTGGTACCAAATAAAGTACTGCATGCTCTTTATGAACACTTTACATACAATGAGACGTTGATTTTACTCAGTTTTACATCTAAAACAGCATAAAAACGATGACGTCTTAGCTGTTCTTCTCCTGTGCTCCTTAAAGGCTATTGTCCTGCTGGTTTTTACTCATAATTAGTGTCTTTTTTGCAGGTTTGTGTAGAAGCTGAGAACAGGGTGTTAAGATCTGATTAATCTGAATCACTGCAGAAAGCGATTCTTTTAAATTAACCAATTTTTCTGAGCTTACCGGGAGGACGAGTGTCCCTCATTGCAAGAAATTGAATCATATCATATTTATAGTCGATTAACACGGCTGTTATTGGATATGTAAAAGAAAAACACGATTAGCCATCAGGAAGTTCACACACATAACGGGAGCAGTCAACGAGACCGGTTTAGGTCATGTGACCGTGATGCTTTAATGTGATTCGTGTTGTGTCTCCAGCACCGCGTCCACACCATCCTCACAGCCGATTTGGTCATCGTGATGAAGCGAGGCAACATCCTGGAGTACGACAAACCCGAGACTCTGCTGGAGCAGGAGGACGGGATGTTTGCTTCGTTCGTCAAAGCCGACATGTAAACTCGCACAACAGCTGCTGGTGATCCACTCTGGAGTTTTTAATGAGGAGAACAAAACTCAGGACGGAAATCAGCTTCTTTCAGTCGCACAAACCAGTGCAGACAATCACGTTTATATTGATGACATAATCACATTGTATCACATATTCATGCAGTTATCGAGAGAGACTGTTGTAAGAAGTGTTACCATGGTAACATGGACGATGTGTTTTACCTATCAGAATCTAAATTAATCAAGCATTTTCTAGAAGATGTATAAAAAATGCTTCCCGGTTTCAAAATAAGCAGATTGTCAGGTGTGAAATTCAGCCCAGTTCAAAGACCAGTTCCTGATCTGGTGACTCCCTCCTGCATTTTCCCGTAACTTTTTATTGCCGTTTAACATCTTCCAACCCTAAATGTGGTTTTCTAACTATGTTTATGATATAATGCAGCTAAAGGTGCAGGAAAAGCTTCTGAGTCGTGAAGCATTAGCAGCAGATCTGGATGTTTTCATCTGCTGTCCTCACATCTCTTCTGCTTGGACAGTGTCCTTTCTGGTGATATTAGAGGATGAATGAGAGACTTTTCTCTCACACATCTGCATGTTAATAACCAGAAACATGGCGGTACAGCTTGTGATGTGTGGGAGCACTGAGATGTTTTCAAGCTGCATTAAACTAGCGAGCTAGTATGAGCTATTCCTATGTTTGGCTGAATTAGCATTTATAAACAAGTGTGAAGCAGTTGGGATGAGAACCTGGAAACTCTTTCCTCCACAGGGTGACTCTCCTTTAGTTATAAGTTTGGTCATCCAGGAGGAACTTCAAGTCAAGTTGCAAGAAAAGCGAGTCAGGCATCTGGTTCATATACCTCCTGGAAGGGACTACATTGCTCAGCTAGCTCAGGGGGATGACTGAGCTAGCTGGAAGAAATGTTTGGGGATCTTAGAGCTCCTCTACTACAGCTGCTGCCTCTTAAACCTCAGATCAGCAACTTTGGGGGGACTAAATTAGGTTTTTAGCTGTTTCAAATGGTTGTTGGGAAACAGAGCTGGAAAAGTCTTCAATGTTTGCATGTCCGAGAAAACAAGTCGCCTCTAAAAGTGAAGTTACATTAAGTACCATCTCCAGTTTTCACGATGAGTCGGCAAAAACATTAACAATAAAATTGCATTCACATGAATGCGATGTGTTGCCAGGTCCTGATACAGAAACAAGCCAGTAACCAGTTACCAGACTTGCCTCCCAAACTGGCCACTACAGCTAGCAATAAGATTTGTTGAAAATTTGTTGATTTGTGGGCCTCTGGAAAACAAGATTCCTGATATTTAATTAGATTTAGATTAAAAAAAAAAATGAGTTCAGAGGCGGCAGGTTTGATGTAAGAGGTGTGAACATAAAAAAAAAATTGTTTCTCTGTTGTGTGGCTGAAATTTCCTAGGATTTTTAACAAAACACATGTTAGCGTACACACGTTAGCGTACCGTCGTTAGCTTGCACACGTTAGATACACACATAATACATTCATATGTTAGCATACACACGTTAGTGTACATGTTAGCAGAGATACAGTAATAAGATGGTCTGAATGGGGCTTCTTTCACTGTGAAGGGTTTCATCATTCCTATTTTGTGCATGTGGATTTTGATCTAAAGTTCTGTCCGAAAGGTGACATTTGTAACGCTTCAAGTTTGCAACATCTTTCCCGCTTTTAGGTTATGACTCCTAACATCACACAGGCTGTGTCCGAATGTACACCCTACATAGTACCCTATATAGTGGACACGCCATTTTGTAGGGGTGTCCGAACGTACTATCACAAAAAAGTAGTGCCCTCAAAATTACCCACAATGCATCTTGAAAAGTAGTGAGCATTTATGGTCACTAGACGAGTCGAAATAGACCACAATGCATTGCAGCCAGCATCTCAAAATGTTGAGATTGTTGTTTGTCTTATTTTGACGATAAAAAGTTGAAATATTGTTAATAAGAAAATGCTAAAATTCAAAGCTGCTGCATTTCTCTCTTAGAAGAGGTCGCATAGAGTGACGAGTGGCGCACATTTTCAATGCGGGTTTAACAATAAAACAAAACCAGTAGATCTCTTTAAACTCTTTATTTTTAAAAGATCAGCAACAAAGACAATAAAATACCATATAAAAAGACAATATATAAAAAATGTATTTTATATATTTAGAAAATATTTGTTTTGAAAGTTGATACGTCTTAAGGTGTGGTATGGTTACTACGGTTACAGCCGGATGGACATGTGATCTGTGACGAAGGGAAAGTAGTGAGCTTTCTGTCCGAATCGCCAACAGAATGAGGGCACTAGGTAGGGAGCTATATAGTGCAGCCCTATGTAGTGAATGAGGGGTTAGGGCATATGGTACACGTTCACAGCCACTGCCTCCTCAGAGCACCGTGACAACAAAGTTCTGCATCGAGAACAATCCAGTTTGCTCCTGAGTTTGGTCTTTCAGAGTAAATGTTACTAAAAACAAACCCAGGATCTTGTATGTTTCTGTGGATATTAGATAAAAAGACGCTTACTGCTTGTCTTTATTAAAAGCCTTTCAAATGTATTTTGTTTCCGTAGTTACGTTGCAGGGAGCTTCTTTGTAAAAACTTCCTTTAATATGTTGCAAGCTGCAAATCTGCAGTAGAAGCTCACAATGTGGCATCTTCCTCTCAGATGCTTGGAATTACGACACAACGCACCACAACCTGCTAGATGCTTCCAAAACAAAATGATGTCATTTTGTTCTGGCAGCATCCAGAATTTCTCGCGTAGTCCGATGTTTTGTGTCAGTCCGAGGCGCCACTCGCATCTCATCAGATGACCAAGGCGACGTAACGATGGTATCTTTGTTGTCCAGGGCAACTATCCTTTAATCAACGTCCAGCCAATCATGTCATATGACATCATCTGCAGGTGCAGGAAGCCGAGCAGGTCTGGTACCTACGTCGATGCCTAGAAAATCCAGTCACACCAGCAGAGTCCAACTTTGCGTTGTCCAGTCATGTCAGTTTTTTCCAGCCCACGCTCCGTTACCACGGCAACCGCAGGACACAACGTGTTTATGTTTCACTTTCCTCCCCGCCCGAATCTGCACATGAAGCCAGATTCAGTTCAGCTGCTGCTTTGATCTTAAAAAGATGTTAATAGGAAAACGGCAACTTTTATGTCATTTTGTGGATAAAAAAAAAACATTTTCAAGCCGAGAAAAGCAAAACGTGGCTCGTACTTTGTGTGACGTTGACGCTTTACAGAGGGCTGCAGGAGGGTTTAAGCAGATGGCCATGTTTTGCCACAAACTTGTTTGTGATTCTACGTTTTCCTTTTCAGCTGAACTTTTCTGAACTGCCAAATAATGATCCTGTTTCTGAAGCATTTCTTTGTCTGCAGTGGAAAAACAAACAGAGCCTTAAATCTTTATTTCAGTGCATCAGGATGAATGTTTTGTTTTAGTAAGCAAAGTTCATCCTAACAGTCTGAAAGAAGTTTGACACGTTTTTTTTCCCGGAATACTTTGTTCCATCTCTGTGGGAGCTGTTGTTGCTGTATTCTGCTGTATGAACTGAATGAACACATCACAGGTGTTTAATCTCGCTCAGCTTTTATATTTCCCTCCTCTCCCTCTCCTTCTTCTCCATCTGATTTATGTTTCTTTATTTTGAAGAACAGCTTTTGTAATTTGCAAACATTACCCAGAATATGTCTTTGCTCTGCCGCCTCGTAAATTCCTCCTTTCACACCTCAAACTGTAGTCGGAGCAGTTTTTTTTTTAAAACTCTGCTTGAATGAAAAGCAGCATGTTTACTTTTTGGTATCACGGTTTTTCTTTGACATTGTAAAATCTTAAACACGATCCCTTTCTGTTTACACCTCCCACATCACATCAGATCTATGCAAAAAGGTTTTAATGCACTTGCTCAAATTTATGTTTGACATTTTGAGCATGTGCACATTCTGTATGCAGCAGCCTGCATATCTGAGGGATTTCAAACAAACTATTATTATTATGTGTGCCTATGTTTTTGTTCTCTTTGGTTTTTTACACTTGAAATAAGAAATAAAACTGTTTCCAGTGACGTCAGACTCTGGGTTGTGGTACAGGCTGATGTGTAAATGGCGCCATCTGCTGGTCAAAGTTAAAAACTGCACCAAGTTAAAGTAGTTCTTCAAAATGTGTTTTAGTCGGTTTTAAGTAGAGCCACGAATAGGTACACGCCTTTTATTAAATGTATTTTATTTATATAAAATCATTCACAACTAAAAAGTATTTTGCATATATTAAAACGGAAAGTTTATTTAGCTTGATTTGACTTAAATGGCTAACTTGGGCCGAAATTGACTAAAAAATGTATCTTTTATTTTATTATGAAATGTTTATTTACAAAATAAATGCTTGAAACGTTTTTAAATGAGCTAAAAAGTAAATACAACCATTTAAGTTTATTTAATATTGGCTGTAAAAGAGAAAAACTTATCATACTTGAAATGTTTGCTGATTTATGAAACCATTCAATATACTTTTATGTGTCTAATTAACTTTCTAATGTAACATCTCACAAGAAATAAAACAAAATGGTTTTATTTAGTATTAAATCATAATCACATTTCAGGTGGGAATATTCAGCCCATCTCTTGCTCCTCCTGAACTTTTACACTATTTGTGCCTTACATTTAAATCCCGCCAGCTTTGAGACAAACTGTTACGCGTGTTGATGTTGTCTTTTCCGACTGTCCTTGAGAAGTCCTTGAAGGCAGCAGCCCCCTGTCTGAGCGGGGTCCGGACCCTGGAAGTTGGACTACGTCAACAGGCTCGCGGAGACCGTCCCATCCCTCAGAGGAGCAGAGTGGAGGCGGCGCGCGGCACTCACTCCCGAAACATCCCCAAATGTAGCGCCGTTTTGCGTTTCTTGCGCATTTTCCCCGCATGTGGCCATGCGCGTAAAGCCGCACCGAACAGCACTTACGCGCTAACTTTTGCGCAGAGGAGCTCCAGCTGAAGAAGATGTTGGCGAGAAAGAGCATCATCCCGGAGGAGTTCGGTCTCCCGGGTCTGGTCTCGCGGATGCCCCGCAAACCAGTGTTCAGGGATCGCGTGAACAAGGCGCGCTTCATCGCCAAGAACGGCTCGTGCAACTTGGCGCACAAGAACATCCGCGAGCAAGGCAGATTCCTGCAGGACGTCTTCACCACGTTGGTGGATCTGAAATGGCGCTTCACCCTGGTCATCTTCACCACGACGTTTGTGAGCAGCTGGCTGCTGTTCGCCATGAGTTGGTGGCTGGTGGCCTTTGCGCACGGAGACCTGAACCCGGAGCGCCAAAACGGGACCGAATGCGTCACAGATGTCAAGTAAGAAACTCACAAACCATCCTTGATGCTGTGTTAAAGTAGTTTTGAAAGGATTTATTAGCATTTTTCACTGTTTTTCCTCTCCATCCTGGTTTGATCTAAACTCCCACCCCTTTCTTCACCTCGCTCTCCATTTTGGAAACTCCTCAGAGGAAGAGGAGGGAAATGAGACACGGCAGTTTTGCGGAGTTATGAAACTTTAATTTCAGGAGAAACACTTGATGTTGAAAGATTCCTGGAAGTGAGACGAATTTTTAACACCTCCATAACTCTTCACCTTACCCCATCCTTTTACTCACCTCTTATCCCAGTAGTCCCATTATCCTTTCACCAGTTTCCTCTTTTCACTGACAGTCATACAGGTGTATTTGCATCTTTGGCCTAATAACACAAATAATAAATGTTTTATTTTTACTGTTCAGATGGTTTTACTGCATCAACAAGGCCGATGGGGTCTAGTTTCTTTAGTGATGAAGATAGTTGTCAAATGGTTTTAGAAACATAATTATATGTAAATGTACCTCAGAGGGCTACCAGGGATTCTCAGAAAGGCTAAACATCTTTTAAAAAACTGCCACAGGTGGCAGATTTGATGTTTTATTGGCAGAAAAAGCAGACTAAATAAACTCTGAAAGTTCATTCAAGCATCACACAATAATAAAGCACGGTGGAGGTGTCGTCATGATGTGATGCTGCTTTTCTGGATCCCGCCATCAAGAAGCTGAATGTAAAAAAAGGATGATAAACTTCCTGCTTCAACTCCTCCTCTCCTCAGGTCGTTCACTTCAGCCTTCCTGTTTTCCATTGAGGTTCAGGTGACGATAGGCTTCGGGGGACGCATGATAACAGAACAATGTCCAACTGCCATCACTGTCCTCATCCTGCAGAACATTGTGGGACTCATCATTAATGCCGTCATGCTGGGTGAGGTTGAGGAACTAAACCTGCAAAGTTTCCAATTAAAAAGTCATATTGAAACTGTTAAGGCATTAATCTGAGCGATTTCGTCTTTATTTTCTTTGTAGTCTGTTTAATTTTCTCTATTATGTTTTATATCTATTACATCACAGTATTTGCTGCCAAATAAGGTCGTGGACTTCCTGGTAATCAATGTGGTGAATCTGATACGTTGACATTTTTAGTAAACTTACCAATAAAATGTGTCTCTGCCGGGAGATTAGCGTATTGCTGTAATCAAGCTACAAAGATGGCGGAACTTCCCATGACCTGGAGGGGGGCGGAGCTTAACATGCCTCATTCACATTTAAAGAGACCGCACCAAAACGAGTCGCTCTGAAGACGCACTTCAGAACAGGGTTATAATAAGGTGTGTGTGGAGCGAGAATAAGGAGGAATTCAGACCAAAGCATTGAGCTTCTTCTTTATAAAGATAATAAATTCATCATTTACATCTCATGTGTCAAACTCCGGTCCTCGAGGGCCGGTATCCAGCAAGTTTTGGTGTTTACCTGCCCTAACACACCTGATGCAAATAAAATGGATCTTGTCCATCTATCAAGTAATTTCAGTCAGCTGTGTCAGAGCATGGAGACAACAAAAACCGTCTGGATACCGGCCCTCCAGGGACTGAGTTTGACACCCCTGGTTTCCATGTTAAAAGGATTTAAAAGCATCGTGTATCTGCTTTAAAAACCTGGTGGAAGTGGCATCAGGCTGTGGTAACATTTTTTAAAGCCAAATGTGTTGAATTTGAATCTTTTAAAGATTTTCAAGTGTCTGAATTGGTGTGTCTTTCTGTCCTCAGGTTGTATCTTTATGAAGACGGCGCAGTCAAACCGTCGTGCAGAGACGCTGATTTTCAGCCGCCATGCTGTGATCGCTGTGAGGAACAACCGCCTCTGCTTCATGATTCGCATTGGTGATCTGAGGAAGAGTATGATCATTGGAGCGACTGTCCGGCTACAGGTGTTTACGTTTATTACTTTCCCTTAACTTGCTTTTTTCCTCCTCCTGGACTTTTATTTCTGTTGTTTTTTTCTTTATGTCATCTGAAGACCAAAATGCTTAATTCAGAATTTAACTGTGAAACAAATACAGCAAAATGATGGAATTTAAATACTTTGTTTTAAAAAACAAAAACAAACAAAATGTTTCATCTGGATTTATTTTATGTAAAATAACAGAATATAAATATCCTGCAGGTGTATAAAAAAAAACAGCTAGTTCAAGGCTGTCTGTTATTACTCATTATTACTACAATTAGTTTTAGTAGAAGTAGAAATCTTCTGCGTTTGTGCAGGTGGTGAGAAAGACAACCACACCTGAGGGGGAGGTCATCCCCATCCATCAGATCGATGTCCAAACGGAGAGCGCCGTGGCGAGCAACAACCTGTTCCTGCTCGCACCACTCATCATCTGCCACGTCATCGACAAGAACAGGTACAGTTTGGAGATGTATCTGGCCACTTGGCACCGCCATTGGTAGCTTAAAACTCTGTTTGTGTCTCTCAGCCCGCTGTACGACCTGTCGGCCATGGAGCTGCCGTGCAGCGACTTGGAGGTGATCGTCATCCTGGAGGGAGTCGTGGAGACGACAGGGATCACGACGCAGGCCCGGACCTCCTACGTGTCCGAGGAGATTCAGTGGGGTCACCGATTTGTTCCCATAGTAACGGAGGAGGAGGGCGTTTACTCGGTGGACTACTCCAAATTTGGAAACATGGTGAAAGTAAGTTTTTAACCCTTCGTGCTCTGCAGGATTTCTGAGCATCATCACTCACTGAGCGGTTTCTCAGGAGGGGTGTGTGGAGGGTTTATATAATGATCCTCTGTGGCTGGAATAAAGCAGGGATGTTTTGGCGGAGTTGGTGTTGTGAGGTGAGATGCAGCTGCATCTATTCATGCTTTCATTTTACATTCTTTTAGTCTCATAATCAACCATCTGAGGCTGAAAACGTAGCAGGGAAAAAACCTGCTGAGTCCTCATACGAGGACATCTTATATTATTATTACTAAATTAAAATGTCAAACATTAACGCTGTGGTGTCAGAAGAGCTGTTGTTTTCCATTTTAAGTTATATTTATATCTAATAAGTAGCCTACACAGTAAAGTATGTACAAACAATATTTATAATAGTAAATATAAGAAATGTTATTTATTGGTTCCTCCTAACCTGAAATAGCTGGAAGACTTGTGTCAAACTGAAGCTCAAATGTTAACAGACAGAAAACAGAATATGAAGGGATTAACTTCATCCATCTCGTTTTGTTTGCCCTCTAGGTGGCGACGCCGTGCTGCAGCGCCAGAGAACTGGACGAGAAGCCGTCCATCTTGATCCAAACCCTGCAGAAGAGCGAGCTGTCTCACCAGAACTCTCTGAGGAAGCGTAACTCCATGCGGCGCAACAACTCCATGCGGAAAGGCGCCGGAAGCAGCGCCAGCCTGCGCAGGAACAACTCTGGCCTCATCTCACCCAAAGTCCAGTTCTTCACCCCGAGCGAAAGCGGCCAGAACCTGAACGCCGTCACCTGACACGAGGCCTCCCGCCGGCTGGCCTGCTCCTCCTGCGGGGGAGGTGAACTGTGGGGCTCTCCGGTCCCCTGGTTCTGTTCCTCGCCTTGTCTCAAGTCGTGTTTTATGTTAGCGGTTCACTGAACATTTCTCAGCACTGACACAATCACAATGTAGATTATGATATAGAAAATAGTCGAGTCACATTCTGGCAAACACGTGGAGCCGATGTGATGTGGAGTGAAACAGCACTTTATAGCCCGAAACCCTCCGTTTGCACATGAACACCTTAGTTTTAGCCTGCATCCTCTGCTGTTTAACACAATATTACATTTTTTTCCATAACTTATCCATGTTTCTGCTTCATTAAATATTTTGCATTTTGGTTCATTTTTGCTGCTTGTTCGGGGAGGAGGGGGACATAACGCAAATATTCTTCTATTTACGTCTTATAGATAAGTAATTACCATGCCGCATGTTATCCATGCAGACTGAGAATAAATCCTCTTTTGGTTGAAATGGTTTAAATATTTACTTTGTGAAATGAGCCTCTGATAAACGCTGTTTATATATTGCACGTGGATGCGGTGCAGATGTGTCCGCATCTACAAGCTGTGTGTTAACGCAACACCATACCGGGACGTAAAGGTTTAACTGTTTTTCTAATGATGATGCAATATTAAAAGGTACGTTCGTTTTTTGTAAATCTGCAAGCAGCATAATAAAGATGCAGAATATGAGATTGTTTTTTAGAATTAAGATGATGCAAAGTGTAAGCACTCACATTATTACAAAGATGTAAGAAAGAAACACAATAACAACAATGACTTTAAAATGTGTTGACAAAT
Organism: Kiunga ballochi; assembly: GCA_037177335.1. Taxonomy (NCBI): domain Eukaryota; kingdom Metazoa; phylum Chordata; class Actinopteri; order Atheriniformes; family Pseudomugilidae; genus Kiunga; species Kiunga ballochi. The sequence continues at coordinate 2,686,827 of JBAMIG010000025.1, forward strand.
TCTGTCAGGATGCTTCACCCTGTCAAAATAAAAGCTTTTAAAATGGACAGACGAGGTACAGACATGTAGCGAACAGCAAAAAGAGCACGTAGGTGTGATCTATGGACAAAGTTCAGGCACTAATATTGCACATATGTGTCTGTTAGTCCATATAAAAGTATATTGCACCATTTCTCAGTAAGATGTGACGGCTCTCACATGATCATGGCAACCTGTCAGATGTCATGCTGCTGCTCTTAATGTTTGCTTATTTAATTCGTTATGGAAACAGTTATAAAAATGTAACATTCAAATTTAATATCACAAAGGAAACGGACCAGAAAGAAGTATAAACTTATGTCTTCCCCTTCAAAATGTAACATTTCTAATAACACATAAAAGCTGTCACACAGCCACTTTTCTATTTTATATGAAAGCACATAACAGAAGGTGTAGAAGAAGATGCTACTCTGCAGTGTCCTACATTTTTATCAAGCAATGCTTGACACTTTTTTAATACATTCATAGATTCAGATTTCTTAAATTTACTATTAACACTTCCACAAACTGACACCTTTAACAGAAATACTTTTCCCTCGTCTCTGTCCTGAATCTGTTTTTTTTTTTTATCATTAGCAAATAAGATACATTTTAGTAACTTAGAAACCAACACAATATCATTCATATAAATAAGAAAAGCATGAAAGTTTATAATGAAGTTTGGGAATATTTTACTTGTTTAATGGAGATCATTCTGTAGGCCTATATAATGTGATTGGGAGTGTGTGTGTGAACAGGATAAGATCAAAGTTAAGGACTGATTTTCATCAAATTTTCAGGAAAGTGTTAAAATTGGACAAGGAAGAAAATATTATATTTTGGCGTGGATACAAATAATCGTCTGGATACAAGAATGTGTCAAACTATTCTTCTTTTTTTTTTTTTTAATAGTCTTTATTGACAATTGTTCAAGACAAAACAAAACATTATACAGGAACAGTTCAACAGGCTGGGGGTTGGAGAATACAGACAATAGAGT
>JBAMIG010000025.1:2698048-2714641 GCA_037177335.1 Kiunga ballochi
GTTTTTTAATTGCATTACAGGAAATAAAGAACTTTTTCACAATATTCTAATTTTCTGAGACAGTCCTGTATATGTGTGTATATATATATATATATGTGTGTGTATATATGTGTATACACGTGTGTGTATATATTTACATGTATTCCCTTATGTATGAGGAGGGGAGAGGTATTTGTTGCTTAACACTATTTAAGTGATAAAATAGTTTGCTTTTTTTTTAAAAGATTACTGTAAAACATAATTTAGCTACCAGTACTGGTTGGCTAAGGGTTCCACATACATACCACTGGTGGGTGGGATATATCAACTTGTGATGACATCTGTTTCACATTGAAGGATATACGTATACTATAGACCACTATACACTATCTACCCACCCACTGAACCCAGAGAAGCATGCAGGAAGTAAGGCCTTATATGGAAGATGAACACACCACATATACATTATCAGGACATCACATCATTATCAGGTCGTACACATTATTCTATCACAGGTGTCATCATGTTGATATATCCCACTATTCTACATTATAACTACTAAGTTCAAGGGGGGGATTAACTCCCCCTTGTGTCCTGGCGTCCTGGCTCCCCCTTGCCGTAGCTCTTAGATTGGAGGGCCTAAGTACCCTTTGGTGATTCGAACTCGCTTCATCCCGTGTGGGATGATGGTAACCATGCCAGCTGAGCTAGCCAGTGGCAAACACTGACCTGCGTATTTGTGTTTATGCAACAAACAGAACTGGATTTTACTTAGTAAAAGTATTTTTTACTGCTTACTTGACTATCAAACACAAATCACTGGCAAAAAAGGAAGATTTGGATGAAAGTTTTTAAGTAAATAAGGTATCATCACTACTGAAATGTTAGGGATTTGAACCCGGGTCGTCTGCACTAACAGTTAACGCTGTAACCACTCAGCCATTGATCTGGCAGGTAAACATGGACGTTTGTTTCATCTGTTTTAGAGGAAGCCACGGGGAGCTGGACACAATTATACATATTTATACTGGTCAAGTTTAGAGTTAACTCTTTAGTTTCTGTATTATCTCCATTTAAATCAAGTCAAGACAGATTGATTTTCACTCTACTTGATTTTATTAAGCAAAGTGTCAGAATGGTCTGCAGTTCAGTTTATAAAACAAAGTAGGAATGTCATGAGCAGTATGCGTATTAAACTGAAAAACTGTGACCTGTAGTGTGTCTGATGACGGAGCGATTGTGGAGGTGTCACAATAAACAGTATTTGACACAAAAGCAATGAAAATATGACAAACTAAAGCTATGTCACATTGGTGTTGCAGCTATTTATAAACTCAGGAGGCTTAAATCAAGTATTTCTGCAATAGCCATGTTAACTTAGATCTCTGTTCAGATTTAAAAACTACACTGGCCTTAAAATATGCATTACTAAAGTACTGCAGTTTGCCTGTGAGACATTGCACATGAAGTAATAAAGTTTTTAGATCATTGCTGTAACAAAGAGTAAAATAAAAACAACCTGCTTCTTCCATCATGCCTCCAAATTGAAATGCAAACTTTCTTACAGCCCACCTGAAAAGTCTTTTCTTTGAAAGTAACATTCACAAGCGTATAGTTATTTTATCTCTAAAGTAAATACCTGTAAGTAATATATAAAAAATAAAGCTTCCTCAGAGGAAACACTCCACTGCTACTCATAAATCAGATTATTAACATAAATCCACTGTACATATCAGACTTTAAAAGATATATTTATATACTGCCACCTGTTAATGATTTACATCCAAGAATAAAATAAAATCTTCAGTCAGTAATTTTCTCTTTTTAAAGCGATCAGTAAAAACATGGAGGCTGGTGCGACAGTACTTCACACAAAGATTCCTAACAAAGCTAGGACTACTGCTCATCTTTACCACAGTGTCAGTGACTACACCTCCCATCTTTGTTTCTCTTCTTCAGTGTCTCGTTGATCAGAGCAGCATGGACTCTTGCAGGGCGAACGCTTCCTGTGCGTGCCTGTAATGTGCCCCTCCAAACAGCTGCTGCCGTACGACCGGCTGCTGTTCTTGAAACTGCGTCCTGTAGTGAGCCAGGTCGCCTGGGTTGGAGGGGAAAGTGAACTCCTGAACGGGAGACATTTGGGCTCGCTGGAAACTGGGAGAGCGGGGCATCCCACCTGGGGATTGGGGAAGGGGGTCATTGTCTGGGTCCCATTGGGTCACATCTACAGCCTGCCGAGCTCTGCTTTCTGGCAGGTAATGAGGGTGCACCTCACCTCTCTGATGCCCCTCGAACCTGTAGTCCACCTGAGCGTAGATCTGTGCGGTTGATAAAGGTTGTTGCCTGTAGATGGGAGTGGACCTGCTGTGGGCTTCTAGCTGTGGGGGAGACTGGGCGTTTGGGAGGTTGTGGGTTGAGCCGGGTGGTGGCTGCCTGCGGTAAGTGGCGAAGGAGTTATTCATGAGAGCCTTCTCAGGCGAGCGGTTATTGTGGTGTCGTTGGGTGGTTGCATATGCTAGCTCCCCATACGCCATGCCGGAGGGGGGAGCATACAGTCTATCCTCCCCCTTTTTGTCCAAAGTCACACTGTAGGCTGGATGAAGGATGGGAACCTCAGTGGTTCTTCCTGGAGAGTAGTGCTGGGAAGGTGCATGGTACCGAGTCTGACTGCCAGAGAAGCCGCCTTGGACTCCTCCTGGACTGTTGTGGGGGAATGCAGGAAGAGAATGTTTAGCTATTCTGGGCCCTGATGCGATGGAGATGACGCTTCCAGCCAGGCTTGATCCATGGCCCGGACTTCCTTGATGAAGCGCCGATACAGCAAAGGGCGTCTCGCTGCGAGGAGCCCACATTCTGGACGGAGGTCTCTCAAGCTCCAAGATCTCAAAGTCCTGCTCTGGTAGACCTGGTACATTATCGTACTGGGAGGCGTTCGAGCCACGATCGGAGCCAGGAATGAACCCCTTGGAGCGAGGACGGCGATGGAGCAGGGCACCGTCATCAGGGCTGGACGGGGCTGGAGACGTTCCTCGGGTCTCTTTAGCTGCTGCTTTCACAGCCTCTAGCTTCGTCTCTGAGGGCTTGTACCAGCGGGGACCAATGTCTCTACGGGAGCTGGAAGCTGCGTTGGAATTGTGGTTGGCTATGGCGTGGGTCTGAAGCTTCCCTTTATCCACCGTAGTGAGCGGTGGTGTTGGTTTTGGGGCCGACAGGGGAGGAAGTCCTTTCTCAGGTGTGGTGGACGTCGACCATTTTTGCTGCTCGCTTGAAATCTCACTGGATCTCCTGGAGTGGGTGTCTCTTTTTTCCACCTTCTGGTGGCGAACTGGTCTGTCCAACGAGTCCCGGCGCGCCCGACTCGAAGATCGACTGTCCTGCTGATCCGGTACGGGACTGGAGTCGTCCCTGGCCAGCTCAGCTGGCTCTGCGTGGCTTTGACCGTTCCCCACATGGTTCATCTCTGACGCTACCTCAGGAGGAAGCTGCCCCAGAAGCTTCTTTGGAAACTCTTCGTCTTTACCTGCAACATGAGAAGTGCGCACACGTCAGAACACGATCGGAAAAACCAAATGAGAAAACACCGTGTGGCGCTGATTCACATCAGATGAAGAGTCACAACGGGGACATGAAGTCATGCAACAACACTGCCATATAGAGGTCAAAATAAAGGAAGTACATTCATGACAACACCTGATCACAGACAGAAGAAAGTTACTTTCACTACATGTTACTAGCTGCAGCTCCAGACATGAACGATCAAACAGAAATAATTCTGGATCAATGAAACTCCCAGTAAAGGCGTTAAAACCACGGGCATCATTTTAACTGCTCACAGAGATCATCTTTCTAAAACTAGATGTAGAAAACTAGAACAGACCATGATGTATAAAGTGACAACGTTAACACAAAAGAGCAAGTGGTGCAGCCACAGTGAACGTACAACAGGGTGGTGCTGGGACTGGAAGGGAAACCAGAACAGCAGGTTTCCATTAACAGACTTAATGGCAATTTATGGTGGAACATAAAGTGTTGCATCATCTGCATAGATGCTCCTCTTACAGACCAGAGGCCTCATTTATAAAACTTTGTGTAGAATCTCTACTAGAAGTGAAAAAACTATCCCACTGGGATCACAAGGTTCAGGCGAGTCGATGGATCTAACACTGGATCCAGTTCAGTACATAGATGTGAGAGCCTGTAGAAATCTAAATCTGCTTATCATCATCATCATCATCATCATCATCGTGAGTCTGGAAATATTTGTGCTTACTCTTACTGAGCTCTGATGCTTAAATATGTATTTATGGGATAAATACCTCATATCTATAATAATCCATGTTTCCATTTTATTGTTAGAATGATAAAAAGTCTGATGTGAATGATAACAAACATGGTTTAATGTGGCTTAAATGTATGATCTTATCCGTTATGATGCCAGTTTCCTCCAAAATGCACTTTTCTTCGGCACTTTTTAAAATAAATCACAAACTTTGCTTGGAACTAACACATTTTCAGACCCGTTTTGGGCGTAAGCAGCTTAATAAATGAGGTCACAGAACACCTAAACCCTTATGGCCTGATGTATATTTAATACGTACTGTATCTGTTTCTGACACGTTTTGCATCACTTTATGGTAGAAACTTTACTCTAACCCCAGTTGTTCACCAGGATACTGGTCCCCTGCACCCTGGTGAATACTATAAAGCACTCTGATGCAGATCAAACCAAACTCTGGTCCACTGGAAAGCCAGGCTCTTGGGTTACTTGTAAAAAGGTTGTCCAGCGACCAAAAAGACAGGAACTTCTGTCTAACGCAATATAGGACATAGGAAAAGGAAGGAGGAGGAAAAACAAATGCGTGTTTATTCAGAACATGCATGTTCTGCTTTTAACAGCAAAGATGTTACTACATACATGTCTAAACTAAGTGAACACTGAACCAAAGGTGTGATTGTGTGAAACTATCCTGGTGTAATAAAACCACTCTTTTTAAAGATGTCACATATTAATATGCAGTGGATTCACCTTAATGCAAAACAAATTGATTCAATAAATATTTAATATCTACTATTAGTCATATGTATCTCATTCTATGTGACGTATGCATGTTCTCCCAGTGTCAGTGTGGGTTCTCTGGCTTCCTCCCATCGTCCAAACGCATGTTAGACTGACGCTTAGGAGCAAGTATTAGCATGTCCGGTTGTTTGGCTTCCTGTGTTGACCCTGTGACTGACCTGTCCAGCGAGCACGCTGCCTAGAGCTGGATTATTGTTTATTGGATGGATTAGTGGCACAATGGACAGAAAAACAGAAAGAATAGGTGAAAATTGTATTGTCTCACATTTTAGTCACTGAATCAGAATAAAGTGAAGCTGCCATCAGATTTAATTTTTACAGGCTTATTAATGATAATTATTGATTAATGATAGAAACCAACTGTTTGACTCTTCTGTATATATGTAATAAATGTATATGAAAGATGCTCTATAAATAAAATTTGATTAGCTATAGGAGCCGTATCGTTACCTGGGCAGGTAAGCTCGAAACAGCAGAGGGTTTTTAGGTGCAATACGTTATGAAGTTTTATCTCATGCCAGATCAAAGGAAGAAATGATGACTGAACCTGGAACTAGAAGAATCAGAAACCTGCCCCAGTAGCCCCAGTAGGAGTTCAGGCTTAGCTGCTTCAACATGAACGCATATCTACATCAATCCAGCATCTCATTTTCATATTAGTGACTTTTTTCAATTGTTTTCACACTACAGCGTAACACAATAGGAATAAATGTTACATTTTAATTCATAAAACGTGTTTCTGTGACTGGTCACACTCCTGCATGATTCACCGAGGCTGGCTAAGATCTCCCCACATAAGCAGCAGGTTGTTTGTGTCGCTTCAAAATCAGCTTCAACTGTTTATTTGTCCAGATATTTTCACTCACTGAGCAGCGTCTGGCATTAGCAGCTAACACACGGGAAAACAAACACACTTTGCACTGTCAGACATAAATTAAAATGTAACTTTTCCTGTTTTAGGTCAATGAAAATTCACTCAACTATTACTATTTGTTTAATGTCTTTTTTTTTAGACTTTGGTTTATTATATTAGTCACAATGGAAAATTTACATACAATTCATTAGTATTTTGTATTATTGCCTTTAAACTGTAGGACTTGGGTCAAATGTTTAGGAAATCCCTTCACAAGCTTCCCACTATAATATGTGGGAATTTAGATATCCCTCAATACACTATACATTGTGTTCTTTTTTCATGATGCTTTCTATTTAGTGAAGTTCTCCCTCCGGCAGCAAAACAGCCCCACAACATGATGCTACCACCCCCATGTTTTACAGTAGGGATGATGTTCTGCGGGCTTCGCCCCTTTCTTCTCCAAACATAATCAGACCACATGTCTCCAAAGATTTAAGTCTATCCGTGTGTGCGTTAGCAAACGTATCTGGCTTTTAGATGTTTAGATGTTTATTTTGGCGTAATGTCTTCTTCCTGGGAGACTATCCTTTTAGCCCACGTCTGTAAAGTACTCGTGTCACACACTCTTACCAGTTTCATTCAGCTTCTCCACGAGCTCTTTTGTTTTTGGGTTGTTCCGGACATTTTGGACTAAAGCATGTTCATCTCTGGGACTCAGAACCCGTCTCCTTCCTCAGTGATACAATGACATCCCCATCATGTTTTTACTTTTGCGTATGATTGTCTGAACAGATGAACGTGGCACCTTCTGGCATCTGGAAATTTGCCCAGGATCAACCAGACTTGTGCAAATTTAAATTTAACATGTTTCACAAAAAAAGCAGTGCTTTAAATGTAATATGGTCAGATACATCCACAGGTCCGTAAACCAATCAGAACTCTCCAATGTGATGACATCATCATCTGGGATGTTCCAGATTTTTTAAAGGCAGAGTTCTATTTTGACAAATGTAATAAAAATGTGTTTTATCCTTTTTATCCTTTTTTGACAAATATAAATAATTTTGTGAATTCCCATTGACCGAAAACAGGAAAAGTTGTCAAAAGTTGTCATTTTTTTGCGTCTGACAGTAAGAAAAAAAACAACAAATGTGTGTTTTTGCAAAGTGTGTGTAAACGTCTGCTTTGCACGGTACCAACTGTCAGGGTTGCAGATGGAAACAGTTTGGTCACATCACAAGCGTGAACAAACTACCATCATTAACCCAATGCCTGATTTTGTTCCAGTTAAAAATGGATCCATTAGTTTTTGCAGATTTGTTATCAGAATTTCAGAGCGAATCCACTGAATGAAAAGTTTCCTCAGGATAGTTTAACCGATTTTTTTTTTTTTTTTCATCACAGCTCTTTAATTTGTGAAAATAACCTGGCAGATGCATCATGTCTGATTACTCCCCGATGACTGATGGGCACATAAATGTTATCTGAAAATCCCTTAAATATTAGATAAAAATTTTAATGAATCCATTAAGGAAATCAGTGATAATAACTGGCTACAAATGAACATTAACTGAATGCAATGCCTTCCATTAGCCTCTAGGGGGCGCATTACATCACCAGTTTGTCTATTACAGTGCAAGTTAAAGGAATTAGGGCTTAAAGTGAAACTCGGGGTGAGTACGTCCATACTTATACCAAACTCGCGTGAAAAAGGTTAAAATCTGTGACAGGAAAAACCCAAATGCTGTGGGACAGACAGGGGACAGACAGATGGACAGATACATGTGTAAGAAAGACCAGTCAGGATAGCCCACCGGTTACTGTTGTAGGAGGGAATGTGGCCGCCACTCACAGCCACACTTTTGTTGTTGTTGGCTAACATTGTTTGGAAGAAGAGGGAGAGAAGGCAGATTAATGAGGAGACAGCAAGACTGGAAAAACACAGAGCTACAAGCTTAATACAGCAGGTCAGCTGATTTAATCTGGTTTACCACATTAGGACTAGGGCTGTGCATCTTTGAGAACCTAATGATTTGATTCGTACCTCGATACACTGGTCCTGATTCCTGTACAGCGCAGTCTCAATACAATTTGACGTGATTGAATAAGAATATGGGCCCACTACTTTTTAGTCAATCCCTAACACATCCACTAACTCAACAAGCAAAACTTAAACACAGAAGAGTGCATTTATCTTCAATTTATTGAATAATAAAGAACAAACAAAGTGCGTTTTGATTAATGTTAGCAAAGAGCTCATACTAATTATTTGGAGCTTACTGATATACAATTAAACTCAACAAGATGACATTAAATGATGCATTATGCGTCTTACACGCCCCAATAAACGAGCGACAGCAGGGATCTTCAGCGCACGCTGCGAATCCAAAATTAGGGTGCAAAACACTTTAAATGTAACAGACCAGCCAGCCAAGCCGCAACAGTCATATTACCAGCGTTATCGGTGACAATAGCCGGATCTTTGGATACAAGGTCCCACTCGTCCAGCGCCACTTTCAGTAACTCTGCAATGTTTGTGCCCGCATGACTCTTGTGCATAGCTCTTGTTTGTAAAACGTGGGACATGAGCTCCCACTCCTCGTTTATGTAATGACCGGTGATGGTGACAAAGGCTTCAGTGGCTCGCGATGTCCATCCTTCACAAGTCAGAGCAACTCGAGAAGCAGACTTTAGAGCTGATTTAACATCGTCTTTAACTTTTGTATACATCTTTGGTACTGCTTTGTGGGGATCACATAACACGGATCCAAAGTATTGATCAGGAGGCAAAAGCCCGGGTTCTCGACGATACTGTAAGGGCATAATCCTTTGCAAATATACCTAACCGTTATATTCTGTGCATGGAATGAGTTCGATAGAAGTTTGGTAGTGACTGCTTTGGGTCCTGCGTGTGTATTAGTTGCGGCAGCGAGGCGAGCTTTTCAGCATGGTGTTGTTTCAAGTGAGCGCGCATGTTGGTTGTACTGCCAGTATAGGGTAGTATAGTAGTACAGTATAGTATATAGTATATTGCGTTTGTTTTATCTCGTCCATTCCCCTCTTCATTGGCTTTAAATCCAAAATATGTCCAAACATCAGCCTTGAGTGATGCCAGTGCTTCGAGGATTTTTGCCATTTTGCTATGAAATTTCCTTACTTGCACTTGCTTGTCCATTTGAAACTGCGTGGCACTGCTGCGCCCCCTAGTGCCTTGTGGGAATATTGATTCTAAGAGCTAGAAAATCGATGTTGAGTCTGTTTTAATTAAACCAATCTGAATTTAAAAATAAATATTTTGAGCACAGCCCTAATCAGGACAGCCATTTTTATCACACATGTGGAGGAAAATAAACCTTTGATCCCATAAAAATGACTAAATATTGGTTAATTTGTTCAGCTAAGAATCAAATCTACAGTAAAACATTTAGACTGATTATCGCCATCTCTGCTGTCATCACTTTGCACAAAGCTTCCCTGTTTGACAACTGGTTTTCTCTCCCGTGTGCAGCTTGTAGTACCTGGTGCAGGTAGATCCAGCTTTGCCCTCCTGAGCTCCGTCATGGACGCCTGTAGTTGCTCGATTACAACGTCATCCTCAAAGTAGAAATTTTGGGATAAAGACACCTGCAGAAACTCCACCAGCTCCTCCATGGACAACCTCATCAGGTGCTCTGTAAGCCACACACACACACACACACACACGATTTTCTAGTCTCCTGAGAGGACTCCAGCAATGTCTCAACACTGTAAACTCTTACTCTTGTGCATTTTGAGGATAGTGTAGGACATGGCAGGCAGGAGCCGTTCGCCCTCTAAAATGTAGATGTCCCAGATCCTGAGGGTGAGGGTGAAGGGAGTCTGTACACAAACGGGAGGAAGATTAGGAGTTTTTATATCCTTTTAACGTTAAAATAACTCAAACTGAAAAATATGACCACTCTAGGATAGAAAGGTATATGTAGGTGTATGTGCAGCATCATTTTCTGTATATACACACTTAAACGTGCACAAAAATACGTACTTAAGGGCTAAAAAAGTGCATTTTGCATGATATGTCCCCTTTAAAACCTGCAAAATGCAGCGTCAGGGACCAGCGTTGGTCATCCCTGGACTAGACAGACTGGTCTGAAAAAGACCCAGTACCGGATCAACTGTTTTTTAACCACTCAGAAATATACAGGGCATACATCCTACCCCTCTTTAAAAAAATCACTATTATATATAAAAAATCCAGAATAAAATGTTTGTCTTTGCAGTCAGTAGTTTTCAGGGAAGCATCTCCTTTAGATATGAGGACATTTCTTAAACTTTGACATGTGGAAAGCTGCAGGACTCACTCTGTCCAGGAAGCACTGGAAGAACCACTTCATGGTGTACAGACTTGTAAACACCTCCTGGTTGTCCTGCAGGGACACAAACCAGCAGCGATTAGCGTGTTTAGCGGTGATCTGATCAGTTTCCTTAGGCGTTTTAAGCGTCTCACCAGGTGGTTTTTCAGTTTGGGCAGCATCTTCTTCAGGATGCGGTCGTGGTGCTCCTGGAAACGCATCAGCTTTGGGAAACCAGGGACAAAAAACCCTGAAGGATGAGACGGAGAGGTTCAGTGCAAAGCAAAGCAACTCGCTCTGGAAATGCAGCGCATCTTTCATCACAGCGGCTAGCATACCTGATGATAAACAACATTTATCAGCTTATCTGAGGCTGTGCTGAAGCTATTTTAATGGCCACCCCCTGCTGTGTTGAATCTTAACCCTGAATTCTTTAAATATTTACTCAGAAAATGTGAAAATTTAATTGACAAAGTCCCCACAAGATACATTATAGTATAGCTGTTCCAACGTATTCATGGTAGGGGATGTAATTATTGGTTAGAAGTGGAACAGCTAAAATGAGGTGATTACCGTGCATGGCGTGCTTCTGCCCCGACAGGAGTTTGACCAGAGCCCAGAAAGCGTCCTCCTCGTTCATGTAGATCAGCAGCAGAGCTGTGATCTGACTCATACCCTGGCAGTAGCCCACCTCCTGCAAACACAAACCAGTCCAAATGCTCAAACTCACCTGGCTAATGTAAAGTTGAATTTGCACAAATGTATTAGAAACTGTAACAAAAGCTGTGAACTCACTGTGTTGTACATGGAGTAGGCTGTGAGGACGTGGAAGAGAGCCTGCTGTCTGAGAAAACACAAACATCCCAGTTAACGCAACCATTCTCCAGTTCACACATCTTCAGCTTCCAGTCACAAGGCATTGTTCCTCCTAACAAGCCCACACATGAGAGGACTTCCATCCAAAATATTTACTGCCTGAAAATCTGAGACAAATACCAGAAACATGTAAACAGACTTCTTATAAAGCCCTTTTCCAGTCAAGGTTCTTTATATTACACAGCACATTCACACCCTGGTTGGTACATCAGGGGGCAACTTGGGTTTCAGTGTCTTGCCCAAAGACGGACCTGCTGGCAGGATGTGACATGCACTCCTCATATGACCATAACGTCTGAACTGTATAAGCAGAAAAATCACCCCTATAGCAGAACACCTGCTACAACCGTCCAATCACAGGCAAGATTTCAAAGGATCGTCACACATTTGGTATCGTAATTCCTGAAGTATTTGTGCTGATAAAAAATTCGATCACAAAAGTTCACTGCTGTTCCTCCTGACTCCTGAGCGACTCGCTGCAAACAGCTCGCTCCAGCTTCCCTGCAGTCCTCAATGAGTGGATGAGTCCTCATCATTATAAAGGTGCAATTAAAACATGAGCGGGGTGTTGTTTTCTCACACCTTCCCTCCATTGGAGGCTCTGTGCTACTCAAACTGTTGCACTCACTTGACATCGTAGCGATTCATGAACATGATGTGGTCCCTGTAGGTCCTGTTTACGTCCAAGTCAATCTGCCGGATGTCGGGGGACAGTCCTCTGGCTCTGGCTTTCAGCTTCTAAACATCGGCACAACAATCCCAGAAGCAGAGCTTAAACACACTCGTATTGCATCATCTTTGCAGGAAGACAAACTAAACAACAGGAATTAGTTTCTATGGCAACAAACAACGATGCATCCTAAAATGAGCGGTCAAGCTGGTACATGATCAAGCGTGTACCAGAGGAGTTAGATTACATCCATTTTTGTTTTTATAGTCACTAAGATTTATTTACTTGTATCTTATTGTTTTTTGCGGCTCCTCCAGTGTTTTCCTCAGAGAACCTCTGTACTGGGGGCTTTGCCTCCGCTGTCAGGGCATGACTGTGTTTGCTGGTGTGAGGGGATCACAGCATGTTTCCTGTCAGTGAGCCGATCCAGAGCTTTATTTATTTGTACATATTGATTGTTAGCGATTTAGACTGAGGCTGTGCTTACCTCAGCAGGGTTGGGGGTGTGTGTGAACATAGGTTTTTTTTTTTGCTTATTTAATTTATTTAATATTGTTTTTAAAGTATTTTGTGTTATTTTATGTATGAAATGTGCAAAACAAAAAGTTTTATTTGATTTGGAGGGAATTTAGGAAATAGAGCTTCATGGATCAATCTTATTGATAAAAACAGGTAATCATCCTGGTGGGTATCATCATATGCACTGATGCCGCTGCTGTCTGGTTGGAGGGGGAGAATCTTATTCATTTATTGCTTTGATTGTTAAATGACTTGCTGTGATGTGTTTTTATTATTTATCTTGCTACTGGCTTTAAAACTAATGGCCTCCTGGGAGAAAGTAAAGATTTTGGATGGTATTTACTGCCCTGCTGTAAAGCTCTTCTGATGCTTTTAAATGTGCAACAACAAAAAGTTGATCATCTTCATCTGCTTTAATATGAAAACTTAAGCAAAAAACTTACATATCCACATGTATAAAAATATAAATGATTAATGGAGCTTCTATATTTTCCACATCCTTTGATTTACGAGCTCAAACTGGTCACACCTCCACACCAGCTGCAGGCACTGGTGTATTGATCCCACCAGCACCACCAAGTTTTCTGATTGAAGTTTGTCTTAAAAACTTTTCCTGAGACGAAACAAACTGCAAACAGTAAAACTTGTAAACACACATCTTTCCCACGAGCTCCGACACCGAGTTGATGTTTATGATGCTGCTGATGCTTCACAGAGGGCTGTAAGGTTGTGACTCTACCTCGTAGAAGTCTTTCTTCTCCTCTTTGATTTTGGGAACATCGAGCAGCAGGCACCACACCTCCCCTCGGAGCTGCAGGGGAATGCCCTTGTAGATCCTCCGGACCAGCTGAAAGGAAAAAAAACAGCAGCAGGGGATTGTTAGGAAGGCCTTCAGCTCAGTCTGATCAGAGCTGCACCATCTGACTCTCTGCAGCTCATTGGCTGCCTGCCACGGCAGCATGCCGGCTCATCTGTTGGACCAACGTTGTTGGGGTGGCGCACTCAGACCAGATTTACAACGTATTGGGTTTGTTTTGACCCGTGCAGCCACATCTTTCCACAGACAGAAACGTAAAAGACATTTTTTCTCGTCTTCGACAGTTAAATTTCAGATAGAGAACGCATCCAGTGAGTGTTTCTGTGTTTATGCTGCATAAAAGAAAAAGAGCCTGGATGTTTGCAGTAATGCCACCGATCCTCACACCGAGACCATTACGATATGCGTTATGAAAACAACTGAAACACATTTCTAACAGAAGCAGCTGGGAAAACCATTGGTTAGGAGAGCCAGACCGATGCTTTGCTGCACAGACAATGAAACAGAAACACTGAAGAACTGTGAATGTCATGACGTCTAACAACCAAGCTCCTGTCACAAGATAGAGAAGAAAAAAAAACCTTGTTTCATCCTAAAGCCAAAGCGTTGCTCTCTGCCTGAGCAAAGGACTGGAAGGTGAACCTGGTTCTGGCTGGACCAGCTCCAGGAGAGCCTGTAGGCCGAACGGGTAAAGACTGCTCTGCATGCAGAGGTTGACAAAAAGGTGGAAAATCAGTCAGACTGCGAGTGAGGAAGATTAAGTCTTAAAACCTAAACGGCTGGAGCAGCAGAGCTCATCATAGCAGCAAAGTCTCAGGCTGCAGCTAATAAACTGCAGTGGAGCAGAACATATACAGCAGATTTTGGAGGCGTGTGGACTGAAATGAGTCGTAGCGGACACAAAATGAAAACATCCTGATGCTGACTGTGTTATGCTAACTTCTCTAACTGACATAACACAACGATGATGCATTCACTGACTACTAACTCATAAAGCACGTCATGTTTTGAGTTATTAAAGCTGAGGAAACATTTTTATGGAGCCTTTCCCACACAGAAACCGCATGTGTTCATTGCAGCTTCAATAAAGTTTAATGAATCAAATAAACATCACAATGTGCCTAATTGTACTAAATCTATGAAATATTAAGAGTCAGAGTTGTTAAATGTCCTCAGATGGTTGTTTTATGGACATTCAAAGCCCTCAAGAAGCAAAAACAATCAATAAAAGATGATTATTTGTAATAATTTCAGTTTTTACGTGGTTTAAGCGTTAAAAGTTTCTGTTTTAATAGGAAATCTTTTATGGATCGTTATCGTTTATGACCGTAACGCGATGCTAAATGTCTCAAACTGTATGGATCACATGTCAGGCTGGGCTCTTACCTGCGGCTTATAAAAGCTAGAGTGTGTGTGGAGCGGACGTGCACACATTTATCATGTTTGATTTAAGCTGAACCCGTTTTGCTGAATCGTGTGAGAAACAGCAGATCGAGTCCGAGTCGTGATTTACAGAGACGGGGCGGTAAACGGACAGTCGTAAATCAGACCTCGTCTTCAACTCAACGTCACTGTGTGTGTTGCACTGCCGCACAAATATGCAACTGAATGCTGGTCCAGGTAAAAAACCAGTTTATCACGCCTCTGGTGGGGAAGGGGTTAGATAACGTGAAGACTCATCTGAACCCTAACACACCGTACTGAGTGTGATAACCAGAGGCTAAAACCAAACAGACACATCAGAGCTGACCAGGAGGAACTCCTCCTGAGGAGATGTCAGAGGGTTGTACTTCTCTCTTTTAAACACAGCTGAAAAATGAGTCGGCGTGCTTGAGGTACTACATTCCTGCAGGAAACCAGACAGATATTAAGGAAAAGAAGAAACCTGGACCTGAAGAGGCACTAATAAAGCATAACAGATACTGCCCCCATCCTCTAATTGTCCTTGTGGGAGTGAGCCTGACACAGACTGCAGCAAAAGCAGCACCATAAATAAGCTCTGCAACATTGCTCCTAAACCATTCGGGGATGAAAGAATGAACTTCTCAGTCGTCTAAAACTGATCGGCTTGTTGCACTGCTTCAGCTGTTATGTTTATTACAGCTGTTTGAAGAGCTGAAACATCCACGCTTTGCTCCTCAAACCAAAACAAGCTACTGCAAATCAACCATGGAGTTTATACTTTTTTACTTTTCAGAGATCAAACTGGGGGACAGGAAGTGGACAAATAAACTAGCATAAAGGCTAACGAACAAAGACACAACCAACAAACCCATCTGTGTGTCTTTTAACACCAGCCAGACCCCGTTAGGTGAAGGACACAAGGAAAAACCTTTTCATCTTTCCTGACAATCATGCATTTCCCAGACTGGACACTGGGGGGCACCATCTATTTTTCTAAAGAAAAGACCATCTGAACACAAATACGTAGCGATGAGGTGTTAGGAGTCGTGTTTTAGTAGAAACTCAGGTAAACAGCGATCTTTGTGTGCCTGCAGATTCAGAGCAGGTGTGTCGGAGAAACCTTTAAAATGATCCCATCAGCTCTGCAGGTGCTGACAGAGCCCAGCATAACGATAACAATAAGACGTGTTGGAGTGTGTCACCTCACCTTCTCACTGTTTTTGTACTTGTCCCAACTCTTCAGCATCTTCAGCCATTTGGAGGTTCTCTCCACTTCAGTGTGTTTTTGCTGGAAAAGAGAAGCGACACATCAGAGTTCCCATCTTCTGGTTAGAAAAAGGAACAAGCTGCAGCTCGTTTTACAGAAACAAAGCGTACAAATTACATTTAAACGTCACATATAAAACACTGGGTTTGATTTGTTTAGGAGAAATGAGCACAGAGGTACAGCGATGCATTATAACACAACATAGTGAATGAAAAGGTGCTGGAAATGCCACAAAACCTTCATGTCAGGATGAAAAAAAACACAAAACTGTTTTTAGGCCAAAGCAGAAGACAAAAGATCCACACAAGTCTGACAGAAACGACAGTGACTGTGTGCTTAAAGCTAAAAGCTGACTGAACTATATTTA
This sequence comes from Kiunga ballochi, assembly GCA_037177335.1. Lineage (NCBI taxonomy): Eukaryota > Metazoa > Chordata > Actinopteri > Atheriniformes > Pseudomugilidae > Kiunga > Kiunga ballochi. Next base: position 2,714,209 of record JBAMIG010000025.1, read on the forward strand.
AAGTCCCTGAACAAGAAGCATCCAGCAGCAACAGTAACCCTCCTGCCATGAAGAAAGAGGAGTATGAGGATAAATGTTACTGAGAACAGAGATCAAGCACGGTTCTATTTATAGCTGGTATTTGTCTGTAATATGTGAATCACCAGCTTTCTGATCACTGTGATTACCCTTCAGAGTCTGAACGTCACCAATAACACATACTGGATCTGTGTTCAGTATTTATTCACTAAAGTATTTAAATACTTTGTGGTTGCAGAGATAAAGTCCCAAAATTATGGTCTGCATTCACTTCCTGTCCTGGATGAAGTTCTGATCTTTACGTTTCTCCTCCCTTCCATCCATCCATCCATCCATCAATTTTCTGCCGCTTATCCGAGGTCGGGTCGCGGGGGCAGCAGCTCAAGGAGGGAAGCCCAGACTTCCCTCTCCCCAG
>JBAMIG010000025.1:2742436-2759583 GCA_037177335.1 Kiunga ballochi
GCTGCAACTATGTAAAAGTGTATGGCAATAATAACGTATATAAATATTAAAATTTTGTTATATATATATATATATATATATATACAAAATATGATTTTTACAAGATAAATGCACAAAACATAAATGATACAAAACATTTCTAAATGAAAAAAATAAAGAAACTAATTCTTTTTACTGTTCATGTTACTGTAACTATCTGACTATTTTAGTTTTTGAGAAGCTCCTCTTTTTAGGAGGAGAGTTTTATTTACTTTGATGTCATTAAATGGAGTGTTTTTAGGCGTTTTACATCCCTAGAATATAAAAAACATAAATAAAAACTTAGAGTAATGCAGAAAATTTGATTCAATACAAATTTCAATTATAAAAGTTTATTTTTTTTCACAAAAATGAACAACAACAAAAAAAAAATCACCAAAAACACTTATAAATGCATAAAAAATTAATTATTACGTTTTCGTTTATAATGTACAAAGGTAGCCTCCATTAGAGTAAAAATGTAAGCTGTATAGAAGTATTCTTTGCAGTTCTTGTCAACAATGATATGCAATGTAATGAAGGGTGGAAATATTTTCTCTGCATCACTGACTTCACAGCAAAACAACTAGAGATAATAAAACTGCTGAGATACTGAGACTGATCTAACCTACACTAATGTAAAATAAGATCAAATCTGCTAACGTTGTTCTGATAAACATGAAACTGTGCAAAGCTGCAGAATCATAAAACCCAACAACAAACTGCACTAAAACTACTGACTGATATAAAAATGAATGAAAATCAGTTTTAAAATGAACTAAAATACATTATAAAGTACAGAATAAGGTATTCTCTCCTTCCACTCAGTCACCTCATAGTTAGCATAAAGCTGCTGATCTGTTTTTAAAAGGTTAAAAACTCATTTTTACAGGATCAGCCAACATGTTTACAAGACACATTTTTTGTTGTTTTTTGTTTAGATTGGCATCTGATCGGATTAAAAGTGCTCAGAGAGACAAGAACCACCGTTTAGTAATCTTTATTGCTAGCAACAAGCAGTTTTCATGTTTTTGTGTGTTTATCCAATCACCAATCAATACACACTAGAATTCCATCACTGCAGCGTTACGGGAACGTTATTACACTAAAATATACAGGCTCTTATTTTCTAAACCTGAACAAAAGCTTGTCATTCCAGAGAGCCATGAATGGAGAATTTGTTTACAGCAGGTTGTGTGAAGTTCATTCCTCACATTTGTAGCAGAAGATTGACAGAAATTCACCACATGAACCCAAACACACCACGCTGATGTGAGGAGGATGGCGTTACCCAAACAAAGCAAGAACTTTTGGTCCCTGCATGTTAGTCTGATATTAATGAGAAATATAATTATCTTGGAGAGGGAGCGAACACACAGACAGCTATCTAAGAGGTTTGGTTGTTTCCGAGACATTTCCTGCTTCTCTGGGGCTGAGATTCATCACGACTCTAACATAAAATAAGCTTGTCAAGCTGCCCAGCTTGGACTGGTTCTGCTTGTATTGGGATAGAATTCTTAGGTCCCACTAAAACATGGGTGTTGCATGAAAAAAAATGCTAGCAACGAGACAAACACATTTATCTTGTGGCTGTGTGGCATGCTTCCCTTCTCAGGTCTGTCTGATCCTAAAGTACAGGTGGAATTAATGAAAGCTTAGCTCTGCTAAGCATCACAGTAAGCCATGACCGGAGACTATTCAGAAAGACGTCTTGTTAGTAATGTCTAGTATGTTTGTGGGGTGGTTTTCACCACCAGCATGTCCGAGGGGATCAAAAGCATGAGTGCTGGACCTTCTTCCAACTCATACGACACAAACTCAAGCTTATAGTCCATCTATACCACCCTGAAACTATGTTCAATCAGAATACCAGTCTACAGGATCTGCTGAAAAAGAAAATAATGGCGTTTTCAGCTTAATTTATATTGATGTTATTTAAATTTTGAGCTCCAAACACATCTGTCTCATTTAAACAAACATTCAAGCAGTAAACCTTTACTGGATACACCTAAAAGCATGAGATAAGACGACTGTCAGCTAGACCTGTCACAATAACTAATTTTGCCCCGCGATTAATTGTAGTAAGAAATTATTGTGATATACGATAATATCGCTCTAAGGACCAAATCTACTAAGATCTGAATTAGCGTGTACTAATTAGCGTGTGGGGCGGGACCGTGGTTAGCACGTGATCTACTAAGATTGCTAACACAAATGACAGCAGGTGCAAAATGTCCGAGACACGCCTATTTAAATGAGGATTTAGCGTGTGTCATGGTTTGCATCAGGACGACTTCACATAACCACAGAGGAAGATGTGCTTTACAATATTCTGTGAGCGGATATAGGCATATGGGCCAAAATAGCAACACTGAACAGGCGATATGTTTTAATAATGATGTCCTCTCTCATTCCAAACATGTTAACACCAGGAGGAAATATGCGTTCTCTCCGTCTTCTTTAATGATTCCTATTGCAACAATCACTGCAGCCATGTGTGCACAATTACACATACAAACCGTTTGCACGTCCTTTTGATACTTGTTAAATATAGACGCAGATTCTATCCGCAAAATTACTTTCTGGTTGGATAAATAACTTTGCGCCCCGATTTACATATTTATTGAGGCAAAGGTGCAAACTGAAGATGGACGTGCAATTTTGCACCTTTGAAAGATGCAAACCCTTTTGCTCACTGTTAGATCAGTTTGCACTTTTTTAGCGTGAGAAATGAGTTTGCACGCATTTTAGTACACGCACACCTGCAGTAGATTTAGCCTTAAGTGATTGATTTATTTTTAAGACCTTTTTCATTTAATACAATAAAGATGCCATTATAATGCAAAAGTCACTAAAGAACAATAATTGACTCGTTGCTTATTGTGATAACATCTGATTTACTTATATTTGCTAGAGAGAAACAACAGAATACAAACTAGCCATCGTTTTGGGGCACCAGAGTGGAAATCTACCAAAATCCAGTTGTATTGCTTTCAGATAAAACCTTTATTACTGGGGCTTGATGCACATTGGAAAAACTATTGCTTTCATCCCAAATAGCAGGTTTTACCACTGAGATAATGACTCTGCCAGACTGCAAGAAAAGCTCTACAGCAGGGCTGCCCAAGTCCGGTCCTCGAGATCTACCATCCTGCAACCTTTAGATCCAACCCTTTTCCAACACAGCTGAATCAAATGAATGGCTTGTTACCAGGCCTCTGTAGAGCTGGATTACATGCACAAGAAACAATTAAGTAATCTGATTCAAGTGTGTTGGAAAAGGGTTGCATCTAAACTGTGCAGGATGGTAGATCTCAAAGACCGGACTTGGGCACCCCTGCTCTACAGGGATCTATCCATGCATCCATTTTCCACATCGCTTCATCCAAGTCAGGGTCGTTGGTCACTGGAGTCTATCTCAGCAATGGTCAGTTCACCACACAAAGGAACAACCAGACACAAAACCAGCAACCTTGTCCAAGTGAGGCCGTGGCGCTAACCTCCACCCTATCACACAGCCCACAGAGGTAATCAATAAGTAGTAAAGAATCAGAATGCACGATATTTAGCAAACCGATAACATATTAGCCGATATTTTTATTGGCTCAATATAAAATCCCAGATAATATATTAAAATTCAGAGATGAGGGAAGATTTCACGTTTTAAAACCACAAATCTCATAGCTCACCTGAAAAATTGTTATTGCAGTAAAGCAATATGGAAAAAATACAAAGCTACCGCAGTAGCAGCTAGCAGTAGCAGCTAGCAGTAGCAGCTAGCAGTAGCAGCTAGCGGTGCTAAAGCTAATTGGATCCATGTATTCAATCAGAACGCTTAATAAACGTTTTGAGACAACAAAAAGGTTACAGAATTCACCTAATATTAGAAGCTGCACTTTATTTTTTATATTTGATCACATTTTGTAATTTAGGTTGACACAGTTTGTCAGTACATATAATTTCCTATGTAAACACAGATATCTCTGGAGATAAGCAGCACATCTGTTACAGACTTTGCACTTTGTTGATTGAATGACAACATTTTTGTGCTGACATGAAATTTTTTTTTTTGATGTGCAAATACTTTTTTTTATGTTACAGATACACCAGAGCTACTTAAAAATCAGTTTTTATCACAGTAAACAGAAAAATATTGGTAACTTATCGGTTATCAGTCATGAAAAACAGAAAAATATTGGTAATTGTAACGGTTTAACATTTTCATATTGTGCATCACCAGTAAATAATTAATACACAAACATTATGAATGAATAAATGAATGAATGGATAGTTTATTTTGGCAAATTTACAGAATTAGTAGAATCAAATCCACAATCAAATAAATAACCAAAAAAGGAATAGGCAGAAGCTAAGGCTTATATTTGCCTATCCAGTTCTTCTTGACATATATCTAGAGAATCAGCTTTACATGAAAAATAACCATTATTTTTGTGGTTATTTTTATATATATATTTTAAATAATGTGAAAATAACACATTATTGCACAATTTAACCCAGTCTGCTTTACAAATCAGTTTGGAGCGAACTGCCTGTCGTTAATAGAATAGCAGGAACGGCAGCCATAAAGAAATCATCTGTACGGCATCCAGAAACACGTCTGTTACAAATGAGCAGCACTCTGCTGCTTTGCTTTACGACTTCAGCTCAATACTGTTCATTCAGCTTTTACAATAGCACCTCGTTTGCCGGGAGAATTCAGCCATCAATAACACAAACAAGCTTTCCTGAAATGGACATGTCAAAATGTCTCCTGTTCAAGCAGAGCAGTAAAAAAAAAAAAGCCACTCACACCCCCAAACGTGCACAAAAACCTATTGGATTTAAAACCGATGATGAATTCAAACATCAAAACCACTGAAATGCAAAAACAAGCAATTCAGTGATCGCCAGAAGCTAAATACATGTTTCTTTTTGAAACTTCTTCATATGAAACAATAAGTGATTGAAGGGAGAAACAGAACTATCTGCTGTATTTTAATAAGTCAGGGAAGGATGCAGGAGCCACAGGGGAATAATAAAACTGCTGATGCTGATGAAGCTTCCCGATCAAAATCACACTGAATCTGCTGCTTCATCTCGGAAAATCTGGGAGTTATGTGGCAGAAAACACAGCATTTCTGTCCCACAGGCCGTCAGGTCATTAAAATGTGCTGTGGATTCGGTAATCACATCTTTAAATCTGCGTGGTACTGCAGTTAAAGTGTGTGCATCCTGATCCATCTGCATCCAGGCTGAGATAGAAAAAGCAAAAAATGTGAAGTTCAGAGTTGCAGAACTGAATTCTGGGTAAATCACTCGGCTCAGCTTGCAGAGAAAAGTTAGAAATAATTACATTTTTTATCTGATTCTGCAATAAATTAATTATAACTCAGGTTTATTTATTATTTATGAATTCCATAATCATCCTGGTTAACTGGAATCATATGAAGCCAGTTAAGGAAACCTGTGTGCTGGTCTGGTATTTGGTGGGCATCTCAGAGTATTATTTGCCGGTGATGTAATGACCGTTTAGAACTGGGAAATAACAGCGCTGTGGTGTAAACAGATGGAAATGCATCCTCTGAGGAGGAGCATATCTATTTAATGAATATTGAATGAAGGAAAATTGTTTTAAGAGCAAACCCGTGACCTGTTGGGTCGTTCACCTGCCTCTCGCCGCAAACGGTTGGGATTGGCTCCAGTTTTAAGCTGTATGGAAAAAAGATGGAAGAGAAAATCTGGGAGGAGCTGCACACAGATATGGATCATATGTCCATATAGGAGAGAGATTTTCCACTAACTCATCATTTTTACTTATTTGAATAGAAAACTTTATTTCACTGTAACTTCATTTCAACAAAGAGAAACTTCAGATTCTCCTAAAAGCTTGTAAAAACGATCTGCTGTTTCCACCTCAAGCGCATAAAAACAGTCCAGATTTACTGCAAACGACCTGCACAAAGGGTTCAGTTGCTTCTACTTAGAAAATGTGACCTTTTACACACATTTAAAAAGCACTTCTTTGTACAATGTGTCCGCATTTACGCCCTCAAAGTAAAACAACCAGGTATTTCCATGCTTTTAACAGCATGACAGCAGAAAGCTGCAGCGGGTAGCATCTACAAAGCTGTGCAGGAAGTGAAGCTTTTCCTGCTTCAATAAAACAATTAAAGGGAATTCCTTCCAGCTTTTCCAAACAAGCTCAACATGTTACCAGTGCTGCCATTACTGCCCATCACTTCCCCGTTATATTGATGTCACTTTCCCCTCCGGGAACACAAACAACCTGTTTTTATCTGAGGGTCACTGAGGCGAGAAGCGCATCGCTTTTCTCCTCCTGCAGAGCAACAAGCTTAGTCCAGCAGTCGTGGAGATCACAGAGCGCATGAAGGCCAATCTGATCGGGAGATGAGAACAGGGGTCAAGGGTCACAGAGATTTCCATTACCCCGAGCACCAAACTTCATTACTTATGGAAAATGCAGCTTTATTCCAGGCGGCGCTCCAGAGAATTGTCCCGTCCACTCAAACAACACAGCAAAGAGTTTACCCTCATCCACCATGATATTCAGTAGAAAACCATTTATTCAGGATATTTCTACACAACACAGCTTCTAGAAACTCCTCCTCTTCGTCTTTTAGGTTTGTCTTACATAAATGAAACAGCTTCGTTACACTCTGCAAAATCAGCCCTGAGGATGAGGATGATCAGGTGTAGTCTGAGATGGACAGGTGCCTCGATGCGCTGATCCTGTGACGCAGTGTTGCCCAACCTTTTCTGACCTTTGTACCCCCTGAGCTACTTTTGCACACCACAAGTTCTCCTTTAGTCAAATGTGTTGATGCTTCTCCAAAGAAAACACACAACAGGCGTAGCTTTCATCATTACAGTCGGACCTGACGTGATTGCATCTTTCTTGTGTTTCTTGGTTTCCGCTGAACCTTCTCCTTTCAGCATCTATCCATCTTTGTCTGATGCTGCTTTGGCGCTTTCTAACCTCATGACCGTTGTCTCTACGCCCATGTCTTTCCTCTCACTTACTCTCTCAGTATCAGACTATCCTGCAGGTACACAGTAACCTATTGCTCAAGTCTATCCAAGATGTTAGTAAGCCTTTTTTCTCTTATGCTTGATAAAAGCTTGGTTTATCATTCATTTGGATACTTATTGAGAATAAAACAAATTTTTTTAACAAGGACGCAGCCAATGTTGTGCCATGACTGATAATATTACTTATCATATGGGATATGAAATATAAAATGTTTCCAAGTACCCCCTGCAACGTGCTCACGAACCACTAAGGGAACGAGTACCCCTGGTTGGGAATCACTGCTGTAACGGACAGCGGCGGGAGTAAAACACAGATGAGGCTTTTTGCTGTGTCTATAAAAGACTCAGATTTGTTCTGAGGCTGGAAAAATTGTTTTTTTGGGGCGTAAATTGAGGAACCAGCGGTTTTATGAGACGAAGAAATGGATTGTAGCTATTATGTAGTGCAAGAACACAGCAAATCAGCTTTAGCAAAGAAAAACCTTCAAGCATTTTAAGAAAGGTTAAGGTTTTCCCAGCAGCGGCGCCGGGTTCTGAGCCCAAAGCATTTATATTGTCAGTGTTCACACAGCAAGGTTCAATAAAGTTTAGATCAGTGGATCAGGATCTACAGCAGAAATGGACAATACAGAGTTTTTAAACATTTGATCCATGAGTTACGATCCAGGCTGTTAGCGTTAGCACAGCAGTAGGCCTATTATTATAAAATAATAAAATGACTAATGAAAGCAACTCCTTTGGGTCGGGAACAAATGTTCTGCAACAAAAAGTTCCCCCACTTTGCTCATGGTTAAACTGGTACATCCACAGGCCGGTTTTGAGCTACTAAATGAGCAGTAGGAGTATAAAAAATAAAAATAAACCATGTAACGACGTTCAATTTTAACCTTTTAAGGGTGAAGATTCTTGTTTTTTAGTCTTTTCTTTTGTGAGGCTTTCTTTTGTGAGGCAACGTTGTTGTGATACTGGGCTATATAAATAAAACTGAATTGAATTGAACACCCTTTACTGAAAAAATCTTTTCACCATGTTTTACCGTAACAACTTTGTTTAACCCTCTGAAGACAGACGGCCTGACATGATGTGACATTTACACTTCATATGATCATAAGGTCCTAACCGTGCAACGTATTTTAACAGTTCAAAAAGTTATAAAATGGACCTTTTTACCCACGTAGCTGTCATTACAGTACCACACAGGACTCCTGCTACGACCGTCCAATCACAGGGAAGATTCAGATGGTTGTAACACATTTGTAACGGGACCGTCAGTACCATAATTCATGATGTATATGCCCAGATAAAAAATGGTCACAAGAGGGTCAAACCCCTCATTTAAATGTTTTTCCCCTTTGAAATCTCAACCAGGGGCTTTAGGCCTGAATTAGCTTGATGCTACGTACTGAAACCAAACATCTGTTGCACTTTATGCATCTTTACAATAATTAACAGATCAATGAAATAAGATGTAGATGTTCCACCTGGACAAAGAGAAACTTTTAAATAAAAGAAAATAGTGGAACCAACAAGCTTTGAGGCAAACGCAGCCTTTGCATTAGCTGATGTCTGCAGAACCTCTAGCTGAACATGGCAGAACTTTCTGCCTGGCTCTACCTGGAACCTCCCACCTCGTAGACCCGCTGACCCGTCTTGTCGCTGCAAAGGCACAATGGCACCTCCGTGTCCGGTGGAACCGAGGGGTTGCTACACTTTGCATGTATGAGCAGCGATTTTGTTTGTACATAATTTCCTGTAAGGCTTTTTTCTTGTTGGACAGGATGAGGTTTGCAGCATCTGTCAATAACTAGATAAGAAAATCAACTCATCGCACAACTTCCTCTCAACATTTAGATGCTATAAATGGATCTAAATGTGGGCTGTTTGATTAAGTCTCTGCTGTTCTGCTGAAAATACCAAATTCTGCAGATCTGACATGAGGAGGAGGAGGAAGAGGAGGAGGAGCACATCAAATCAGTAAAACCTACACTCTCAAAAGTATATAGCATCTAATGTCCTTGAGTGTGGTCAAACCCTTCAGCTCTTTCTGGATTATCTGAAACAAACCCAGTAAACAATCACACACCTCCAAATCTGGCGGCTGCCCTGTGTCTGGATGGCGACACCAGCTCCTTGACGATCTGGAGGACCTGCATGCTCACAGGGAGGTGATGAGGGAGGGAGTCAGAGGTGCCACAGGGCAGTGGCAGCTCTCACATAATCTCATCCCTCCTTGGCTCCACGTCTGGACTCGTCTCCTAATCCACGACTCCAACATGACCTCGGGGGTTCTCTGTCCACCGCAGGAGGCAAAGGATCCGTTCTTTGTTCTTGCTTCAGCCGACTCGTCTTTCTTTTTTAAATCCCTTTTTCAGGACATGTTCATGAGCTCTTCATCCCTGAGGATCATCTGATGGTGAGATGTCAACTTAACTCCTGGCAGCAGCAGAAAGTAGCGCTGGGTGTTTGCTGGTGGGGGACTCTGCAAACTGAGCGTGCTCATTTCGCTTGTGAGGATAGAGCCGGAGTGCTCTCACATCCTGCACAACAGATCCACGCTCGCTTCTCCTTCTGCCTCTCTTTTCCTGCCCGTTCCTTCCTTGTGGCTTTGGCACACAAACCGCCTGGCTGCTGTGGATCAATAGCTGCACGTAGAGTGGAAAGGAGGTCTTTCAACTAACTCTCTCAGTCCCACCACCCCCCTCCACCCCGTCATCTATCTCTTCCTCGCTCCTGCAATAGCTGGCTGCCTCGCTCGCGCTCCTCTCTTCACATCCTCTAAATTCAAATTAATGAGCGCTTCCACTCAGCCACAGCATCTTCCTCCCTCTCTTCCCCGCACTCCTCCCATTCTCAGTTTAGCGCTCTCTCTCTCTCTCGGTTAACCCCCCCCACCTTTCTTGTATATATGACAGTGACGCTGTGACACATGAGCAGAATGTAAAGGACTCAGGATGTTGTTACATGTGCAGGGATGATCTGTACCGAGGTTACGCCCTCTCTCATCCTCCACCTGTCTAATATTCTCCTCATCCTCACACAACAGATTTGTTCTTTTCCTGGTAATAAAACACATTTAAGGCATTTTAGCAGCAAAAAACTGTGTGATATTTAGTTTCCGTATCAACACGATGGCTGATTGTCATATTTCTACTCATCTTTGAATCAGGTCATATAATTGATATGATAGACAGATTAATGAGTTGGTCCATTAATGACCAAACAGGCACATCTGTGGGCAGCACAGTGTTGCTGTGGCAACCTTAGATCTACTTGTTTTTGATCGTTTTAATCATTTAAACCGTGAAAGTGACTGAGGACACCTCTAAAGGAGGAGTGAGATGAAAATATTTGGTAGAAGACGTTATAAAAACTGGTAGCTGAATCTTTTAAGACATTTTACACCAAACTCAAATAAAACACATTAATGTGTAGCTACAGGGGCAAAAACAAAGCAGGATTTATCATGAAAACCACTTTCCATCCAGGTATGACCTCACCTCTAAACTTCCGGAGAGCAGAAAGACCATTGTTAAAAATACATAAAAAAATTACACAACTAAAACTAAAAATGTGATAAAACAGTCATTTAAAGACTCCGATTCACTTCATATTTGCTACTTTTCTTTCTGTTTTAAAGGAAATCAATAAAAAATGAATAAATAAAAATTATATATATGAACTATTATTTATAATAGTATAATTGTAATAATATATTGTGTTAACGAATATAGAATGAATAAATGAAAACTTGATGATATTTTAAGCATCTTTCTTTTCTACCTCCTTCATATGAGCACAGTGCAGTCCATCATCTGCAGGCGAGCACATGTGATACCAACAGTTTCATTTATTAAACACTGTATTTATGTCCTATGAGTAAACAATCACACCTTAAGGTGCTAAAGGTTTGACAGAGACCCTGCTTTTTGTGGTAACTGGAGGCCACAGTTCCCAGTCCGTCTGTCGGACAACCCCTACAGTCAAACAATGTGCAGACGTCTGTTGAGACATACCAAAAATAGGAAACACAGGTAATTTGTTTAAACCAGCTGTGCATAGGATGGATTTTTTACCTCATCACTGACACGAAGCCGACACATGGATGCAAACATGCGTGGTCTTACTCAGCAGAGTGCAGCTTGCAGGCAGAGCAAGCAGCACCAGCATGTTTTAAATGAGCATCACCCTTTGTCTTCTTACACACAGCCACATTTTTAACCTCTCTAACGACACACAACAAGTGTTGTGAGCCACAACGGAGCACATGTCCTTGTGATGAAGTGTCTGCGCTTGTGCCCTCCGGCTCAGAGTCAGAAAGTCCAACAACTGCACTGCTGGACCGACTCTGCAGCTGCTGCTGCTTTGCCTCAGACACACTGTTGCTAGGCTATGAACTCACAAAATGAGGGGAAAGTTTGGCCTTTTACAAACACAATTTCAACCAGCTTTTGGCGTCTGCAGTCATTTGTGAACAGTAAAAGCATACTGCACATGCAGCTCCCACTGCAGATGGCTGGAGCGCTGCAGCACAAGCACAGCTGCTACCTTCTATTGTTGCTGCAAGGTGACTATGACAGTATATGTACTACAAATACGGAAGTATTCATAGTCCTGTAAGGATTCAATGCACTGATAAGTAAAAACACACAAAAAGATCATCTTATTCCAACAATTGTTTGTTTTTTAACACCTATATCAGCCTGAAACACCTCAATAGTCGCCTTTCAAACACGAACAGGCTGAAAAATGAAGGTCTAACCCACAAAGCAACAGCAGCAGCTCTGGTAATTACTCCAGCTGCTTCGTCCTGTTGCAGAATGTTCCTAATATCTCATTCTGCTGCCACTGCTGCAGTCAATAACTCATCCATACTTCATATAACACATATACAAATTTAAAGCTGTATAAAGACACACATATTTCACCTCACACACACCAGCATGTGGCGTCTCATGCTTCATTTTGTGCACTGCTGCAGAACTGGATTACCTTTTCCATTATCCCCACCTTTACAAGAGAAAACCATCACAAGAATCAATATGCAATCTTTGAAAAAACCTTAATTCCACCCACAGTCTGCGTTTCAGGTGAGATAAAGGGAACCTGTAAAATGGAATATGGATGAGTTGAAGCCACCTGCAGAGATATGGACTAAGCTGCTATTACTGTAGCTGGGTTTGGTTATTGGGAGGAGGAGGTGGGGAGCTGATGGAGCTCTCAGTCTGCTTTAGACACCACCCTGTAGGTCCAGTTACACAGAGCCCATCTCACAAGCAGCAGATCAATAAGCCCTCGCTGAATTTTCCTTCACATCTCCTTGATTGAAAACGGGGAGATGCTGTAAGTCTCTGCTACATCTCCTCTTTAATCTGCAGAACCGATAAGAGCTTTGCCCGGTGGCAGCCGTCTACACCGAGTGGACGTCGATGCAGGAATCGAGTCATTGATCTTTGACAGTGGAGACAGGAGGACAAAACAAACAGCAGTCGGAAGAGGGGGCGATTTGGATGCAGATAAAAGCAGAAATTAGTACATTTGTGTTACAATATTAAAGATGTAAACATTTTATTAGTATGTAGAAGCAGAAATCACAGACTAGATGTCTTTTAAAAGCCATCACACCACCAAACTTGATAAGTGTTGATATGTAAAATTAAGATTTGGGGTACCATCCATTACCTGTACTGCTTTAAGCAATGACGGGTTGAAGGCAGCTGGAGCCTATCCAGCTATCATTAGGTGACAGGCGGTCCATCCCAGGGTCGATTTGGAGTCCCTCTTGGTTAAAATTATATTTCTTATTTTTAGTTTAAAGGGACATAGTGTAACTTTTGGCCGCTAAACTTTTAAAATGCCGAGCTCACGTGACAGCACTGCACAGATAAACTGTCAATGTTTTGTGTTTTGGACCAGCTAAGTAATTCAGTTTCAGAACTTAAGAAAATGTCTGATGGATTCTTCACCACTGTAGAGAAAGCACACCCGGTCACATGATCCTGTGAGAGACGGATCCGCTCCTGCAAAGGTCCGGTTCCTGAAGAGGGACGTCCCCTCAGAGCGCCAACACACACCAAGTACTAAAGGTACTGGCTTGCATGAAGTTAAACACATGCAGAAAGTGGTCTACCACTACAATAAAACCAAATATGCATCTATTGGATGTTCAAGGAGTTGGTCTAAAGTTGGAATAATAAGAAACAAACACAAGTTATTGTGTTAAGCAATCTTATTGCCCTCACGTTACTTATCACTTATTGATCCTAATACCTCTTGTTTCAACAGAAAAAGCTGACATGCTCACATGGCACATTATGTCACAAAAAAAGTCACTTTAATGTCTTAAATGTCACCATTTTCAGGTTACTCACTGTCTCCATTTGTCAAATTAACAAGCCTCCTTGCTTCCTGTCATGAAAGACAAAAAGGTTCTTCAACATGTTCTCACTTCTGCCTTCAAGTCTCGTCTCAGAAGATAATTTTTATTGTTGCGCTAACTGCAGAGTCTTCACCTCCGTACCAACATCTATCTGCCTTTCTGCTAAAGGCTTTCGTGTTGGACTGGAAGAAGAGACGCTACACAAACAAACCACATGGACGCTGACAGTACAGAGAACACACGCCTCTGTTGTCCTAATGGCAGCATTCTGGAGGGCTGATTGAATTAGGCTAGGTGCTGATTGCTCGGCATTGATTAATGCTGCCCGCTGCACCTCAGTGCGTCATGGCCTCAGCCCTGTAGCTGAATACCAATGAGACGATATTCTTAGTGCCAGTATGAATGCACTCCACACCTGCCTGGAAATGAGCTCATACTTTAGGTTGAAGTATGTGGGAACTGACCAGTAGTTGTAGGTGAGATCACCTGGTGGGATATATTATGCAGCAAGTGAGACTTCTGACCTGGAAACTGAGTTGTTAGGGGTAGAAAAAATGGCCAGATTGTGATGACTGGACATCCTGGTCATCCATAACCAGAGTTTCCATGCGATGTATGTTCTGCAAGGGGTAAGATCAACCAAAAGTGTTCGAGCCAGTTCCTGCCAGCTGGTTGGTTCTTGGAGGGCAGATGAAAACTTCCATATATGAAGTTAAGCAGAGAATATTCTGGTTGTAAAACAAACTAAAAGCTCTGTAGACATTAGCTGAGAGAATCATTGCAGGTTTATAAATAAGCAGATCATCATTCAATTTCCTTCCTGCGTTGTAATGAACATATATATGACAACATATTATCAGTCGTTTAGGGAGGATTCAATCTTTAACCAAGCATGGAAATTACTGATAATACCTTTTCAGCTACATTCATTAAACATCTGATCACCGGGGAGGTGGCTGGCTCCAGATAATTGCCTACTTACACCTCCAGCAGACATGAAGCAGCATTATCCCACTGCAGGCATGCTTTAGTCCACTTGATAAATGCAGCCTGGTGTCAAATATTTTTTAAAAACATTTTTTCAACTCTGACATAAAAAAAGGATGAAAAATCCACTAACAGACAGCTCCAAAATCAATCCTGAAAGATCTGTGACAAGAGAAGCAGCACTCCCTGGAGTCAATAAAAACACACTTTTCAGTTTGAGATCAGCTCACAACATGCGTCAAAGTCTGTAGATGAAGGTGAGAGGAGGAGGAAGAGGAGGAGGAGGGGGTTCCCTT
Source organism: Kiunga ballochi (assembly GCA_037177335.1). Taxonomy (NCBI): domain Eukaryota; kingdom Metazoa; phylum Chordata; class Actinopteri; order Atheriniformes; family Pseudomugilidae; genus Kiunga; species Kiunga ballochi. Next base: position 2,757,164 of record JBAMIG010000025.1, read on the forward strand.
CGCTCTCTGTCTCACTTCCTTGCTTCCTGCTGACTTGGCGTTGGGCCACATTGAACGAGGGAATGGGAACACATGGGAAAGAAAACACGGGAACAACATCACCGCTGTGCTTCGCACACTTCCTGTTTGCCCGACCCGTGTCATTTCCTGCTTCAAGTGTGCAGATTTTCAACCAATCAGGATAGAGATGGAGTTCCAGTGTCCTTCATGGCTGAATTCAAACTGCGCCATTACATTTTCCATCAGCACCCAGCACGCTTTGGTCCTAAAACTAAGCCAAAATGAATATCTACACCCAGTCTCCAAAAATCATTCCAGGATTCTGATTTACTGTTGTCTTCCCATCTTTCATAACTAAAAAGTATAAAAAGATCAAATGATAAGGGTCATTAGAATGGCAAATGTGAATGGGATACAAAGATAATTCTCACTCTACTTTATAAAACAAAGGATGTACAGGACTCTTCCTTAAATCATTTACTGTGTAGGAGAGTGTTCCGCATGTAAACACAAAGCTTTTCCTTTTTTAAATGACAAAAGAAAGCTAAAGGCAATATAAACAAATTGAACAGAATAAACTAATCAAAATTTTATTAATCTAAATACTAAATACATTAATTGACATTAGAAATTATTTATTATTTTAAAGGGACAGTGTGTCACTTTGAGACTTTTCTTGGCAAAAGTCAAGTATTGCTTTTATAAATAGATGTTTGAATAATGTCAAATTACAATGGCATCAACATGAAAGTGTTCTCTTAGCTTAGAAACATTTATTTTAATACATAGGATGAAGTGTGCACAACAGTAGACCACCTTGATGCACCACCATCTTTGAATATGCTAGCCCGAAGAGGATAAACGTGTTAATCGTTTGCATTTCAGCTGTGAATGCGTGTGTTTTTAGAGAAGGAAGGGGCGAAGCAGATGAGGAGTGAGCTAAAAGATAACTAATTTAGTAGTGCTTCTGTTGTATATGATGTAGTCAAATAGAAACGGAACAAAATTACAATAACAAGGTCTTTATTTAGATTTATAAGACTATTTTAACTAACTTACTAAAATAAATAAAACAAAATCAGTTTTGGACAAATGAAAGACGTTTCTTAATGAGCTGTGGGAATAATAAGCAGTCAGCAGGTACAGAAGTCTGAGTTACAGAAAACACCAGATTGCATTGATTTCTTCAAAGTATTGAACAACATATTAGTTTTACGAGTAATTTAACATATTATTTTATCATATTTGTTTGTTTTATTTAAATATTATTAGAGTGAAAACAATGTCAGGCATTTTTATTCATTTTGTTTTAATTCTTTTTGTAAATTTCAACCTATTTTACAGACAGCTGCTGTCTTTAGAGGGCTAGCAGCCACTCCTCATCCTCACAGCGAGCCGTTGCAGCTCAGGATTGGTGACGGGACACTTGAGCAAGATTTTTACATTTCACATTTCTGGCTCTACGGGACTTCGTTAGTGGTGATTACGCATTTAAAAGGGAAAGGCGCCAAATAACACTCAGTTGTGTGTAATTCATTGGCGCACCACTAGAAGGGAGTAAATCTTACACACTGGGGCTTTAAATTAAAGTAGGGGTGGACAATAATTTTATAAAATTTATATATCGATCAATAGACGCGTAGTGTGATAGAAAAACTTCAGCTCCCTAAAAAGTGTGATGGTAAAACAATTTCTCTTCCTTTTTTATTATAGCGCTTCTTATAGCTTAGTACTAAAATTATTCAGATTCAGTGAAAAGTAGTAAAAAGATTCTGCACCATATCAATAGAAACAGCCTGTTTTATTCAGCAGCGTTGGCGGTCACAATTTTGCAACTTTGTCGCTTAAAGGGTTAAAATGCATATTTTTTTTTTCAATCAATGATTTTTATTTTGTGTCACAAAGCTATAGTATAAAATACAAAATAATTTAAATTGCAACAGTATTAAGAAGCTGTTTGAAACCAGTGGGAGGTGTTAGTATGTGGAAAATGTAAAAAAGGCACTTCACTTATCTCAGTTAAAAATATGTTTATAAATACAGTAGTAAAAAATTTAATTTATACAGTGAATTAATGTTTAGATTGTTATTGTGAGATTTTTGTGGCTGTTTTTTTTATGTTGTTTTTCAGAAATTTATCTGGAGATGTTTTTATAATCTGGCTGCCAGTACCTGTTGATTAGTTTTATTTTGTGTAAAACTGTTTAGTGGTTGGGATTCGGTTTCTCTAATTAAAGTCGAGCTAAATAAAAGTTCCCAGAAAGCCAAGTGCGGAAACGTGACAAGCAGATAAAAGTCTGTGAATTGATATAAATAACACAGGAATAAAGATGTTAGTTAAATACAGGGTTGGGAGGTAACGGATTACATGTAACGCCGTTACGTATTTAAAATACAAAATAAGAGTGAATGTATTCCGT
>JBAMIG010000025.1:2761520-2774012 GCA_037177335.1 Kiunga ballochi
GATTACATTTTTTGACATGTAATCAGTAATCTGTAACGGAATACATTTTAAAAGTAACCCTCCCAACACTGGTTAAATATAATAAACTATTTAAGCAACACTGCTAAGCTTTGTCTGACTTAATTGGACATTTATCTTGCATCCCACCTTTACTCTGATCCCTCTCCAGTTACTTAAAGTCAGTCTGGTCTTAACGCCTGCCTTATTTCTTTTTCAGCCTCTTCTTTCTTTCCTCTCACACTGTCTTTTTGCTTGTCTTTTCTCAATCAGCCACAGGGGGCATTAAAAATGGCCCTGTGCTAATAACTACTAGCTGGAATTACTGCTGAAAAGTGCCGTTTTACAACCTCAGGATACTGCAGGGCAACGGCAGGATTACACAGAATGATTTGACCATAAATATAAGTCAGAAGCATATTTTAAAGTGACAAAAGTTACATTATGGTACTTTAATATCTGCATGCAAATCAAAATGCATGCTAAGCAAGCCTGCATACTACAGCTACGTCCACTCAGAACCACTATGGCTCAGTTTCATTCCAACATTTTTATATGTGGTTTGTTTGGTTTCTGCTCTGCTATAAAATGCAAACCAACATTTGTAAACAACAGCTACATAAATAACATCAGAACTTGTATTACGTTTCCCTCCTGCAGCCATAATGGAGTCGTTATTGAACCTTTTAAATGAAAGCTATCAGTTTCAATCTGTTCTGTGTGGCTTGGAGTGTAAACAGAGAGGGGTGGTGCCTTTTTGAGAAATAAATTAGTACATGTTTATAAGTTCAGGCAAGAGACTCCAGAAATATTCACATATAATCAGAAAACCAGTAAACTCCACGTTAGGGTCGGTCCCCATCAGAGCTAACCTCTCCCAGACCCTCGTGACCCCACCACCCACTGATTACCCCGAAAGCAGGAAGATTTATGCAAAGGCTTTTATTTGTTTTTAGTTTTGGTGGATTAAGCCAAAGGTCAGAGGGACCTGAAGGCAACCAGCTGAAGATGACCCCTGTGACTGCAGCGTGGGAGTCTACAAACTTTACCCACAATGCTCCAGTCTGACTCGCCTCCCTGTGCATTCATACATCACACAGGCGATCAGGTGTATCCTGCTTGACATCGGTCGATAAGGCTTGGGTCATGAATCACATGCAGACAGGCTGATATTCAGGATCTGAGAACTTTACTGTAAAACAGCTGCTCACTGTGAAGCGATGTGGTTTCTGGAAGGTTGCTGATGAGGCTGCAAAGACATCCTGTATCATGCTGGTATTTTGTGGACAGTCTCCGACCTCGTGCTTCCAAATACTTTATTTCATATGTCCCACTTTGAGAAATTACCCCATTTTGGGGATTTATGTGCAAATGTCAAGAATCAACCTCTATTGGAAGAAAGTAAGGTCTATCCAGAAGTGCCCAAACCTGCAGCTCCTCATTCATCCACTAGGGGCTCCAAAACTAAGCAGTCTCCATAGACTCCCGTGTTAAAAAGATCAACATTACAGCAGAAAATAAACATGTTTACAGCCTGGTACAAGAACATTTTAGCTTTTATAGTTCAAGTTTACCTTCATAGCACCTGTGAGGGATGAATTGTTTTTATAACTCATCTGTTTAGATGTTATTTAATCTGAATGTTTGGCATATTTATGTGTGTTTCCTTTTGATTGACAGGTATCCGATATGCGTGGTGAGAAGGCAGAGTGTAACACAAACATGGTTTTTAGACGCACATTTATACAGGTTTAAATACCAGTTATAAATGGTATAATTAGGCATTAATGAGAAGTTTAAATTAAAGAACATTTCTGTGTGGTCTGGTTGGTCCAGTCCCTAAACTCTGACCCTGCTTCAGTCTAGAACTTTATAAAAATCTTGAAGCTTACTTGGTTAAGATGTGTAAACATGTCTTCAGTGAAGAGAAAATGAACATGCCACACATAGCAAAAGTAAAAAAATATGTTTCAGGTTTGCCTCAAAAACACTTCTATGGTGAAAATGAATCAGTTCTGCAGCCCTAAACTACTACTACTACCTGAGGACTAAGTCTCCATTTTGGTCTAGTTTGTAGGGCTGCAGCTTTTTAAAGCTGAAATAATTTTTAAAATGTATTTTTATTCTTTCGTAATATACTTTTCCTGCCATTTGGAGGAAAAATAAAGAGCAAAGTTACAGCCAGTTTGTGTATTTATGACCTGAACATTTGGATTAAGTTAATCTAAAAACCACAATGGTGACATAAATTTAGTTTTGTGTTTAAAAGAAAATGCTTGGTATGCCATGAATCAGGCTTCTTGTGTTGCAAACCCAGACCCAAACGGAACTGATCTACTAATGCGTAAATGTAAAACAATGTCTTTCTGCTTATACGTCTAAAGCAACACATCTGAAAAAAAAACACTTTTTTTTAAACCGTATCCATTATTAGTTTTTTATTGTGTTATCTGGGTTTTACACAGTTCTTTGGCTAACAAAAATAATAAATATGACACATTAGCTGTCACTAATATTTAAAACAGAAGCTTTTTTTGTGCCATTTTGCTGGGCGTGTAACTGAAACCAGTTAAACCATGGATCATATTCTGGTGACTTCTCTGAACACTAAATGTAAATAAGAGTAATGAATCGTGACGGCTGAGCTTCTGTTTAGGAAGCTAATTTATTTATAATTAAAGTCAACTCATTCCTGCTTTACTGAGATCATAATAAACAGGGTCCATGAACGCAGCACCACCATCAATGGAAACACCTGCAAATCCAAATATTGCTTTTATTTTGCACAAAACTGTGAAGGAAATGCAGCTACTGGTGCTTACTGAGGTTCTCTATTACTAAGAAAACCCTCCTGTACGAGAGGATGCACGTCATAGTAAACTGATTAGATGCCAGGGAATAATAAGAGCTAAAGAAGCAAGAAAATGTCTTCTTTTTGGTTTTATTTACAAGGATATTTACCAGTGTAGATCAGATTTCTCCACTTCCTGCTCAACCTGCTGGAGTAAATCTGAGCTTTTGGCATTTTCAAGTGTTTTGCAGCAATGTTGTTGGTTTAAAATAATTTAAATACACAGTGTTATGCAGGTAAGACCGAAGAGATACATGGATATAACAGCTTTTTTCTGACAGATATATGGGTTTGTAAGAGCAGCATGGATCATAAATAACACCCTTATTTTACCATATTTACATTGTTGTGCTGAAGTTTGGGGAAAAAGAGCCATAAGAATAATTCATATTAGCTACAAAAGGGCTTCAATAGTGCTATTCCAAAATTAATGGTAGTTATTTGTTCATTTAATCAATTTATTTACACATTTTGTAAACATTTAATGTAAATATGTGTGTCCATGATTCAGGTTGGTGTGCTTCTGCTTAAGACAAACTGAGTTTATTATTTTTTTCACCAGTTCCTCTAATTATTTATCTATTTATGTATCTTCTGTTGTCGTTTGTTCACATGTTCCAAATAAAAAAAGCATAATTTTTACATAAAAAAGACAAGCATACAAACTAAAACTGGCATTAAAATATGTTTTTAGTGTTAATGAGACCAGACTCTACAGGCCTGTGAGGGGTTACTCTTGGTTGCACTGGGCTGCAAGTCTTAAAAGTGTTGAACAAACAGATAATAAGAATAAATGGCAAGCTCACCGGGGCTAACAGAAGTTGAGATGCTTGACTCAGGCCAGAAAGGGGACGATGCCACGTTAACATACGAGCAAAGCCTGCAACATTCAGCGTGTGTTGCAGTGTTAGACCTACTGAGCTCCAAGTCCTTTAACCTCCAGTAGGGCAGCGGCAGTATGCAGGCTGATGCCCTGCAGACAGGGTCACTGTATCCATTTCCTCTCACTGGCTTGTTTACTGGGAGATGTAATCATATTGGAGCAAGCCTTCCTTCCTGCAACCTCCCCCCTCCCGGTTACACACCTCTGTCACCACATGAACGATATCCAAGCATCACTCACCACCAGAGGAACACACAGAAAGCAGAGTAGGAAGTGTTAGAACTGCCTTCCCACACACTGATAATCAACCGTCATGATGCTGTGAGGCGAAAACGAAGCGATTTCAAGATTCCTCTATTTACAGTAAACTTCCATTCGATCAGGAGGTGCTGATCCAAACAAATGTTTCACTGTTTGTGCTGCTTTGTTTTCAATTTAAATTAAAATAAGAACAGCAGAAGATAAATTATTCTCTGAAAGCAAACAAAAATCAGCCGATTAAGCAAACGGAAAAATTAAGTGGAGGCGATGTTAGCAAAAAAAACAAAATAAAAGTAAAAAAGTTGGAAAAACTGAATAAAAAAAATATAATAAAAGCCTAAATGAAACTTGAAAAGACAAAAGCACAAATTAAAATGCTTTTAAAAAGCTAAACAAAGTTTTAAAAAGTTGATATGCACATTTAAAAAGTGCATTTTTGCATTAGGGTTGGAAACATTGATTTTGCCTTTTTTCTGAATGGTTCTTCAGCAGAGGTGTCAAACTCAGTCCCTGAAGGGCCGGTATCCAGACGGTTTTTTTTGTCTCCATGTACTGACACAGCTCACTGAAATTGCTTAATTTGGACAGATGGACAAGAAGCATTTGGATCTATTTTATTTGCATCAGGTGTGTTAGGGCAGGTAAACACCAAAACCTGCTGGATACCGGCTCTCGAGGACCGGAGTTTGACACAAGTTCTTCAGCAACCAAAGGAGAACATTTTCCTCCTTAGTCATTATAAAGTTATTTCTCTTTACATGTTCATATTTATATTTTGTGAATGTTAAAGACCCTATGTGTTATTTTCAAGCCCTGAAACTCGACTGGTTCTGGACCGGTTTGATCCAATTACAGGTGTGTGTCCAGCTCTGGCTCCTGCAGGCTAATGCTGGTCAATCTGATTCAAATGTGTTGCAGAAACACAGAACAACTCCAGACACTCCTGTTTTAAAGACTGAGAAACGGCACAAATAACTTTATCTTCTACATTACCCTGCAGCCCAGGTTAGCCGCTGCTTAAGTTAGCCGCTGCCCAGGTTAGTCGAAGCCCAGGTTAGCCACTGCCCAGGTTAGCCACAGCCTAAGTTAGCCGCAGCCCAGGTTAGCCACAGCCTAAGTTAGCCGCAGCCTAAGTTAGCCGCAGCCCAGGTTAGCCACAGCCTAAGTTAGCCACAGCCTAAGTTAGCCGCTGCCCAGGTTAGTCGAAGCCCAGGTTAAAGGCAGCCTAAGTTAGCCACTGCCCAGGTTAGCCGCTGCCCAGGTTAGCCGCTGCCCAGGTTAGCCGCTGCCCAAGTTAGCCGCTGCCCAAGTTAGCCGCTGCCCAAGTTAGCCGCTGCCCAAGTTAGCCACTGCCTAAGTTAGCCACTGCCTAAGTTAGCCACTGCCTAAGTTAGCCGCTGCCTAAGTTAGCCGCTGCCTAAGTTAGCCGCTGCCCAAGTTAGCCGCTGCCCAAGTTAGCCGCTGCCCAAGTTAGCCGCTGCCCAAGTTAGCCGCTGCCTAAGTTAGCCACTGCCTAAGTTAGCCACTGCCCAAGTTAGCCGCTGCCCAAGTTAGCCGCTGACTAAGTTAGCCGCTGACTAAGTTAGCCGCTGACTAAGTTAGCCGCTGACTAAGTTAGCCGCTGCCTAAGTTAGCCGCTGACTAAGTTAGCCGCTGACTAAGTTAGCCGCTGCCTAAGTTAGCCGCTGACTAAGTTAGCCGCTGACTAAGTTAGCCGCTGCCCAGGGTAGTCACAGCCCAGGTTAGCCACAGCAAAGGTTAGCCGCTGCCCAGGCTAGCCGCTAAACCCTAAATAAATAAAATGTTTTTACGCCTTCATGAGGTGGGTTTCAGACAGGAATCACAGAAGAAGAGGCAGTTGGCAGCAGTTTTCAGTGAATCGGTAAAAAAAGAAAAGGTTGGAAAAGCTGCAACAAAACCTCTGCAGCAAGGAAAAAAACATTTAAACATTGGGCCGAACACATGGGAGTCTTTCTGCAGAATCATTTTTAAAGGAATATAAATGAGGAGTTAAGTAATTGAAAATATGCATCTCCTTCTAATTGCAGCCATTCACAGCTGCTATCATACAAAGCTGAGTCATGCAGCTTTAAAGAACAGGAGGCAACTTTCCAGGAGAACTAATCAGCTTGGTGCTTTATGCATCCTGACAGCTTCTGTTAAATTTGTGACACACCTATCAAACAGCAGGCAAAACATATCAAATTGTGGTAATGTCAGTGTAACAACATAGTGAGAGGAAACATCAGACTGGATGATGCAGCTGTGGTGGAAATAAAGTCTGCAGTTTTAATGTCACACCAGATAACAGGAGCCCTGCCTCGCTTCCTATCTCAGGGAACCTCTGATGCAGATCTGAGGCAGTGGCATTAATGAAAACAGCGTGTCATCTGTTATAAAATTGGGACTGATCTTAATCCCTAATCTGCATTCAGGTTCAAATTCACAGCTTGCTGGAGGTGGTAAATCCCTAAATAAACCTGCCCAACCTGTGCAGCGGCAATAAACCGAAACAACCCTCTTTCCTCAGGTGTTTTCCCAACTAACAAATATCTCTCTCTAGTAATTAGCCTCGAGTCATTCTGTGGGCAGAAAATATTGGCCAAGGTAGAGGAAAACGTGACATTCTCTCTTCAGGGCTTAACTGTCAAAACGCTGCCTTCAAGTGCAGTCAGAAATGTGCCAATCAACTGAACAAACACACCCCAGAGCCCACAGCTTGCATTTGACCTGCGCGTCTACAACATGAACACAAGAAGCAGCAACACAACAGAGCTGTTAGAGGGCGCAGCAGCAAAGACGCCATGTTGAATAGTCTCCAGGTAGGAAGTAAAAATGTTTTCCAACAGACTAAACCTGTATGAGCATAAAGCACGTTTGCCATGAAAAGGGAAGCTAACTGAGCCAGAGTCCAGCAGATGGAGGCCAGATGAGGCTTTAGGGAGAAGATAATTACTGTGCACCACACCCAGATACACTCTGTGCCCTGCACGCCAAGCCAATGACATCAGTCTTCCTCTGACAGGAGAGATGAAGGTGTGTGGGAGTATGTGTGTGTGCCGATGACTGACAGGTGGACAGATGGGAGTCAACCGTCTGTGCCGACTCATGCTGCCCTAAAAACCTCCTACTTGGGAGGTCAGCCTTCACAAAGCATGACAGTATAAATAGATTATTAACTATTTTAACTGCACTACGGTGTGTTTCCTGCTTTCCTGCTCAACCACAAGTTAAACAGCACCAATAAAAACACAACCTGACCGTAGCACCTTCCTCGTTATTCACCAACCTCTGCTCAGACTCATTTCCCACTAACAGAGGGAACTGGCCTTTAGCTGGGAGTAGTTTTGCTGCCGTAGCGGCCAGATAGTGTTCATAAAGGACATTATTGTCTTATTGAAAGGGACATTTATTATCAGCTGTGTCTGAATGGAAAATTATGGAGATCTAAGAGGGTTTTCTCTGAGAATAGGTACGCTGATCTGTTTACAGGTATAAAAATTTATCCATTTAGCTAATTTCACTATTTAAAAGTGTTATTAATGCATGTATGTTTGGGTAGCAGCAATACATTAATGGCTACTTAAACATAAATTAATATCTTTTAGATCTGTTTTTGAAAAAACAAGATGTTTACATTTCAGATTTGCTGGCTTGTTCGCTATAATCCAGCATGTTTACCTGTGCTGCTGTAAATGTTCATTAACAAACACACACAGAGCTCAAAGCGGTCAGGCCCGGGTGTGAAATGCAGCTTGCATCCCTGCAGGATGGATGCTACGCTCCTCTGCAGCGCTTCCAGCTGTAGGAGGCTTTCTGTGGATGAACCCTTTTACATAAGCTTTTATGTTTATTAAGATCTTGTGACAAACAAATTGTTCAATAAAGCCTAAATTACATTTATTCTCATTTGTGTTCACTGTCAGCAAAGGAAGAGAGGCGGCTGTGTGACTCATAAAGAGGCTCAGGCAGCTTTAAACTAAAATAATTATATGAAAGTTTTTGTGGGACATTTTTAGGGAACAAATCAGAACAGGATAGCAAATGGATTAAACTATTTGGCACCAGTGTGGAAGGACATGGACTCTACACTGGTCTGTCCCAATAAAAAGCAGAGTCAAAGAGAAAAATGGCTCCATTTACTGGTGGATTTACGCTCCTGCCTTCATAAATGCTACTAAGATTAGAGCAGTAGAGACCTCAGATTACAGCTTCTCTCCAGGATGCTCTGGCATCCTAACCATCGGTCTGAGCCTCCTCATCTGAACCTTCAGGACCTTTTCCAGGCATGTCTCATCAGGAAGAGGCTTTGGAGAAAACCGAGGACACTTCGTGTCCACAACGTAGTCTGGCTAAGGTAAAAAATACTGGTAAGGGTGTCAGAGTATCCAATCAGGAGCCTCCGTTACTGATATGACTCTAAAGGTGGAGCCTGATTCGCTGTCATCCACTCATTTCCACAGAGAGAGAGAGAGAGAGAGAGAGAGAGAGAGAGAGAGAGAGAGCAAGAGAGAGAGAGGGGGGGAGGGAGGGATGGATGGATGGATGGAATTAAGACTATTAGGACATGGATCTATAACAATATTACCACCATCATCATCTTCATCATCCTCATCATTTACTGAAAATCCTAAAAAGAGCTGAAAGAGTTAACGGCAGCTTGTTCTATTCTACCTCGTGAGTGAGTCATCCTTCCTCGTTAGGAGACTTGTTAGAGGAAAATAACCCCGCCCGGCCCCAGGCCAGCAGCTCTTAGTGTGTTTCACGTGTGTGTGTGTTGTAGGGAGGTAATTAGGTAATTAGCTCAAGATATCAACATCGTCAACCATCTCCAGGCGAAAGAGACTCTATCAAAGGTTGGGATAAATAATGAAACACATAAAAGCCTCTTGCAAAAAGAGCCCCGCTGCTTGCAGAACGCATTCAGCTCTCATTAAAACAAACAACACAAATCTGGTTCTTTTGGCTTTTTCTTGACTGTGTTGAAGCTTTTTTGCGCCACTGTATTCATTCATGGAGAATTAAGACTTAAAGTTTGATGCTTTTAACAATGTCCTGTTTTAGTTGGTTTCCTTTTTAACATTAACTTTTCTGAAAGACAAACAAACACAGCACACATAAATCACTCCTTCCTCTATCAACATCCCTCAGATGAGCAAACACACCTGTTTGTGGTTATCAGAGTGCAAAAGCAAAGGCGGTAATCGGGTTAAACCTCTCAACAGTCCCCTTCAGCAGCATCTGCTTAATCCAATCACCCTCCAGTAAACGCTTTATCGGTGCTGGGTTTCCCTGGTAACCCACCGCCAGCCCCCTGGTACACGGATATACACCCTCACACGCCGGCAGTGAGCGCTCGCTGGTCCACATTCAGACCAGCGGACTGAAAACAGAATGCAACGGCCCGATATCAAAGCGATAATAAATCTGATGGGTAAATCAGATGTTTATCTGAGCGGTGAGCTCAATAACGTCTGGAATTCAGGTTAGACTCATATGTTTGCTGCGGTCTCTGATATGATTTACTTTGTGTTCATTAGTACGACTTCATTAAACAGCTTTTCAGACGTGCTGCCACGTTTACAAACATTAAGACAAACATGCAGAATAATCTGCATGAAGGCTCCAGGTAACCTTTCCTCCTGTCTGTTTAGATGCCTGATAACAACTCAGACAGGTTGGATTAATAATTTCCCAGAAGAGTTTCAATAACAGAGGCTGTTCCACATTATTAAACACGTCAGTTTTCTAATGCTGTTTGAGGAAAAAGCAACTTTCTAGCAAACAAACGATTCTGTTGGAGGCATAAAAACGTCTAAAATCATTGAATAAGTGTTGTTAAGGGAGGCTTTAATGTTAAAAATTAACTTAATCTGTAAAAATAAATTATGTCTGTACGTTTTCAAATCATTACGACTCATTTAATGTGTTATGCAGAATCGCTTGCAGCACAGAGTGCGATGGATCTTCTGCATCAGCCGTGTGCAGCAACTTAGATGCAGACAAACGGATCAAAATCAGGTGTCAGCAGCTCTATAAAAGCAGCTTTTGTTTATGTGCTGCAGTGTGTGATGTCACATGCAAGAATATAGCAGACTTTAAGAGAAGAGAGGCAATCTGGCATCGCTACAGAGGCGATGCGTGAGGCCATGCCATTACTGTCACACACATAGCAACACACACACGTGTGCTGTAGATGGAGCTGATGTAGTGCTCTTCCCATTACATTTGCTCTCCCATCATGCTTTGCAGCGTGATTGATGAGGGGTGAGGTGGTGGGATTTGCAGTAGTTTTCTTTTGCCATATGTTAGCAACATCAGAAGGGAGTGTGTGTGTGTGTGTGTGGGTGTGTGTGTGTGTGAAGGTGCAGAGAAAGCATGTTAATCTTTTATACGTGCAGGTTGGACGGGTGGGGATATGGACGCATCGGCTCGAGCAGACAACCCACACACTGAAGCTTTAGAAATGATAAAACACTGCAGAGATTTTTCAAAGCATCATCATCATCATCATCACTACAATCGTTTTGCTCCAAAGTCTGAGCCGATGTTTGTTGTTTTTCTTTCCTTTAAAGATCTATAAAGACGTCATATTTAGCTGCATCCCTTAAGAAACACCAGCAAGCCCATTTCCTGCAGCTGTACACACACTGATTTATAACCTCAGCAAAGGGAATAAAGTGTATAACTTACTCATGGTGGGAGTCCAGGAGTCGGGGGCAGGACGAGGCGGGGATTTGGACAGGTGAGGTTATTCTCCTGTGGGTCTTTCCTAGAGGCACTCATGACCTGAAGAGGACACCAGTAAAAACCATTTGTGCACAGAGAGAAACAACATAATACAATATAAAATGTTTATTTCCCTTTACTTAGGCTCTAAAATAACAGCTATAATCTACCTGTTTAGACAATTACAGCCATGATTCATTGTTTCAGGTCTGAGCTTCTATATAAAATACAGAAGTGAAGCAAAAACAAGTGGAAGTGAACCTGAGCAACCTTTAAAAACAGGCAGTGTGGCACTTCCCCACAGACCTGTGTGATCTCCTGAATGCTCCGAAAGCTCAACTCCAACCAGACCAAGACAAAAGATTGTGTTAAGTCCGGCTCTTCTGCTTTTCCCTCAGCCATTAACACAAACATTACCTGATAGCTGGTAATCAGGTGAGATTTTACGCCCATTTTACTCTTCCGGAAACCTTTTCTTGCCTAAAAAAAGTGACTGAATTGGTGCATCAATGCATCTTTTATGTTGCCATGGTTACAAAGTCAGTTTATCCCTAGCGGGCAAAGTTTACTTCCTCATTCCAGATGTCAGGTTCAGAAACCGGTTAGGGCCGATAATGCAACACGCCTGCCCAACACATACACTGTATAGCTGTTTTCTTCTTCTTCTGTGGTTTTGTTGCTTTTGCAACAGTTTTGCAAGTCCCTGACAACAGACCAAATTACATCCGTCCACATCCATGTTCTTTAAATTCAATTCAGCTTTATTTTCATAGTGTCACTTAACGACAATATCCTCTCTCAGGGCGCTTCACAGGTATCATTTTGTGCCAATTCATAATCAACAGGCCTACTATAGCTAAGCGCAACCAAAAGATCAAATCTTGACTTGGTGGACAGAGGTGGACTTCTGTGACAGATAAATTCCAAAACAGAAACGTTTGCTTCTCTACAACTTGATCTGTTGGTTTGGAGATTTCTGAGAGAGCTCTAATGGACGTCACAAAGCCATCGGAAGCTTCAAAGTGTCAAATAAAAGAAAAGCAGGACCATGAATTCTCACATTTGCACATGTCTGATTGAGGATGTGGTTCTGCTAATTAACGGTTTCACTGGAATAGAAATGGCAGGGCACCGAGCCGGTAAACTGACAGCTTGTGTGTGTTTCTGTGTGTGCTCGAGCGCCCATCCGTCTAAATCGACCTGATCACTGGACAAAATTACAGTAATCTGAAGGCAGAATGTGGTAATAATGGGTAATTTGATCCCTCTGCAGATGCCTGCAAGAATTGGAAATAAACTGGGTTAGTCAGGAAGGAGGAGAAGGGAAATGATGCAGGTGATGGGCAAATTAAGCCCCTTCCTTCATGTTGCCATGAGCACAAGTACTGCAGATGAAGGTGGGGTAAGATATCCTCCAGGTCAATAGGAGAAAACCAGCTCAGGTCAGCAGAAAGATTCAGCAGTAGGAGTGACAAATAAGCAGCAGTACGGCAAACTGAGATTTGTTCAAATGCATCGGGCATCGTTGTCCCAATGGGCATAGGCATCATCATCCCCCCCTTTAGGGCAACATTGTTTCCATTGATGAGCATAGTCACCCCATGTTGGAAATAATCACCCCATGATGGAAATAATCACCCCATGTTGGAAATAATCACCCCATGTTGGAAATAATCACCCCATGATGGAAATAGTCGCCCCATGATGGAAATAGTCGCCCCATGATGGAAATAATCACCCCATGATGGAAATAGTCGCCCCATGATGGAAA
>JBAMIG010000025.1:2792533-2817266 GCA_037177335.1 Kiunga ballochi
TTTCATGTTTTTTAATTGCATTACAGGAAATAAAGAACTTTTTCACAATATTCTAATTTTCTGAGACAGTCCTGTATTCTTTTATCACATTGTTTTATTAGGTTAATTTATTTATGTTTATTTTTTTATTTGATATATTTTTAAGCACTTTTATGAAGTTCTTTACAGATATTTTATTATTTATCTCACATTTAGCCTCTTACAGGTATCTAAGTTTATTCTCCTCATTGAGGGATCCTCCATGCTGGGAATGCTGCCTTTATGTCTGGGGTTATTGGCATGGTGGTTACCCCCATATGGGCAACACAGGGTCTGGTACCGCGGCCTTACGATGGACCCCGGCCTGCTGGATTATCACCATGGGCAGAAAGACAACTGCAGTAAAGGTCAAATAAAGGATTACAAGGGTGATGTTTACACCTGGGAAGTCTAAAGTCGGTCTTTGGGAGCAGCTGCCCTGCAGGCTTTTAATGTATCCCTGCTTCAACACACCTGGCTTACATTAAATGGATCCAACAGTGAATGAAGTGTCTTATTTTGTGTTGTTGCAGAAATGAGCAGGCTGACAGGGACGTGCTCAATTAGCTTTATTAACCAAAAATTAGCAGTTGTGTTACACACACAGGTCAGCTTTGATTTGTTGTAGAACCAGATTTCATTTTGGTAGTCACATGCTACTGGAAACCAGTCCATTTCAACTGCTGTGATGCATTCAAATGCAACAGAATTAAAGCATTTCAAAATATAACATGAGGTTCTGCACAACAGCTGCGATTTCACCATTACAGGTGAAGATTCCCCAAATCCCACAAGAGCGTAAAAACTCAGTGAAGTTTTTCTAAATGTTTCTTTTTTCATTACCCAATTTTTAAAGTGATATTTCCGTTTTGCACAATTCTACGTTAAATAGAATAGAAACAGTGATTCATTAGAGCTACATGTGTTGGAGCAGGAATACACAGCAAAGGAAGTTCATTAATCTCAATCAGGTGTGTTGGAGCAGGAAAGTGTCTACGTTTGGATTGAGAAACGTTTCTTTTAAAAGACCTAAAATAAACACAAAAGTCTGCACTTTTTTTGTATTTTTTAGTAAAAAGCAGAACATTAGACCTCGTCCAAATGAAGTGATTCAGATAAATTGAATTAATAAAAGCTGAAAGTTATTCACCTGCTGCTGGTCCGGAAGTTTCCTTTGATTATTTGCTTGTTATATTGGACAATCAATTTAGACTCTTCTTCTTTCGATTGTTTGCAGTGATGCGTCACTGCGCGCGTTGCCGCCACCTAGCGGCGCGTGGTGGAACCACACCACAATGCGGTTCAGGTTAAATCCACAGTCCGGTTCTGACACTTATATGAAACATTTTGGTTTTTATTAAGTTTTTCAGTGCATCTTTTTTCTACTGAGAAACTTTAAAGAAACAGACAAAAAAAATCTGTCTCATGTTTATATTATTTCTGTCATTTCCTTAACCTTCCTCATTAGTCATATGTTTATTAAATAGTTCTGTTTTGGTAAAGTAACGTCATGATAACTAAATGACAGGCTGGGTCTGTCTAAAGAAGGTATAAATAACTGCTTTTATAATTTATTTAGCATTTCCTTATTGCGGAGCTTTGATGTTTATGGAAATGATGCGTCCTCAGAGCTTTGCTTGAATAGGCCTATAGATATATTTTTTAAGTTTCTTATTTTACTTTATTTTTCCCATCTGAAAACTGGGACTTGCTTTTCTTAAGTTTCTGAGCCACCACTGTGTGGAGGAGACTTTTTGTGTTCTGGAGATCCTAGGAGATATGTTGTTGAGGGTTTTGTGCCCCTGGTAGGGTCACCATGGCAACATGTCTGCAAGGGAGGGACCAAACCAGGCATATAACCCCATGATGACAAAAAACAAAAACCAGTAAGTTGCTGCAGGAAGAAACAGGCAGAACCAGGACACGCTATAGGTAGTAAATACTGTACGTCTGCTAGCCTGGTAATGCCTCGATACTATTTGATGCTGTTAGAAACACATAGCTAACAGGCTTCATGAAAGGAAATATTTGTTTCATTTATTTTCTAATATATTCCTAAAAAACTTTATTTGTGCCTGAAAAAAAATCCCTTAAAAATTGGTCTAAAAGGAGCACAAACAGCCATAATCTTATCAAGGTATTCTTCACCTGAGTATTGATTTTCTCCTCAATATCTGCTTCCATCCCAGCCACGATTGATTTATTCATTTGCTTCAGTTCTGCTCCTTTATTGGACGTGTCCATTGATTGCGAAGGACACGGGTTTCCATGAATCTGAGGGGAGCAAACTGGGAACAAGTTTCAGTGTTCAGTCTGATCCACTGGTTCCAGTTACCTGCTTATTGGCATTAAGCTGCAGAAAAAAAGCTTTCATTGCAGCCAGTCTGAACCCCTTACCTTGACACCTGATGTGTCATGTGACCGGGATAAAGATGCAGCGAGGGGGGCTTCGTGTTGGCTTTGCTCTGCTGGGAGTTGATTTCATGGCTTATTAAGTCGGTGATTGTGGCGTTGCTGCCTGCAACAAATCCTACATCTCTTCCAACAAGGACTCGCGTAATTCTGCTCTTCATCCGCATGAATGCAGAAGGGTGAAACATGCTGCATTATGTTCCTCAGTTACACCTGTTTAAATGCCTGTTAATGCACAAAACAAACGAGCCAATCAGCTTCATGCATTCAGCTTCTATGCTCCACATGTCTGGAACAAACAGGTTAGACTCACCTCATTTCAGTGATTTTTTTTTATTAAAAGTCCTAACCTGCATCCATTTAATTTTGCTTTTTTTTTTTTTTTTTTTACCCTTTTTGTGCACAAAGCTTAATATTTTCCATAATTATAGTCAGATCACAAAGCTGCTTTTTAATTGACAAGTTTTGAAAAGTAATTACTCATTTATGTATCCGTTTATATAAATTTGAAGTCTCTCCTGTGTTTATGCGTATGAATGTTTGTGTGCACGTCTACATGTGCAAGGATGTATGTTGGCCTGTGGATGGAGTGTATTTTGGTGTATATGTAAAACATACCTGCACACAGATGTGGAGCTGCTTGCTGCAAGCAAATGAGGGTCCAAGCTAAACAAAAAAAAGCATGATTCATAAGGGTCCACCATCACCTCCACCTGTCCTTCATCCCCTTCACAGCATCTTACCCCTGAAGTGACGGTGTCTCATCACAAGATGGCAGCATTGTATTATCTGACTACCTGTGTGCTGCCCACAAGCTTAACCATTACATAAGCAGGACAACCAGTGAATGTTTTGTCTAACAAAGGAAGTGAGTCACTTCAGTTCTTCAAAGGATTGCTAAAAAGAGTGTAAAAAGAAGAAGAAACAGTGTCCCTGGCCTGCCTTTGATCAACACTATAATTTAATTACCTGCATACCGCAGGGAGCTGTTTTTTGGAATTTCTGTCTTATTTTCTCCACGGCACGCTGAATTCAAAGACGAGTTTCAAATGCGGTAGAAAATAACTTTCTGCAGCGTCTCGAAAGCCAAAGTACCTATAAATGGTGATGCTATCAGCCCCACACACACCATGAAGTGGTAATCTAAAGTGCCTGCAAGCTGCTTCTCTGCATAAACTACTTACAGCTACATTTCTGGATGTGATGTGCATCCTGTGGCAACACTGATGACACATATATGCTGTTGTAGAGAATTAACCCACAACTTTAATAAGTGTTTTTACTGTTTGGAGGGATTAGGATATGTAAGATATTTATTTTTCTTCTTTTTTTTTATATCCCTGTAAAGACAGTAGTCTTCCTCCATCAAATATCCCACAAACTATTACTGCATGAAAAAAAGCTAAAATAACAAAGTTAGATGTTTCATTGTACCTAAAAGCTGCTTTATCAGTTATTTGATTCATATCTAAGGCGACACGATGTAGGAATTGATCTTGCATCTGCTGATGATGCAGACAGGAAAAAAAGGCAAATTTAGGTACTTTTTATGCAGAATTTCCATGTATTTTAGCCTTTTAGTGTTGTGGAAAGGTTATGTATTAGCTTAATCACTCTGAAATTGTGTCATATTGCTCACTCACACACACACACAGTTTAGGTTATCCTCTGGTAAATGTAGGCACCTCTTACTGTTATAAATCTGATGTTGGGCCAGTTCGGACTAATCGGATACCAGCTCTCAGGATCAGGATGATTAGTTCCATATTTATTCTCTTTGCTCAGTCAATAAAGTTCAATCTTTATTAATAAAGCTCCAGTTTTGCAATAATCCCAATTAGATTTTTGTTATTTCTCGTTTTATTTGGGGTGTTTTCCCTACCTAATAGGTGAAGTTATTCTGAGATAAATATGAGGAGAATAAATAGGATGGAGATTGTGCTGTGTCTTATTCGGCGCACTAATATTACTTCATGCACTGTATTTAAGTACGTAGTTTGTTTACATTGACACTTAAGAAAAAAGTTGCTGCTACCATGGTGAAACGATGGCGACTTCGCGCACTAAACCGACGCCATTTTATTGACCGAGCGGAAAAGGAAATGCTGGACTTTCAAATTAAAGCCTACAAACAATAATGTGACGGAGGCTAATTTGTATACACGCGAGTATGAAGTTGTTTCGATACGGTTCTAATGTATACCACAGCTTTTTACATATTTAATTTTTTTCATACAATATCTCATGGATCCTATCATTTCTCTAAGGCTGAGGTAACCGATCCAGTAGAGTTAGAGCAGTGTAATGGACACAAAACTATTTTGGTGAAGCAGAATAGTCTAACCGGTAGTACGTCACTACTGGTAAGTGCCCCAATGTCCAATAAATTAAAATAAAACATTTATTTTTAACTTTTTTTTTGTATCTTCTTTTTTTTTGTTATAGTTTGCTTGATTTTGATTTACTTTTATCTGATGAAAAAAAAGACCAAATAAAAAATGTTTAATTTGAGAGACCCACACTACATTCCAGAGCACTACGGTTTTGAGACAATACACAGGCTCTCGATATTGTAGTGTACTGGGATGTAGCCTATAAATGTAAACACACCTAAACATAGTGCACAAAGTAGATTGTGACACATAAAAATGGAAACATAAAAAGGTAGTACTTTGTGTCCTCAGCTGTTAGAGGAAAATGTACTCTGAACTGTGTAATCCTGCATGCACCACCCCCAGCACACTGGTTGTCTGCAGCTTCTCTGGCATCCACACATGGGAATAACAAACAGCATGATCAGCTGCAAAAAGCGCCTGAACATCACCATTATTGAGACGTTTCATTGAGCTCTGCTCTGTTTCGATGTGCACACAGTGCCTTTGTGTTTTCTGTATTGATTCAGTATCACACCTGCCTGCCCACTATAAATAGTGCTGTATGTATTGTGGGATGTATTCATGAGTTATTCAATTTGTCTGCAAAGCTTTTTAATTTGTGCTTTAAAGGGTTTTTGGAAATTGCTGCAAAGAAAAGGTGGCAAAAAGGGCACGTTTGTGGTGTCTGGTGAGGTTACACAGATACATTTACTGCTCATAAAAGCTTCCTTTTAATCAACGGTTTCACTCTGTTCTGCAGCATCTGCATGGCTGAAACACGGTTTTTAAAATTAAATAATGAAGAAAAGTTAAATTATTAAAATATTTAGGACTTTTGAAAAAGTTTCAATTAAAAGGGAAATTTTCAAAATCCATTTTTACCCAGAAAATTGTATCTGACCACGTAGATCCTACCTTGAATCTGAGTCCCTGGACAGCAGCTGGTGTGGGAGACACTCCTTTCTTCAGCAGGTTTGTTGTTTCAGCCAAAATGAATGTGTGCAAATTCAGCCCCATCCTGACCGTTTTCATATGTAAAATATGTGATAAAATGGGATAAAAGACTAAAGTTTTGTTGGAAAAAGAACCATTATAGGTTGCAGAAACCATTTTGTGCATGTTGGCAATAATGGAGGTGTAATTTCTTTTCCACGGGTTGATCCATATACGGATGGTAGTTTATTGTACATCTTCTAAATCTTCCAATCAATATTTAATAAGAAACTTGGAGGACAGGTGCAGTGATGAGAACATGGATGTCTAAATGTACTAGAAAGCCTGTAACGTTTAGCCAGGCGAAGATTTTTAGTACAAAATGAAAAAGGTAAAAATGTAAAGAGCTGCTTTGAACTGATTCATGGGACGGTTCTGTCCATCGTCTTCAGTGAGCTGAGCAGAAACAGTTTTATTCAAACACAAACCTCAGTATCTGTGAATGAAAGGTGAAACCTTTGACTTCTCTTTCCTCTCTCTCTCTCTCTACTGGGGATGCAGTTGTGACGGTGAGACAGAACGGAAGTGGATTGGACACAGAGTGGACATACAGTGGACAGGTCTCGCCCAGGACAGCGGACAGCGCAGAAAAGGACTAATAAATGATTCAATCAGATAGCGGTCTTAGCAATCGCTAATTCTGCCACACTTTGCTGGATGAATTAATTTAAAGAGTCAGGATCAATGCAGCATTTTGGGAAACACACTCACAAGTTAAACAACCTTCAGGCGATTCAGTTAGCTTAGCTTAGCTTAGAGACTAGATACAAGAGAAAACAGTCTCACTAATGCTTCATAATTAGCTAACTCGAAGCTGTTGGGTTGAGACAGTTAGTTAAAAAATAGAGTATTAAATAGTTGGAGAAATTAACAAAGGTTTGTTCACCACCAGATACACATTTTGGGACATATTTCTATTTAGTCCAATGGGAAAATGTTTCCAAACTTACAACCGGTGGTATAACTTAATAAGTTGAGGAAATGCCATACCACCATCAACCACTAGGGACCTTTTTCATCCATCTTTAACACCCTCATTAATTACTAAAAATAAAACCTTCTCTCAACAAATTCTTTGTTTGTAGCTTCAAAATATCCACAAACCAAAAGGTGATATCAGTCATACCAATGCTAGCCAAGCTGGCTAACATGTTAGCATGTTCTTTTTGACATGCATCAACTCTAAACATCAGAATAGAATAAATGTTTTTCCCAAAATGCATTTGGATTTCTTTACATCCAGTTTATCTCCTTTTAACTGGATTTACAGGGATGATGCTGGTCGATACTTTTGTTTTTGCGACATAATTTTATCAACTGTCTCGCAGCAACTTGGGCTACACAGTAATATACATACAAACACCTCGATGTATATTTACTATGTTTAGTGAGAACAGCATAGTGAGTTGTCACTGGGAATGGAGTCAACTTTACTATGTGTGATCAAAACAAAATAGACAAACATGAAGGGAAAAGATAGAGCGAGAGAAGAGAGAGAGAAAGCGGAGAAAACCAGAAGACGGCGGGAAGAGGTTGTAAAACAGTACAACATCAGACAACCACTGGAACATAACAACACAGAGAGAGACAAGTATTAGGAAAAATGGTTTAATATAGGAGACAGAAGCAAAAAACTGCATCACACAAGAACATACGTTTACAAAAATAATTCTGACTGCTTCAGCTACACAGTTAGTTCACAGAGAAGGACAGAGAAACCGGAAAAATCTAAACAGCTAAAAGCAAAAGTTTCTAATTAGCTGATCTCTTCATTAAACTAATACATTAATCCACAGAAGGTGACTAAATATTTCTATTCCTTCTTTTTCTATAATTGTCTTATCGTGTAGACGGCACAATACAGAAGTCAAATGAAACTTACCGCTGTTGTACTGACAAACTTGCTAGAACTATTTATAAAGCAAAGAAATAGAAGAAGAAAAAGAAACAACCTGACACTCACCTAGCCTGTTTCTGGAAAAAAAAGAAGGAAGGAAAGAAAGAAGGAAGGTAGAAAGAAAGAACACTGAATTGAGGAAAAAGAAGTGAAAGAAAGAAATCCAAAGATCTTCTAGAAAATCTTATATCAAAAGCCAACTTTCTTGATGCCAGCTAGAAATCACACTCGTGGACCAGTCGGGTCAGGCCAGACAGCTTTTTTCTAAGATTTTTTTGTTGTATCCTTTAATCTCCAGTATAAAAAATTCCACTGGTACAAAATGCATAAGTACAATCAGTTGTAGAAATAGGAAAGCCTGCATTTTTGTACTTTTTAAATCCCATCCAGTGACAGATTTCCAAGTGTTGTCAAACAAACATACATCACACTTACAGGATCCACTGAAATGCATTGACTTTGGCTTCTCTCAAGACAATAAAACTACCAAAAACCTTTTGAGAATTAAAAGAAACAAAAGCAACAACAGCAACAAGAAAAAAATCCCATCATTTCTACAGACAACAAGCTCTTTTTTTTTACGCCACGGAAACACACAAACATTTCTTCCTTAAAAAACTCGACGTAGGCCATAATGCAAAGAAACGACAAGTTTGATTTTTTTTTCCTTTCAGATTTCATTGTTTGATAAATAGCACTTAAGATAATTAAGAAAGAAGAAGAACAGAGAAGTGAACAGTGACGAGATAGAGATTACAACGAGCATCGGCGATGACAGCCCCTGAGGTGAGCCGCTGCACAGAAACTCTGCTTCCACGACCCTCTTGTGCTTCGACGCTAAAACAAAGACACCATGTTTCACGTGAGACTGAGTGCAATCGGCGCGATTTGGCAATTCACGAGCGGAGGTTTCGGGACATTTCAAATGGTTTCTTTTTTAAACAACAAACAGCAAAAATAATAGGTGAAGTTGCAGCTCTGATGCAAAGGTCTCCACTCTGCGCTGGTCTGAAGCGGCCAGTTATGCATGTTAGCGGCCTGCGTGTCCTGCATTAAGAAAAAAAAAAAAAACGTCTGCTCGAGTTCAGGTTTGGTCTTTCAGAGGATATAATGAAAGCTGTATTGCCTTCCATCTCATCCCCGGCTGTTTTGTCTGCGCAGAGCTGCGGACGTGACCTCTTCCTCTACAAACAACAAGCACTTTATTTCCCCTGTCGCCATTCCAATAAGACGTCTCTCCACATGGCCCTGCTTCTAATAAACCTGGTTAGCCTGGGAGACAACAACTGAGGAGCGGAGCAGCATCCTTCAAACCTTCGATTTCTTTCTGCTCCGGCCAAGCGGACAAAATGGAGGGAGAGTGAAACCCAGACAAAGTGGGAGGTTAATTGCACACAAAAGTGAACCTGGACTTGGCACACATCACTGACGGACAACATCTTCTACTCTTATAATACTGGTCTAGAACACTCCCTGGTTAAGGCGACTGGTGAGCTCCTGTAGAAAATAACGCTGCCTCTTCTTTAATAGTTTTTAGCTTTTTTTTGCAGACCGTAAACTTGGCTTTCAGGGAGGGGGCAGTTAAATAGACTGACAACACTGTGCCATGTAAACGGGTTGACTATGACAACGTCAATTTCACACTTTGGCATCTAAACACGATTTTGGCCCGTTAAACCACACGATTTACACATGGAGAAGTTTTACAACCACTTATTTAAAAGAATACATGCATTAAGCTGCAAAGCATGCGGCCTCTCTCCTCTGCGTGTCCCGCGGATTTCGCCGTGTGCTTTTTCCTCAAAAGATGGTGGCAGAACGAGCGAGTCTTGCCCTGTGCTTACATCATGAAAGCGATGAAACAACAGTAATGATCCTCAGAAACAAACGCTGTTGACTCTGAAACGTTTTCAATGGAACAAACGGACGAGGATTTGGAGAAATAAGGCTTTGCGTATGACTTTCACCTCCATTTACTTCAGCTGAGGAGCGTGACGCAGAAAGCAAACATGCCTGACGCTTGTGTCTCTGTGCGAGATACTAATAGAGAGAGAACAGGAGTGCAAAGATCTGTGGTAAGGCTTTGATAAATGAAACGGCTGTACAATGGCTAAAAATATCAAGTGTGTAATTCTCGTGTGTGTGTGTGTGTGTACACGCTGGCGGGCGGTAGCAGTTGCTGAAGAGGGTTTCACGCTCAGGGGCTCTCATGCACAATAACAAAGTAAACCGTGAGGTCTGCACGAGAGTGTGTGTGTGTCCATGTGTGTATGTGTTTGTGTATAGATATATATTTATATATTTTATGTATATATATATATATATATATATGTGAGTGTGTGTGTGACACATGGGCACTTTTTTTTTACATCTTTACAAAGAAAAAAAGCAAACATGACATTTTCAGGCAACAAGACCACAGAATAGCAAGTTAACAAACTCTTTTTTAAATCTATATTTTAAATATGAGGGATCCATACAAAACACTTATAATAAAATACCCATGTTATCAAATAATTTCACAAGAAATACACTGACGCGCTAGGCAGAAAGTACCTTCAGAATTTGGCACTAAACTCCACTGATCTTGTCTTTTTTTCATTATAAGACATTTCTGCTGAACAACAAAACACATCTAAATATTGTTTCCCACGAGAGAAATAAAATAATAATGACATTGATGCTTCACAAGCTGACGTTATATATATATAGATATATTTATATTTATATATATTTTTTAGGAATTTTATATAGCTAATCAACCAACAAGAAATTTAGCAAATAGGGACTCCTTAAAAAACAAAAAAAACCAAAACAAAGTAATATAGTAATATGAAAGGCTTTTTGTCTATTGTTCAAGTAAACTGATTTTTTAGTCTTCTCTTGAAAAACATGAGACATTTAAGACCGTTAGACTTGTGATGAAACCACAACTAAACTCACGAGAAGCACCGACGTTAACGCGGGTTACAGGTATCTTCGTTTTTTTTCTCGTTTTTCCTCTATACATTTAAACAGTAGAAAATATAGGTCATTTCATCATGTGCATTTAAACCACGGATTGTCTATCTGTGAGTCAGTTCAGCAAAAGGTGACACAAGTAGGTAGCATTTCTCCCCCCCAAACAGGGCAAATGTCTTTTTTTATTTTTACCTTTATACTACTCTAGAAAAAAGTGGTTCTATATATAGACTTTGAATGAGAAACAGAGCCACTTAAAATGGCCTTATCAAAAAACTTTACACTGCCTGAAAAATGTAAAAACTATTAGAGAGCTCCGAGAGTCTAATATTGATCAGACAGTTTTTATTCAAAACTGTTTGGAAGTAGTCTTATTTCTCAGAGAAACTGGCGCGGACCTCTTCTGGCCCTGTTTTTTTTTTCTGTTTTTTTTTTCAGTTTCCGTCGGACACCAGAAGCAAGATAACGCGCCAATTCCTGTAGTGAACGTTCAAGTTTACTTTAAATGAAGCAGGAAAAAAACCCAAAAACTTGACATAAAGAAGAAGAAAAAACGCAAGAAAACATAGTGAATGGAAATTACTTTGCCACAGGTGGTTAAAAACAAAAAAATCCAAAAAATTTTTTGTTTGTTTTTCATATGAATGCAGCGTTAAATCTTTTTCACATTGATTCATTTTTCTTACCCACACGCCTCACTGCAACCCTCCCAGAACACATATCCAAATGAGGTTACATGCAAAAAAAATATAGAAACAAACAACAACAACAAAAAAACACAACAAGAAAGAAAAAAAATCAGAAAAGTCCAAAAAATCTAAAAGTTCAAAAGGTCAGTAGGGCGGCGGCGGACCACGTTATGGTCAGGTGAGCTCGGAAAACACATCAGAAAACAGAATGACAGGAGGAGGACGATGACACTTTTTTTTCCTTTTTTTATGTTGGATACATACATATACACACTAATATATATATATATATATATATATATATATATATGTATATTTGTGTTTTGTTTGAGTTGCTTAAAGTTTTTTCTTTTTTTGGGACGCCACGAAGACATGCTAGGCAAACGATGAGCTAACAGGCATGGAGATGGGTTGTTCTAAAAGGGGGAAAGAAAAAACGGGAGAGTTACACACAGAGAGCCAGAGCACCACACCACAACAGCATTTTCTTTAAAAATAAATCAGGAGAAACAGCAACAACAACAAACAACAACAAACAAACAACAAACTAGCAACACCACAAACCGATTCCATTAGCAAAACATTTTTTTAGCTTTGATTTTTATGTTTTTTTTTTTACATACTATGAAATTATATAAATGTTATAGATCTATATTAACAGGCAACGATACACATTCACGCTTTGACGTGTACACAAAAAAACAGAGAGCACCCAAAGCTTCTCCATCAGCTCCCAGATGGATGTCGTCTTTTGGGAGAAAACGTTTTTTGGAGGGAGGGGAGGAGGAGTTTTTATTTACTTATCTTTAAAAAAATGTCTAAATCTTTGGGAGGGTGGGAGGATAGAGGGGCTACGGACAAACAGAAAACACAAACGCTGAAGAAAAAACTACAATAAAATGGAGGAAAGTGGACATGTGGAGTACAGATGAGAGGGAGAGCGCGGGAAATAAAGGAAGCTGGATGGATGGAGGAACAACACACAGGAAAGGAGTTAAACTGGGATTCGAATGGTGGAAGAAAGTGTTGCAAAAACAAAAAGAACACCAAAAACACCAGAAAAACTCAATTCCACGAGACTTCTCCACGAGGGTCTACTTTAAGATGCTGATTACTTTATAGGAGTCCAATAACTTAACGATAGGCAATAAATAAAATCCTTTTTTTTCTTCATCTGAGGCAGTAAAAATGTTGTATAAAAATAGAACTGCTTTTTTACAAATAAAATTTACAGGCCTGTGGCGTTCTGTACTTTGAATTATTATTTTTTTTAAATCTTTCAACAAACATCAAGTATTTTCAGTTACCCCCTTAACCCATAGATTCTGTTTTATTATAGCCTTCATCAAATTCTGGATGTCGTCGTGGGAAATGTTCGGCATGCTGTGTATTCCTTTAACAACACAGACCCAGAAAAGTGGTTACTAATTATTATTTTTTAGCTTCTGAGAAATAAAACAGCTGTTTATTTTCACATAAATCATAATACTTAGCTGGAGTGCATTTGCTTTTTTTGCCTTCCTCTGTCGGTGTTGGTGGAGTGTAACTGTACGACTGTAAAGAGGCCACTAATGTTTTGCAGCCTTTGCTCCCGGGTTGCCAGCAGGCATTGAGGGGTTTTGGAGAAGCAGCGGCGGCCTGCAACCAACACCGTGGAGGTCAAAGGACCAATGTGCATATCGGCATGTGTGTCCAAAAAAAATAAATAAAAAAAATAACGTAAGAAAAAGAAAGAAACCTTTCATCAGGCCTCGGGTTCATGAGAAAGAGAAGGGAAAAAAACAATCATGGCTCCTTTGTCTTTATCTCAGTTCTGACTGTAACTATACCTCCAAATGAATAAAAACATACGTTTTAAGCAAAAAAAAAAAAATACTGGAAAGCTACTGCCTTCCATTATAAAAAGAGAAAGATTGCACAAAGTAATGGTGGTAATGGAAGCGTTCATGTGTGTAAAAAAGCAAAACTCGTAATAAATAATAACACTCGAAAGATAACAAAAAATTTAAAAGAGCAAGAAAAACCAAGGGGAAAAAACAAAAATGTGTTTGTCTCCCTCAGGGTGGTTGTAGGTCGTCTCCCCTTCCCTCCCACATCCTTCCTTTCAACCCTCAACCCACCCTCCCCCAGTCCCTGGTTAAGGTGGACGTGGCTCGGTTGAAATTTTTCACCAGTTTTGTTACTTTTTTGGGGGGAGGGGGACTTACCCTAGCGGTGCTAACAGGGGGAGCAGATAGACCCTAGTGCTAACATCAGTACGGTTTGCTGTCATTCTTGGAGCGCTTCAGCTGCACCTTCAGCCGCTTCATACCGATCTGGAAGCCATTCATGGCCTGGATGGCCGCCTGTGCCGACACCGGATTGTCGTAGCTGACGAAGCCTGAAAGGAGACCAGAGAAAAGTGGAAATCGGTCAAAGCTAAACAATATGCTAATCTAGCAAAAGAAATGCTCATTTGTGATCAGATTATTTGATGGTGACGACTCAGAAAAAGGTGGCTAAAAACATTTAAAAGGTTTTATTTATGATGGATTAAAAACAAAACATCATATATGATTATTAGGCTAACCGTTGCTAAAACCACATTATAAGCCCAATATTTAAACACTAATCATAAATCATAAACTGTAGAAATAAAGAGCTAAAGAAGTGTAGACAAACTACTTTAGAATAAAACATTAATGAACAATATTATCCATTTTACTTGAGTAAAGCAGGCAGTTATGTCATATTATGTATTTGTTAACTAAATATTGCAACAAAAAGAGGAAGAATGGAACACCTACATTAAGAAAAGTCTCTTATGGCTAAAAGTTTATTTGTTTTTTTGACATAATAGGGGGTAATGGAAACACTCTGGATATTTTGTACTGGTTACAGGAGCAGTATACTTCCTGGAATGATGGCACTAAAAAAAGAAACTCAGTCTTCCAATGAATCTGAAAGATGAAGGTAGGAGAAAAGTCGTGGCAAATCTGGTAATAATGCGATGCATACGCAGCAATTATCATAAAATCTCATCCACGCAACAAGAGAACTGTGGCTTAGCAAGAAGCATATTTAATGGAAACAACTTAAAATCCCAATCCTAATCCTAGTTTGTCAAACTATATCCTATTAAGCGGAAAACTAATGGAAAATATATTTTTCTTTTATTCAAAGGGGACATATTATGCAAAATGCACTTTTTTAAAGCTCTAAAATAGATATTTTTGTGCACTTCTAAGTATTTAGAAATGCATAAAATATAAATGTATTACCTCCTGATGCTGTACATATGTCTGTATATTCTTTTTTCTAAAAACCACAAACTGAACTGAATATATCTTTTAGTTAGTAGATATTTATTCTAGGTAAACATCAATATTAGGAAAAACCAGGCTAACGCTTTAGCTAGCTATAGCCGCCTAGCTACAATAACAATGGTGGTTGTGACTGAAGGGGGTAATGAGCGAAGTACTCACAATAAATAACAGGATAGTTTACAGATGTCATTAAATATTTACATTTTCAAAGTCACTACATACTTTATTAACAATTACAGGGTGAGAAAAGAAAACTATGTTAGCATAATTAGATTTTCTTATCCTGCTGGATCTACCTGAAAGGAGTAATGAGCCAAGTACAAACACAAAAATTGTACATATTTCTTCAAAGACTACCAAGCAAAACAAAACTGATGCCTTTGCAAGCTACTTAGCATATTGTAATGTTTTCATGCTATAAGCTTTAATTAAAGGAAATAATGAGCTGACGGCACAAAAAGCTTAACTTTTTTCTTTGCTACTTGTGAGGGAAATGCATTAACATAACAGCTTAATAAGAGCTATTTCTGTTAAGGGGGAAATGTAAAAGGACCCAAAACAATGTGGTGCACATGGCAGGTTTCTAGTTTAGTAAAATATAAACGGCCCAACCAGGTGTTGCTGCATCCTCACAAACAACAGAACTAATCGCTGCATATCTGCTGATGGCAGAAATGTCTCATTTTGCTTCACCAGACCAAATTAATTTAAAACATGCAGCTACACAGGCATCACAGATTTTTTTTAAATGCAACAGAGCAGGACACAAGAATTAGCTAACAAGCAAATCCCAGTTGCTACATATAGTTGAAGGAAATGACCAGTACAGGCCATACCAGTTAACCTTTTATTTCTATTCACAAAAGACCTAAGATAAAACTTTCAGCTTGATATTATTCCCCATCTTAAAACAGAAAAGGGTTAATAATGTGTTGATGCAGAATACCCCACGAGGCGCAATTACATTATTTATGTGCCATAAGAACTGATTTATTTTGATTACATTTAAATTAAAATATACCCCTGATGCACAATGAGGAAAAGATTGAATCTTAAAAACTCCCAAAGGAGGGCTGGTTAGTTATGTTAAAAATAAGGCAAATGGAATATAGATTATAATTAAATGTGGAGCCTGACATTTATGTCATCAATTTATTTCTGTTTTCCTCTCCGGTTTAGTTTTTCTTAAAAATCTAAATGGGAATAAAGAAAATAATACCTGAGACCATCCAGATCACTTGTAAGTCTCCTCAGAATAAATATATCATGTGGTTTATTTGTGGAAAAATGTAAAAGTTTTGTTTGTTCTTTAATATCTTTGAGCTGGACTGAACCGCTGTTTGGGCTACGTGATAAATAATCAATAAAAACATAAAAATACAGATAAATCATACGGTGGTTTGGTTTATATAAAGCTAAAAAATAAAGCATTCACAGCTCTAAGCCTAAGAACAGACTAGTTGTGTAGCTTTCCTGTACTGGTTGCCGTACCGAAGCACTTGCTAAGGTTTGTCTGTTTGTCGATGAAGACTTTGGCCGAGACCACGTTTCCGAAAGGCATGAACATCTGCAGTATGTCCTGGTCTCCGAACTCCTGGGGCAGGTGGTAGATGAAGAGGTTGGCACCTTCTGGACCTGGTGGGATGATATGCAGAGTGGATATAAGATGAGAAAGGTTTCATTTCATGCAACTCTGCAGGAGAGGCAGACTAGCCCCCTGTCGTCATAGGAACGGCGCTCACTGCTTAGCACAATGTCCCGTGACCTTGGGTTTGCTGCTGCTTTTAAACAACGTGAACAGGGATG
This sequence comes from Kiunga ballochi, assembly GCA_037177335.1. Classification (NCBI taxonomy): domain Eukaryota; kingdom Metazoa; phylum Chordata; class Actinopteri; order Atheriniformes; family Pseudomugilidae; genus Kiunga; species Kiunga ballochi. Next base: position 2,808,990 of record JBAMIG010000025.1, read on the forward strand.
AAAGCTTTTGCTTTGTATTTAATAACCAACAAGAAGTTTCCTGTTCTGCTGCATTTTATTCCTTTCTTTTAGCTGCTTGTTGCTTTTAAGAGAGAGGTCAAAGGTCGCTGCTGCACTCTCCGCCCTGCTCATGATGATGATGATGATAGATCAGATCTCTCAGGATAATTTGATATGCACTCCACAGATCAATAGAGCCAGATATTTGGCACGTTTTTGTTTGAAATCCTGTCAGAAACAAACGTTGCTGAGCTGGAAGCAGAGATGAGAGGTGCACAAACAAACAGAGCAGCTCTGTTTGTTTTACTACATATTTCATCATCTGGTTGCTATTCAGCGCTGTCGTCAAATGCTTTTGGTTAAGCTGCAAGGTTGTATGTGTGGGTAGCACGTTACATATAATCGGACTGTTTAGCCGTTTCCGGACAAACTTCTCTTTTTTATACGCTTATTTTCACTTCCCATGTGGTTTCTGACATTCAGAAGGTTTAAATGTTAGTATTTACTCACATTTCCATCATGAAATGAGGAGATTTCACTAATTTAAGAAGTGGAATTTTTCATTTTTAAGGAGGAGACGTCATAATAAGCCTGTTTGTTCTCAGTTGCAGATATTTATGCTGAAATGTTTAGAAAAAACTCAACTTTTAAACATCTTTTAGGGACCCTTACCCTACCACCTTCAACATCACCCTCCTCATCTTTATTTCTACTGTCAGCTGTAATGGAGCTTATCAAAATAAAAGCCTGGTGTTTAATTATTGGTCTTTAGAGCAAGAAGGGACGTTAGTAGATCTGTAGCCTGAACGTATCTGCTGTACAGTGTTTAAGACTCTCGGATCAATACCAGCAAAGTGTAGTAAGTAAATAAAATGTTAATCTACAACAGCCTGTGGTGCTGACATTAAAAGCATTTTCCTAAAATAAACCACTGCTGTAGCTGTCTGCTTGCTGTTTCTCCTGCAGGAGACGCTGATGCTGTAAACAGTCTGAAACGTAGCTCCCACTGAGCTGCACTGATGTGCAGACACACAGCCGCAGGCTACTGACCCTCTTTCTGGCTGCCGGCGGCCCCTTGCTGCTGCAGCAGGGACTGGCTGTAGAGCGTGGGCAGCGCTGCGGCGGCGTACTGCTGGATCCCTGAGTAAGCCTGCGTCAGCGCGTCCATGGTGCCTGCCGTCCCATTGGTGAGCCCTGCGCCGCCCAGGCCTCCGTTTAGAGCCGCCATACCTGAGAGCATTTGAGCAACTTTACATAAAACCCAACAATAAAGAAAGAAGAATGCACTTACTCATTATCGCTCCCACTGAGGGTTGTGTTTTATCCACACATACACACACGCATAGATTACACACTGACTTTCACGTGGACTGCACTGTAACTTACACACACACACACACACACAAAAAGAGGACGAGCACAGGACACACACAGTGTTAGTTAACACACAGCAGAGCTTTGTATGGGTGTAGCTGATGACAGCAGTGCATGCACACACACACACACACACAGAGTTTGTGACAACGCTCCGGATATAATCACATTTACCCTAACACAGGCACATACGTGTTTAATGCAAACTAATCTGATCCTCTGCACAGGATCCATTTACTTATTATCCTTAAAAAAAATCATGTTTTTAGTTTTATTATATAGGAAAAAATAATTTACATCTTTTATTAAACTAATGTTTGTTATAAGAAATAGACGATAAAGAATAAAACAGTTTATAAATAAAAAAAGATAAAAATAAAAATGATATAAAATGTATCTATATTAAAGCATTATTTATTATTATCTTTATATAAATAAATTATAATAAAAACATAAAAAGGTTTAACTACAGAAAATGTGCTTGTTAATGTCAAGCATAACTTTTTATGACCGGTTTATTACATGTAAACAAGTAGGACAAGTTTAAATAAAATATTTTCATGCAGTTTTTTTTTACAGTTTAACAGAAGATCAAGTTTGTATATTTCTAAAATTAAAAAATAGATATTTAAAACATTTTAAGTAAAAAAAAGATTATTATTTCAAATTTAGCTACTTAAAAACATTACATATATCTTATATAATAATATATTTTTATACTATATTATAATAAAAATATAAAAATGTATATCTACAGAAAATGTTCTTATAAATGTTATCATGTTTAATAGAGAGTTAATTTAAAGATTTTTATGTTATTTTTTTACAGTTTAACAGAAGATGGAGTTTGTTTATGACTGATATAAAATATAAATTAACAACCTGCTTCAGCAGAAAGAGTGGAAAATGATTCCACATGTTGGCAAAAAAAAGAGTGTTTTGGCTTTATACATGAACTTCTGACCATTAAAGTACTTATTTCACTGCATTTCACCACTAAAAGTGCATTTAATCGGCAGGCGGATATCTGGGTTTTTTCGTAGCAGGTAGATGTGGAAGCAGCTTTCTGCTCAGGCCGCTTTGTGGAGGCGGGGTGGCGAGTTTAAAAAGTGAAGCAACGCAGCAGTAACACTCATTAGCTGCTTGTAACGGCTTAATATCACGGCGGAGGGCAACTTGTCTGAGGAGGTCTGACATTGGCTCGGCGTCCTGTCGCCTCGCCGTCAGACACACAGAAATAAATTATCACTGCAGCGCTCTGGATTATAGGTCACTCATTTATTCAGGAATAATTGCACCGCTGACCTTTGCAATTCAATTAAGGCCTAGATGTGTTTAAATGAGGGCAGTCTGTGGTGGGAGGAAGGATGAGGAAGGGGCACGGTGAGGAGCGAGGGGTTAGCCGGACGAAATGGGATGCAAAACGAAAGCGACCTGTTCTGTCTCAAGTGTGTGTGTGTGTGTGTGTTTATATATACTTTCTGTGTCCTGTGTTTCGTACCTGCGTGCGCTCGTGTCAGAAACAGCTCCTCCAGCCGAGGAGCGGTAAAGGTCAGAGGAGAATAATGTGGTGGAAGAGGCCGGCAGTGCAGGATCTGTGCTGTCATAACGGCTATGATTAAGATCCCCGGCCTGTTTGCTCAGAGGTCAGAGGCAGGACACACTCCGTGGATGCCAGCACACCACAGGTCGGTCAGGGAAACTCAGATTAAAACGGTCAGATTTGATGCAGAAAATAAGATTAAAGCTTGCAGTTTTACAGTTTTTATTTCTTATATTTATTTAGAAATTTATTGTTTTTGTCTTTAATTTAAATTCCATGTTTCCTTTTCCATCTTCAGCCACGTTTGTTGTTTTTGTTTGTGCATAAAAAACATGTTTAAATAGAAACGTCGCCCATTAGTTTTACATAAATGCAGATAAAATGTTTTCATTACTTCCGTTCTTAAAAGTTTGGAGCTTGAACACATCATTTTAACTAATACAGATAAGAAACAGATAATTTAATCCTTTTTCAATACTTTTTATCCGGTATTATCTGAAAAACAAAACAATTTGCAGGAGATTCTGAATTTCTTGCAGATAAAATTCATATCACTAAAAATGCTTTGATATGTAATTCTGAAGTGCAGATTTGATAATATTTATAATATTATATATATATATATATATATATTTTTTTTTATTAAATACATTTTTTAATAAAAAAAAGTTTTTTTTATCCAATTAAATGGATAATTATTTAACTTATCATCTAGTTAAGCATTTAATTAATTAAATATTAATAAATAATCTACTTTATATTTACAGAAACAACACAAACATGACATGAGCACGCTAACATGAGCATGCTACGTGAGCACGCCAATGTTAGCACGCTAACATGAGCACGCCAATGTTAGCACGCTAACATGAGCACGCTAACATGAGCATGCTAACATGAGCACGCTAACATGAGCATGCTACGTGAGCACGCCAATGTTAGCACGCTAACATGAGCATGTTAACATGAGCTCACTAACATAAACACGCTAACAGCAAGCATAACCCAGCACACAACCAGGAAGCGGATGAACAGATGGAGGATGGATGAACGATAGCGAGATGAACCAATGAGGAAGCTGTCGTTCAAACTGAGATCCAGAGAGACGACAGCAGGAAGGAAACGCTCTGGCTGCTTGCCCAGCGTTGCTACAGCAACAGTAAATGTGCTTTCTCAGCATGTCTGAGCCTCCAAAACCAGATTTAACAAACCAAGATGATAAAACAGGAACTAGTCTAGTTTAACAACAACTTTTAACCAATCAACGAGCAAAACGTTTGCCTCATCTGGAAGCTGTGTCTCTCTGCTCCGACTCACAGCATCCGGCCGCCGTGAAGGTGTGGATGGACGGAGGTGGAGTGGGCTGATGGCAGGGTGAATACTCACTGTTGATGCTACCTGCTAGTGCATTAATGTTGTTCAGGCCCACAGTTGCGCCTGCCAGGCCCTGCAGGGTGCCCAGAGAGGTCAGAGAGTTCATGGCGCCGGCGTTGGAGCTGGCTGTGGTGCCTGCTGCTGGCGGGAAAGGCGAGGTGAGGAAGGGTAAGAGAGGGGTGAGAGAGGGGATAAAAAAAGAGAAAAAAAGTGGTAAGGATTAAAATAACATTTAGCAAACTAAGAGGTGGAGGCTCTCGCACAGCTTGATAGTTTTGAGGTGCAGAAATTCAGCTTTGTACTGGTTTTAATGGTAATTCTATAAAACATTACTGGCTGCCTGTTTCTATACAGTTAAGAGTTATTTTACTGTCTTTGCACCTTGTTACTGTGGCAACAAGTCAAAAAAGGAATCATCATCTCCTCTTTTAGTGATGATATTGTTGGAAAATGTTGAAGTTGTGTAAGACTACAGGGATGTTTCTTTGCATTTAAACACATGTGTGCAGGAGCCGGCTGCTGTTCTTCCAGTGCAAACACAGCTAAAGCTTTCTAAATATCCCGCACCAAAAGTCGAGCCAGTGTGGAAATAAAGCAAGCTGAGCATCTCTCCTAGGAGGCACCCAGAGTGATCGAGGAAACCAATTCGCTCAACAATGGCACTTTGATAAATCAGTAACGGTGCATCTTTGATTTGATTATACACTGATGCTTAAAAATATTACAAGCAGCACGTTAATTAACCTTTAATTAGCAAGCTGTGGCACCGCAACCTTACTACCCAGCGTGCCAAATTATATGCAGATGAAAGCAGATTTGGTTTGTTTTAATGGGGAAAATTATTTATTCAAGGTAAACATGAAGCCAGAACAAAGCAGATGTATTGATGTGGATTACATCTCTATTTACAGATAAACTGAGCAGAAAGGAGAAGTTTAAGTCGATCGTTTGCAATCAACAGGTGACACACACACACACACACTGATGCCAAATGAGTGCCATACGTGCAGCTAGATGGTGAGAAATATGGGGCACAAAGCTCGTAACCTTATTCCTGTTTAGACACAAACAAAGCAAATTAATTTACTCTTCATCTCATCAAAGCGCTGCCAACAAAGCAGGTTGCCGCTGAATGTATTAGGAGATGGCATGGCAAAGGGAGCATTATGTCAGCAAAATAAAGACGCTGGCCTGTCTCCATGCAGAACTGTCTATATTTATCAAACTGGTGTGACGTTTTCAGCTTCACTGACACATGCAGGATAACGCCGAGCGGCTCAACCCGGGCAAACAACTCAAGGTTGGACTGACATTTAGAGTCATAAAGAGAGAGAAAGAGAGAGAGAGAGGGGTTTAAAAAGAGAACAAAGTATGGAGGGAAGGACAAGACAAAAGAACGGGCATTCGATGTGGGATGGAGCGCCAAGGAGGAAGAAGAGTGGAGGCTGAAGAGGGGAGGGGCTTGGTTTTTCATATTCATGCTCTGCTGGGAATGAGACTGGGAGGGGGAGGAGATGATGGAGCAGAAACAGGGAGCTTGTCAGAAGGGGGAGACGAGGGGAAACACAGGAAAGTGTGGATATTTAACCCAAGCCAGGTTCACACATCAATCTGCAGTTTTCCAGTCTTAACCCACAGCTACAAGCACACACACATTACACAACACAACAACTCTGTCGCTTTACACGGGTCACACACCATCACACAAACCCCACAGAGACAAACATGCACACACAAATACGGTGCGTGTATGGCGGGAGGACGGAGGCCACGTGAAGAGGAAGTGATGTGTTCCAAGACAGGAAGACGCATCGACAACAGCTGACTGCTGTCGCTTTGGAGATGGAGGTGTGAGGAGATGGTGGATACACACACCATGGGAATGGAGGAGGTCAAGAACACGGACGGAGAGCGGAACAATGGAGGTGTTTGGTTGATGATTTCGGTGAAGTGCCAGGCTGATGGTAATGGTAACGGTGGAGGGCGGAGGCAGGCGTTGGGCAGCACCACCCCACACACGACGTTGGACCCCCCCCAATCCGAGTGGCTGCGGCGTTACCTGGGCTGGCCAACGCTCCCAGGGAGGCGGCGTTGGAGGACAGGGGGTTTGCGGTGGAGGGGCTGGCTGAGTTTTGGGCTGCCGCTGCCGCTGCCGCTAAAGTGGCCAGGTTCTGCAACTGCAGAGCACTCATACCTGGAGAGAGGAGCCAGAGAGGGTGGTGTCAAAACTGGGGAGTCGCCGGGTCGCCTGGCTGGACCGGGACTGAGTACCAGAGGACAGAGCTGAAGCTTGGTGATGATGTAACCGCAGAAAGAAATCATCATTTAGTTCAGCTTCAACACAGCGGAGAGAGCAGCGATGAAGAACTACGGGAGGAAACGCTCTTCCTCACCACTTCGGACCAAACGTAACTTTTTCTGCGTGAATAAAAAGTTTAGGAGCGGAATAAATCCTTCATGTTGGCATTAAACAGTCATGACTGGAGCATCATCCGGGGAACCAGAAAAACCAGTGGGCCAGTATCTGACCGACACTTTGTTGTTTTTTAAAGTACCACAATGTAGGATTTAACGTAAAATACCAGCAGAAATAAAACATTCATTAATTTGTTTTAGTGGAATCACATTAAATCAGTCTTCATTTTATCACATTTTTAAATTAAAATTCAGAATCAAACCTTTATTTAAACAACTGAACCAGATCAAATCAAATAAATAAACCAAAGTCTGACACCGTAGCGTCCCTAATTTCTCCTGCTTTGCTTTTTCTCTGTGGTCGATTTGAACTTTTCTGAGGCTCATCATGATTTTCTTCCAAATCATTTGACTTTGTTTGAAAACTTGGCAGAAACAAAAACAGGTCTTTTGCTTTGTTTCAACCGCTGAGCTTCATCTCTTTAGCATTGAAGAACTGAGAAGGTCCATAATAAAGATGGACCGGCATATATGGGCCTTTTGCATCAGAAACATAGTGGAGGTGTGGTACAATGCCCTCTAGTGGAAATAATGCAGAATGCAGCTAAGTGTCAGATATGTGGTACGTTGCATGTCTGCAGACTGATTAAGGAAGTTTAATAAAATATTTATTTTAATGACATATTTAGAGACAATTTGTTTATTCAGAACTGTATGAAAAACTTTTAGTAAAATAAAACAATAAAATTACGACTCAGGACGACTCGTGTGTCATTTCCTCCTCGTGAAATATATTTACTGGCTGGAATTGATGCATCTCTGATGACATCGTGTAGTAAGCACGATACAAATAACGTTGCATTGAATTTAATTTGGTTGTTATATGAAGCGTTGCCACTAGAGGTCACTGTCTGACATATCTTAGAAGTTTCTTCTCAGTGAACTTTATCGGAGCTGAATCACAGTAACTTCCTGCATGTCAGCTGCATGTCCAGGAAGCAGCAGCTGGTCTCCTAACTGGGACGAAGAAATGCCCAGTATGGCACATAACGCAGCCGCGTTCCTAACAGAGTGGCTTCCAGTTCAGTACAGGATTCATATTAAGTCTGAACAGATTGGTCCCAGAATAATGACCTGACCTTCACAGGTGCATCACCCCTCCAGAGCCCTCAGGTCAGCTGACCTCATGTCCATAAAAACCAGAGGCGCTCAAACCTTTCCAGTACACGTCCTGAGCAGAGGTCACCTTCTCTGGATTTTATTTGCTTCAATGTTCTGCTTTTATTTTTTATTTATATTGATTGTAAAGCACTTTAGCTGGCCTTTAAATGAGACACAAGGTTGACTTTTTAGAAGCAAACAAAAAACACGAAGACTGTGAATCTGGTGAGCCAGAACCAGGTTTTGATGTTTGTAAATATAAATATCTAATTGATAATTACAGTGATCTCTCGCTTAGTGACCATCTTACACTGACCTATCACGGCTTCGCAGTTTTTTTTTTTACTGTACTGTAGCTAATTGAAGGTGGCATGTCCGTTTATAAAAATCTTCTTGCTCAGAAAAAGAAA
>JBAMIG010000025.1:2817501-2828736 GCA_037177335.1 Kiunga ballochi
GTCCGTTTATAAAAATCTTCTTGCTCAGAAAAAGAAAAGAAAGAGTGCCAACAACTAACGATGTTCTTCTCTCGGAGGAAGACCCCTGCGCAGCCTTCAGTAGAAAAAGACGCAACAGCGCAGTGGAGTCAGGATGAAGAGGCGCAGCTGGAGGGACTGTGAAATACGCGACAATCTTTCCTACACCGTATTCATTACTATTTAAAAAATATTGTTTTACAACACCATTCCTTAAACTATTAGGCCTATTGTTATTTGTAGAAAAACATTAATATTTCTATTTCTTAAACACATTTTGGGCCCGAAAGAGGTTTTATTTTTTGTTTCATTCTGCTGTACAGTATTGCATTGTAAAATAACAGTAAAAAATAAAGCTGACTACTTTGCGGATTTCACCTATTGCGGGTTATTTTTGGAACGTATCCTCCGCGATAAACGAGAGTTCACTGTATACACATATTTTGCTTTTACATTATTTTACAGGATTTTTTAAGTCTAAGCTTTTTAAAACAGGAGAAAATTGTTCATAATAATTGTTAGAGATTTTTAATATAGTAATTAATAGTAAGCTGAATGAGATCAGCCGAATCGGGTTCCAGGTACGATGCAAGATGAGCATAGCTCCACATTTTCCCCGATGAGCAGTCGTGCTGCATTCAAAGAACTCCTGCAGGCTGAACGCTTTCATTGTTAATCTCCTCTCTGACATTAGCATATGGCCTGTACTTAAGCATAATTAATGACTGCATGCCGACACCCAACCGATGCGGAAACAAAGGCTGTAAAACACCGTCTGTGGGTACAACTCAACCTTTCACCTCACTCCATGAACATGTGTGTGTTTATGAGAGTGTGTGTTCATGATGGGGAGTTAGCGTACAGCTAACAGTCTTACCACAGAGAGGCGCTTCTTCTGACATGAGCTTGTTAAAGAGAGGAGAGGGTGGTTGATGTGAGGTGTATGTGTTGTATATACAGTCTGGGTGTATATACAGTACCATGGGAATACACACGCACACATATACATACAAAAACACACACACACATACACATACACACACACAAAGAGAGACAGCATGAAGAAGATCCATCTTGGTAAACAACTCAGCCAGAGTGAACGTAGCCAATCACAACAGATGGCTGATTTCATCCAATGGATTCACGGCTCTGATTAGTAAATTAAATGTATTATTTAAAAAAAAAGAGGAAAAGAAAGAAAAGAAAGAGGTGCCAGCTTTTCAACGCTTGGCTCTTGTTTTGAAACTGTTGAGGCGCTGCAGCCGGAGACGTGCGAGCTGCAGGGTGAGGAAAAGACAAAGCCGTGTGTGTGTGTGTGTGTTTGCAGTAATGAGCATGCACATTTGCAAGTGCATGTGTGTACTTCTTGTCTGTACTACTTAGGAGCACACCGCAGCCAAAACCAATTTTGTTTTCAGAGCGATTCTCTCCAATTTTCTGTCACACATCAAAAGCTGAAATGGATTTGTGTTTGTGGTCGGGAATAAAAACAGCCGTCACTCTTTCTATCAAACTCTGTGAACAGATGCTCAGAGCCCGCACTAATCCAGATGCTGGGCTTCAGACACATGTTTCTGTAAATATACGCAAGACAATTCAGCAAATGAGCATGAAGGCAGTTTGTGTGAGAGCTGGCAGAACGTGAAGGCTTGACAAGGCTCTCATCCGAGCCTCTTCATCACAATCTAACATATATCTTCATCTTTTCAGAGGAAGGTTCACTGAGCCGAAGTGCAGCCATGTGTCCGAGTCTTTCCCGTCTTTTATATACTTATGTTTATATAAACATATATATAAAAAAGGAATGCACAGCTGCAGAAAGCAGTAAATATATACTCATTTACTGCTTTCCCCTTTTTAAACCCCTTCCCTTGTTTCCACCCGCATTTCCTCCTCTTTCTACCACTTCTTCTTCCTCCTAGCCCTTTTTCCCCCATCATTCCCCTCTTCTTGTCCCATCTACATCCGGCCACCTTTCCTTCGAGCATCTTCCCACCAGTTCTTGTCTGTATTTATCAGCAGATCAGCTTCCTGAACATATTTAATAAAAAACCTCTTTAGATGGAATAAAGTAGCAGCAAACTTTACGAGAAAGAAACAGAAATACGACGAGACAAATGCACTCCCTGTCCCTGATCAGAGTCGGAGTATCTGGGTTGTGCAGATGGCGTGTGAGCACGTATGTGTGCGTGTGCATGTGTGTGCGTGGAGGCGCTCCGTGCTGCACCAGGCTGGCGTTGGCTGCGTCTAATTGAATGCTCATTGGTGTAATTGAAGCCTCTCAGCTCTGCAGCTCCTCGTGTTAAAGACTGGGACCAGATGTCATTCAGCTGTCTCGCATCTCCTGCCAATCACTAATGCTCGCTCTGTCCTCCTCACCAGCGCAGATGGTGGACCGACAGATCTCTAGATTCAGACGCCGCTCCGTTCCCTCAGTTCCAAATCCCACAGCATATTTGTCAGCACGAGCTCGGGTGGGAAATGTGCTCCCGCGTCGTATTCAAAGCGTCGTAACTCAACCTGCTAATTCCTGGTTGTTTCCTGTGTCGACTCATTAAACAGCATACGATTCTGATGTGGAAACTTACTGAGAGGAGATGATGAGGAGCAGAGGAAGGTGTAAAGGTGAGGAAACTGAGATGGAAGAGATGGAGGCTTAGGACTGAGTTTAATGAGAAGAGGGGTGATTAGTATATCCAAGGCGCTCCGAAACTCTTAAATAACTTAAGTTTAAAGCCCTAAAAATTATATTTCTTAAAGACACAGATTTGATCTTCTGCAAAATTAAATGGTCGAGCTTCTCGTCTCGCTGGAGGCTGAGATTAAAGCACTGTGCAGCGTGTTTTTTTTTTTTTACTGCAGCAGCTTCATTAAGAGCCTGCTTGCTTTTCTGTGCAGATATTTTAGCCTCAAATGTATATGAGGCTTTATTCTGCTGTGGGAGTGCAGATGGAAGCAGTGAAACCGCTGGAAGATTGCAGTAGATGGCGCCAGCCTGCAGTGCATCTTCTACACTCCCCCCTTTTTCTTTTCTTTCCTCCTTTCTTGTGATTTATCCATCCCTGACAAAGCCGCGGTGCTACTGTTACACGCCCTGGGCACAACTCTTGTCTGGCCTCATTAAAAGATCAAGACAAATCTTAGCAACAGTTAATAAATCTTCAGGGCAACGAGCTCTCTTTACTCCACCACGCGAGTTCATCTGTTATGCTCTTTGGTCCTTTTTTAGACGTCTTCGGAAAAAGGGAAGAAATTCACAGAGAGGCACAACAAAGAGTCCACTGCTGCGATAGATTGTGGTTTCCAACAAACGTATCGAGCGATTCTTGACTTACCGGCCATCTGCTGGATCCCGCTGAAGGCTCCCAGGTTTCCAGAGGAGGTCGCCTGCTGAAGCAACTGGAGGAGGACAAAGAGATGGAGAGACACGACACAGGAGGAAGGAGAAACAAAGTCAGCTGGAGGAATAATGCAAGCTCACCGCATGTTTAAATCAGAAGAAGTGCTTTTTGTTTCAGTGCAAATGAACTCGCTAATAAAGTCTGATCTCCTGTTTGTTTTCCCAGACAACCTGTGCATGAAAGCGCTAATCTAGTCGACTAATTAGATTTCACAACAAAAATGAAACACTGATACTGTCAGAAAGGCATCCTTCAAAGGCTCAAATTAACAGAAAATTAACATCTTGCTTCTTTTGTGAGCTTTTCAATGCCAGAATGAGCTTAATCTGTTCAAACAACTGAGAAAAAGGACTGAAAGAGCAGAAAACTATTTCCCCCTTAAAGAACTAATATCCAGTCAGGAAGGATGTTTGTGCTGCAAACCAAGAATCAAATGCATTGTAGCAGAAACGTTAGTGATGAACACTGAGGTTAGTGTAACATCCTAAATCAACCAAATCAAGCAACAAGCTTCTCATTAAACTGGGATGAGCGGATTCTCGGGGGAGCTGACTCATCCCAGACACTACCAGCATATACGTCATGTCCACAGGAGACACTCTCACTGTCTTTTCACTGGTTAAGGTGAAAATGTTTGTGTAGATATAGCAGAGCGTGCACCAGATAGCTACTAAAAAGCTGAGCAGCAGCAGAGGAAGTAAACAAACCAGGGGATAACTCCTCTTTCTTTGGTGAATTAGAAGCAGAAATGAGGAGAACCTGGTCGATGTCTAACAGGAGCGTTTGATGCTACGGCTTTCAGCACATTTTTCTTGGAAATTAATTTGATTGTGGAGGTCAGAAATGAGACTTTTGCAAACTAAACAAATAAAAACGCAGCTCTGCATCACTTTCACATCCACGGCTTTAGTATCAGGATAAGAACAGCTTTGTGTTTGACCTGCTGCATGAGACCGTTGCAGCTAAGCTAAAGCCGCCAGAAGCATGAACTCACATCCTACAGAGGAGTTCATGGTCCCGTGGTTGCAAAACAAGCTTAGACTCATCAGTTAAGCTGTGCTGCTTGTTTCAGAGAAGACTTTCTCTGCTGCAACCCCGACAAACAACATTTAGCATGCTAACCGATCCCTGCTACGTCCGACATGCATTATGCTGAGTTGCTGGGACGTCCCGGCTGGGAGGACTGGAAGCTGCACTTGTATAAATGAAGGAAATGCTGGAGAGAGTGATTTTATGCTAAATCCTGATACGCTGCAATTTAGATGGGAAGGATTCCTGCTTTCACACACATGAAGCTGAATCTGACTACAAACCGCTTCCTTGGTTCCCAGCTGATTTGTTGCTTTTCCCAAAGGTTTAATGGTCCCAATCGATAGTTTAAAGTTTTGTTTAAAAGACTGTAAATCTTCTATACGTTATGGTTTTATTTGTGGTAAAGCAAACATAGAAGTCAGGCAGCATATTACTGTCAGGAATGCAGTTTGCCAAAACAACAACGCTGCTCATTAACTATTAGACTTTTCTAAATAATACTTCTAAAAACAAAAATTACAGCCTTTCCCTTCCTCTTCCATTAGAAAGCTTAAATATCCACACTGCATGCTGAACTGTTTACAGAATAAATGTTTACGATGGAATAAAACCAGTCCTAAACCCAACAGAAACATCTCCCCCTTTCTATGCAAACAAGAGAGTGAGAGAAGGATGGAGGGGTCAACAGAGTATTTTTGATTTGCTTTGGTTTTGTTCGGGGCACTGACTGCGGCTGCGTCGGCCATGGGGCTGCAGTAAGGGGTGGAGGTGGTGGTGATGGTGGGCGACGCGGCGGCGGCCCTTACAGCCAGATACTGCGGAGTGAGGCCGCCCAGGCCCGTCAGGCTCCCCCAGGTGGTCGCACTGTTCAGCTGCTGCATCTGCTGCGCCAGCTGCTGCTGCAGACGCCGCTGCTCCTTGTCCTTCTGCGTGTCAGCAAACTTCACCACAATGGGAGACGAGCAGCCCTGAGGAGGAGGAGGAAGAGATAAGAAAGAAGAACAAGAGTCATAAGAAAGGAGAGAATGGAGGGAAGGAAAGAAGGAAACACACATGCTGTGTTGCTGCGTAGTAATAAGTGAATTAACCCTTAAACCACAAAGCCTTTCTTGCTCTGCATGTTTTCTTATCCTACATGTTAAAATGCATTCCTGCTGCGCTTTGGTCCCACCATGCATCCAAACACCTTACTGGCACGACCATTATTACCGTTTATCTCAGAACGTTTTGCTCGCTTGTTGATGCTTGGCTTCATCTGATTAGACATTAACATCAATTTAAGCTTTCTGATTGGTTGAAAGTTACACAGGAAGTGGTTTTGATCTGTTTCCAGGTGTAAACTGAGGTGATAGGACTGTGATATCTTTAATATGAAAATGTGACGAATTATGGAGTTATCATGGATCAGTCAATACAGATTTATTAATAAACATCAGATCAAGCATCTGAAATAACAACAAACACAGAGCAGAAATTTAAGGGTTGCATTTCTACAATAAAACGGGGAACATAAAACCCAAAGTACAGCCAAAGACTGATCAACACTCATTTCTTTGTGATAAAAAAAATATCTGCAATTAAACTGGCCATGTAAAACTCCCCTTCCCCCTCTCACACACACACACACACACACACACACACACACACACACACACACACACACACACACACACACACATGCACACACACACACACACACACACACACACACACACACACACACACACACACACGTGCACACACACAGTCACACAGGAAACTTCACTCTAAAGCCAGTGGGCTTTTTTTCTTTCCCCACAAGGGCTCAGTTATCTCTGAGTCCAAAACGGTTTCAGCACAGATTTCCCGACTTCTCTAACTATTTCATCATCTCATTCGGAGAGAGACTTGATGTGTGTGTGTGTGTGTGTGTGTGTGTGTGTGTGTGTGTGTGTGTGTGAAAAGACAAGAGTTAGTGGGATGAACCAGGTTGAGAGGACAAGGGGGAGATTTAGAGATGTGGACAACCACAAGAAATGTATTAATTGTGTTGGTTTCAGAGAGCTGTGATTCATTGTGTGTGTGTGTGTGTGTGTGTGAAATGAATTAACACACACCGGTGAAGTGGAGAACATGTTGGACATCCAGCTCACGCTAACACACAAACAAAGGACACGTGACGTTAAGGCTGAGAGTGATAATCCATCGCAACACGTCGTTACTCGCACAGAGCAATCAAAGCTTTACTCGGGGCGAATCGCCGGAAAACAAGGGCGATCTGCCACAGGAGGATAAAAACCTTTTGGTTGAAAGCTTTCGTTTGAGGTGGAAACCGCAGTCAGTGGAGGAGACGAGGGATTTGGCTACTTTACAGATGACATGCAGTCAGAGCAGACAGTTACAGTATGTGTTGGGTGTGACAGACCGCGTGGAGGAGAGTGTCAGAGGCGTTTCTTGTTATGCTAACGTTTATTTTTGAAGCTACGCAGCGGTACCATGTGTCCGTCACGTCCAATTTGAATACAGTTTCAGAGATCAGTGACTTTATGCTGATTTAAATCCCAACATGCACGATAAGAAGGATGTTAAAAAAGTGACTGATTCAACAGCTAGCAGCTTTGTGATGCTGTCTGTATTACATCACATTGTTACGTTAACAGCATTTGCTCCTGAACATCCAGGTCGTTTCAGGTCGAGGACTTCGGCTGGATCACGTCAGCACCTCCATTCTTCTCTATTTGAGCCATTTTGCTGTTGATCAGCTGCTGTATTTATTACCCTGCTGCATGGGAAAGTTTAATCAGGCTTCATTTAAGTGTTCTTGGTCACATTTTCACATCTCTAACCTTCCACCGCCGTGCTTGACAGTCGGTATGAGGTGTGTGTTGCTGTGCTTTGTTGCAACGGTCATTACAGAGCGAAGAGGCTTTCCCATGCAACCTGAGCATTGCAGGGACTGACAGGTAAAAGCTCACAAGTGTCCACTTTCTTTTTTACACAAAAATGAGATTAAATATAATTAAACAGGGTAATTTCTTTGCTCCAATTGGTTTCCCTTTAAAACTTCATCCTCAGGCAATGTCAGGTGAAGCAGTTCTGCAGATGTTACACTCACATTTAAAATAAAACTTAAACCCTTAACTTGTGCACTTGTGTTAAATAAGATCAGCAGAAAGAAACATCTAAAGCAAGCAGGACCAACTTTGCTTGTCTTTAGTGTAAGTGCAGCAGAATTTCAATCTAAATACAGATATGGGGGCTGAAACAGCAGCAAATCCCTCATATTTAAGTTGTCAAACATAAAGAGCCGCTAATGAAACTCAACAGGAACATAAAGCATAATTGCAAAGCAAAGCTAGCTATCAGCGCTTGCCAACATGACATCAAAACTATAGGCTGCTGGCATTTTGAGTCAAAAATCAAACCTTTCTCGTCAAGGCAGATGGGAACTGCTAATTAAGACGGCATAAAACTGGAAAAACTGGCATTCACTTATATCATTTAGCTGGAATGGATCTAAGTATGAGCAATTACAAAAAGAAACACAATCTTTACTGTACAGCCAAGTTTGGAAGCTGATGTTCCCATTTGGTTAATCATTCCTTCACATGACGAATTGCTGTTTGTTTCCCGCATTTAGAGAAAGAAAGCAAAACAATTAAAGCTAACAATATTTCTATACATTTCCAGTAACAATTGGCAAAATATAACCAGCAGCAAATGTGCCCAGACATCCCAGAGCTTAAAGGAATTCAGTTTTCCTCTTTAAGATGTCCACCATAGTTATTTCCCCTCAGTTACACCCGGTGTGTTGGTTTGTTTGTGTTACAGCGACTTCCACTGAACTAATAGGAGTAATGCGACCCACATGGGTGAGTTTACTCATTTCAGATTTGCTACACCACTAAATAAAACCCGGTTTAAGTTACAGCTGCAGTTAACTCTGATCTCATCTGAGGAAACTTTTAAACTAGTCATTATTCTGATCATGCATTGCGTCATTGTCTACTAGCAATGTGCTATTAGCTTGTCAGAAGATTGAACGCTTTAATATGACTGAATTTCCATAATTATTCTCTTTGCACTTAAGGAGAAAGATGCAAATGGACACCTACGGAAATCTGCTTGCATATCCTGCAATCTCCAGATCTGATACATTCATACGACTTAAACCTTCATGTAGACTTTACAGGGCTGAGAAATGTTACAATAACTACATGGAAATGTGGCATGTGAAGTGCTATTTGCATAAAAAGCTATAGTATTTCTAAAAAGAGGGATCAAAGACTTGCAAAGCAAAAACAGCACAGTCTGTCCAGGAAGCACTGCTTCCTCCGAGTGCCAGAACCTGATTTTATCTGCTGCTTTTCTCCTCTCTACCTCTCATTTCACCTCTTTATTCTGACTGCAGACAGAAAAAGGAGAGGAGGCGGTGAGAGAAATGCAATAAGAAGGAAAGGGTTGGTTTGGGGCCTCATCGTAGGAGACTATTCCCGTTGAGACAGAAGCTCCCGATCCCCCCTCTGCTAAATATGTCATCAGTCCAGCTGACAGTGAATCGGGACAGATGCAACCCAGAATTAGACCCCTGCTCTGGGGGAAGAGAGAGCTGCAGCTCTCTATGCTCAATGCTCTTGTTTTTCATGAAAATAGGCAGCGTTGTGCAATTTTTCATGGGACTGGCCTGCATGTTGGAGGAAAGAGCTTCTTTAGAATACACCTTCAGAGATGTATTAATAATTTATCCAAGATAAAAAGATTTGTGTAATTCTTGTCTGACTGTGTGAAAAAAAAAAACAAAATAAAACATTTTTTTCAAAAGAAAGGAGGAAAAGATTACAATTTAAAATGTTCACGGAAAATTTTCCATTAATGCAGTGGTAATAACTTGAGGATAGAAGAAGGTTGTTTGATCCCTTAAAACATAATGAAGCCCCTCCTTCTCCAAGCTCCTCTATTTTATGATTGTCAGCTCCAACAGTATGATCAGGCTCCGCCCCCTATTATACATCTCTCTATTGGTCTCTTAACCCTGATTAAGGCCCATTTCTCCTTGATGCAGCAGACAGAGTCTAGTCCATCTTCTGCATCTTTATATGAGTAATTTGGTTTGCCGTACATCACAAGTCACAACAGAAAACGGAGATGAACAGCTGAACTCACAGGGTGGATTTTGGTTGTTTCCCTGACATGCAACCAGTGAAAATAACAAAGAAATCAGAGAAGAAGAAGATTAACAGTAAGAAAATGACTGAAACCACCAATTAAAAAGCACCCAAAGAAGTGATGTATGACAATGTTTGAAATGCACATCCACATTTACCTGCACGAAGAGCATAAATGTACCTTTTCTGGGAAAAAACAGCTGCTAACATCTGTGATTTGACCCAAATACTTGGAATCAACGGGAACATAACATCTGAGTAAGCAATAGTGATGCGCTAAAAATGGGCACAAATCACCTTCTCTTCAGAGAAACTAAAAATCTGAAACATGGAGGATCTAAAGCAGACAAAAACAGTTGGTATTGAAAAAGAGACAAGACTAAACACGTAAGCAAGATGGCCGACTGCTTTGTTCTAATCTACACGCAAAACCAAAAAACACCAAAGAAAACTTGTTTAATTCCCTCAAAATCATGATTATTAGAATCAATGTTTGAACACAACTTTCTGGATGCAGCGTAATGCCTTATATTTGTGTTGTCTCACACGCTTTTCGAACGGGAGGAAGTAAGAACAACCCAACTCTTCTTCTGAGCCTCTTGCAGCACAGAGTTTGTCTTGTTTGATGAGAAACCTACAGTAAAAAAAAAGGTCTTTAAAGCACTGGTGGTGCAGAAGCTGTACATCCAATACATACAGTATAAACCAGTTTAAGTAACAGAGTAAAAAAAAAAACAAACATGTGGGCTACCTAAATATTTATCGAAGCATCGCCCAACACTGGTAAATAAATGATCAAAATAATAAATTTTTACCAAATAAAATAAGTAAACGGAAAGATATTTAGAAAAATATTTTCTGGTAATCATGATATATTGCTGGTAAGACAACAGCAAACATGGATCACTTTACACTGACACCCTCACATGGTTCTTTCTCAGTTACCTTGTTAAGCCACGCCCACTTGTACATGTCCGTGTTGACATTCCCCGTTGCTAGCTAGGGCTAGTTATTTACATTGAAAAACATAAAATGCAGTGTCTTTAATGGAGAAAAATCAATTACAGTGTCTGGTGGAGGAGGAGACGTGCTGCAGTGGAGATATTTTATAGAAGGTCCCCTCCCACAGGCAGGTGTTAACCCCTTAGCGCCTCCTCACTCAGGGCTGTTTACACAAATAAAACTTTATTATTTATTTGCATCGCCTGCTGCAGAAGTAAATATCTATAAAATAACTTTTATGAAGTTATTTAGATCTTTTGCAGTGGTTTGTTATGTGCTTTGGAAACATGTTAGTAAAATCGCTAATAAACGTGTCATTTAGCTTAGCTTAGCTTAGCTAGGCTGCTTAACCCGATTAAATGATCATTGTTGTTGCAGAATAAACGGTTGCCAAGAACAGTCTAACTGTTGCTGTGTTTAATACAGATTATTTGTAAGATCTTGCACCTCTTCTTCTATTTGTTGTGACACCCTTTGATGTCAGTGTCGAGCTATCAGACCCAACTGGAAAGGTTTTTCCTCTAATAGGGGACAAGAAACAATTTTAGGCAACTTTTCTGGTGTTATCGGAGGCCGATGTGACAGTGGATCTTTTATTTCTTTTCAATAATCTAGTCCATGGTGCCACAGCATATATA
>JBAMIG010000025.1:2830415-2868867 GCA_037177335.1 Kiunga ballochi
TTGTAAGCCTGCGTAAATTTTAAATGATAGCCTATTTGATAGGTTGATGAGCCTGAGGCTGTTATATTTATTTAATGCTTGCTTGGGGTGTAATTAGATTTCATGTTGTGTAAAATAAAACTTTGACACCATTTGATTCATTTTAATTGTCCATTTTCTAACAAAAATTGCAACTTCTCATCTGGCTTTGGTAACAAAAAGCCTTTCATGAGTCCCCAGCATATTGTTAACATGTAGTAATGCAGCAACATAATGAAAAGGCTTATTTATGGGCAAGAAGAAAGAAAGAGGGCTGCACTAAATGCTCTCTAGATACAAATTATTCAACAAAATGCCATTGAAATGCTGCTTGCAGCAAAGCATCAATTTATTTCTGAAGCTATTTCTGGAGACAAACTTTAAGCTGCAGACAGGCAACCTGCTACGTTGCACAACTTTCACATCTACAAAACCCCTCTGCTCTCACAGGGATCTTTCTCTATGTGAGAAGTTTCTACAGGGGAAAACACTCCTTTTAGAAATGTTATTTTTGTCTGCTTCTTGCAATTTTATGACAAATCTCATGCACAAATATGCCACTCTCACATGCACATCTTTACAGGATATGCTCCCACTTTTGGATCATCAGGGGCAGTAAAACATGGAGTTTATGCATTAATCATTTAGCAAGTTGTGCTGAATCTTTTAAAACTCCTAAAACACAGAAACTTTCTCTGCGCTGCACGTCAGAGGGATAGCTCACACCTGTGATTGACAGTAAGGTGTGTGTGGGCTGACGGTGTGACAGCCTATGGTCTCAGAGCCTCAGCAATAAGTACCTGGCATAAATGCAGCATCCACATTCATAATCATGTAATTACAGCGTATGGACGAGCTGTCAGGCAGCAGCACCATGCTGGGATGAGACAGCTCGCTGTCCATATGTCTAATGTACAAAGCAGAACTTTCCTCTGCTAATAAAACACACCACTGACACAAAGTTACCATGGCAACCGTGAGGAGAGCATCGGCTGTCATGTCCCTTCTTCCCCAAAATGCTTTCTAAAGTAAACTTATAAGCTCTGAGCTGTTTACCTTTAAAATCAATCTCCCGTTGCTTTAATGACAGTTTGTGTGCTCTAAACCTTCTCCATCTCATTTATTTACCTCTCACACAGCCTTTAAATGTCAGATCATCTTATCTCGCTCTGCTGAAGGGAAGGCAGGAAACTGAGGTGTTTGCAGGCCACTCCCAGCTTCAACTTATCGTCCCAAATACACCTTAAACAAAATATCTTCTCTAAATCTGATCGCTATATCTAAACTTTATACTCACTGATTTCATTGTTTTTATTTATATTTTGGTTTGTGTAAATGAAGTGTTTTATACAGTGGATGGGAAGTGCAAAACAAATTAAAATGTCAAATATACATTTTAAAATTTATAAACAAAATTACATTTTGAAAGCCAATTTACAATATAAAAACCAAATTTCAATTAAGTTTCAATTTTAAAAAACATATTCAAATGTAAAAAACAAATTCACGTTTTAGGAATGAAATAAACTTCCAAGGGAAGTCTGGGCTTCCCTCCTTGAGCTGCTGCCCCCGCGACCCGACCTCGAATAAGCGAAAGAAAATGGATGGAATGAAATAAACATTTTAAAAACAAATTTTCATGATTCTAGAAAATAAATAGAATAGAAAAAATAAAATTAGAAAAACAAAGATGAAAATGTCTCTTGAAATGTACATTTGTTTTAAAAATGTGTATTTCTTTTCTAAAATGAATTTGTTTTTACATTTGAATATGTTCTTTAAAATTTAAACTTGTTTTTCTTCAAATTTGTTTTTTAAATTGTAAATCAGCTTTCAAAATGTAATTTTGTTTACAAATTTTTAAATGTGTTTGTTGACATTTTATTTATTTAGCACTTCCCAGCCACCGTAGTTTTATGTCCCGACTCTCCTTCATTTGTTTTAATCAGAAACAAAGAAGTTACATTTATGTTGTTTATGTTATGATCACGATTTGTCGTAAACATATAGGAGCTCTAATGCGAACTCAGCAGCACCCTCTAGTGGATGTAATGCAGAACAACAATCCCACGACTTGAGTTTAACCACGTTTCACTCGGATGTATGAACGTAGCTGAGCTAAAGTTAGCTTCGTCCAGTACATCATCAGGTCATAGGTGTAAAATGCATCCCAGCATAGGTTGTCCACCTTATTCCTGAGTTTAGTCGTGGCTTCATGTGTGAACATCTGTGTGAACATGTGCATCGCAGAGCCGCATGAAAAGCTTTGGCTGTGCTGGATTTCTGCTACATGTTAAATATTCAGAGAAAACCAAAGACAGAATTAAATATTTTAACACTGTTGTGTTGCAGTGATGCAGACAGCACAAAGAAGGTTAAATTAGTCTCAAAGTGCTTAAAAAAACATAATAAAGGGCTGAAAAACCCATAAATTAACTAGCAGTCACTACAGGAGGTGAAGTAAGATGTGATCTGAAACATTTTACGTTTAAAAGTAACAATAATCACATGTTTTCCTCTTTAGACCAAATTATAGGACTCTCATGCAGGACACTGGGTGTTTGTATCATTTTAAACAGGCTTTTATTAAGTTTTCACTCAGTCCTTTTTAATCTTAGGCTTTGCTGTTAACCCTTTGCTTTGTAAAACATTGTTCTTACAAAGTAAAAGTCACATATTCTGCTTTTTTTTCATTTCCTGGTGTTTTAATGAAATGCCTGGAAAATGCAGAGACACACTGCAGCCAGCAGCTGCTTCTTATTCCATTCATTTACATGTGTAATGAAACGCATCATCCCAGGAAGGACCCGCGGGTCCACTACACACCTCTCCTCCTCAGGATCTGCCTCTTATGAGATCTGTAGTACTTAAACCACGGAGTGTGTCACAGTACAGAGGATAGAGCCCATTATTCAGTTCAGCTTTATTTCTTTCACAACATGTCCTTTTAGGACATGACACTTTGAGACAATTCGTAATGAATAGCTGAGCAAAGAAAAACCAAGAGATCAACACCCAACATCCCAAAACCTGATGGTGCTCAGTGAACCCATCCCTCTCTATGCACATCATCCTACTCATAAGTCATGTTGAAGTGGTTAAAACAATTAAAAATGATCAAAATGACAGTAAAATTAATTTTTCTTGATAGCTGTGGTGATGGTGCATTCAATGACAAATTGGAAATGATACTTTTGTCCCTTTAAACAGAGAAAAAATGTCTCTTTTAAATATAAAACACCAAACAGATTTAATAGATCAACTTATGAGATTTAACCCTTTCTTGCTAAGGTGCAGTGAACGCAGCATAATCTGAAGTTGATGAAGCTCCCAAAAAAAAAAAAAACACCAAAAAAAGCTCTGCTGTATAACGTATTTATTCTTGCTCTAAACTCACATACGTGCCCTTTAAACTTTCTGGTCTTTACTGCAGAATAAATCTGTTATACAGCAGAGCTTTTGTTGTTATTTTTGTATAAAATAAATCCAGATTGTTTGCTTGAGCTTGAGAAAACCTCAGGTTTAACACCTAAGCTGTGTTTTTATGTTAGACTTACTACAACATCTCCATTTGGAAAGCACAGATCATTCAGCTGTTTCTGATGTCTTACACCGATTAATCTAATCCTATATTTTACTTCCACCGTCAGCCTCCCTGTACACCTGTCTCCTCTTATCACTTCTGTTGACAGACGGGTTTGTTCTCTATATAAACAGACACTGCTGTGTTTCCTCTCATGCTCTACTTAAGCTCTTGTATAAATGTGCATGAATGCCTCTGCCTTTACGGTGGGGGCGTGCGCATGCAGCGAGGGTAGGATAATATGCGAGTGCTCCTCTCGTGTCATGTAGATAAAAAAAAGAGCAGAAAAACAGAAATCAGCGCCATTAGGATGATGCCCAAACCGAGCTCGGTGCTAAATGAGTCGTCGTGCAGGGAGTGAATGAAGCAAAGCACAAATCGACAGAAATGACGGCGACCCTTCTGTCTGTGTCTTTAGTGGTGGGATAGTGAATTACCTGCCTCGCTCTGATCCACTTTCATTACAGCCTGACATTCAGCGGGCGCGTGCACGTGGGTCACAGCATAATGAAAATGGATATGACAGTGAAGGGGCCATCAGTGAAAGAGCCAACATGGCCGCCTCCCTACATTGTGACGTAGAGGCAAAGCATCATATACATACAACCTTGTTCAATCTAAGATTGTGGGGTTGTATGGTGCGGAGACATTCAAACTCGATTTACCAGACCTCATTCCCACATTCGGACACAAAGTAATTACTTTTAAATTGCAAAACTGAGGAACATTAACAAACGGATGCGGCAATTTAGGTCCGCCGGAGGCGAGACAGCTTGTTTTCAAATGGAAATGAAGCTATTTTACTACTGTCCACTGCAATATCCTTGTGTTATGGTTTAAGGTGTTTTTTCTGTGCGCATGATAAAAGCTAGAGACCTCAGCGGTGTTTACCAGATGACTGCTCAAAGTGAGGATAATTCCAGCTTAATACTGATGCTGTCGGAGGAGAGTGTCACTCCATCCACTCACAGAGATAGACAAGCGGCTGCGGTTGGTGCTTGGACACATAAATCAACACTTTAAGGATGTTTGAAGTGTAACACAAACAAAAAAAGACTTCACACATGCAAGCAGAAGGAGGCAAGCGCACATTCCCCCATGTCAGGGTCACTGCTTCTCAATAGGAGCCATGATTATCATGATCAGCTCTAATGAGGGGGCTACCAGGGTGAATGCCACTCGTTCCTTTTCCTTCAACACAACCTGTTATTACCACTTTTTGTCCCTTCTCTCAGACTCGTGCTCTAAGCTCGTCTTATAGCATGTAATTCTCTTTCAATAGCAGCCCTGTCACTGGCCTGACAATGCCGGCGAGGGCACCCAAAACCAGGAGCTGCAACCGGGAGGCCGTTACGACACTGCTGCAGGTTTGTGACAACCCCATCACTACTGTATCACAGCAAGTCACTGTGTATCTAATACACTCTGAGAAGCAAACTGGGACCAAAAAAACAACAAAAGAAGCTGAAGCAGAAAGCCTTTAACTGGTAAACACCCAACCTGGGAAATATGAGCTTGTTGTTTGTCAGCTTTTATGGATATTTTGCATTCGTTGCCATGTGATGCGTCAAAAAGTCAAGTATCAGATTGTGTTTCAGAAGATTTGAGGAAAGTTTTTACTGTTAAGCGACGCACAATGTGTCAGAAACTGGATGCATCACATGTTTCCTGCTGGGCTCTTTGGGTTAAGGTGCAGCCCGGGATGTGAACATAAACGTAACCTTTAGATCTATAGATCCTGTTAGAGACCATGGACATGGTCAGCAGAAATACTGCTGGTCCAAACTGGGACAATCGGCCCTCACACCATTACACCAGCAGCAGCTTTCAATGTTCCTGTTTTCTTGTCGTTTCTAGCAGATTGTGATGCGTCCGTCTGAATGTGGAGCTGAAATGGACACATTTAGAGCAGAAAAGTTGTGCAAAACTTTGCAGTAGCATCGGTTTCCTGTTCTTAGGTGTGGGTTATCTGCTGCTGTAAGGTTTACATGTTTTATATTCAAACATGGTTGGAACCAGCGCTTCTTTTGGACTTTCTATCATCTCCAATCCTTCTCCTCTGACATCAACAAGACATTTTGGTCCAGCAAATGCTGATTGTTGCTTATTTTCTCTTTGAGTTGTTGCCATAAGGGACAAAGCAGCTACTTGTGTAAACAGTTGAACAGATTATTACATTTATAAAGACATAATAAACTGGATAGAGAAAATAAATTTCTCTGAATAAAGTAACTTTCCACATCAATTGTTTGCATCATACTTAGAAATCTTTGTGAGAAAACATCTCTCTGCGTATGTATCATGAAAGATTACAGTTAAAGGTAAAGGGCAGAGTGCTTTCTTAAAGCATATCATGTTTATTTGCTCTGTGTCAACCCAGTAAACTAGAAAGTTGCCCTAAAAAGAGCTGCAGCCTAAAAGCCTGGAGTGTGCTGCAGCAGCATCACTGTGTCACTGATGCCCTTCAGCGTCTCTGATGTCCTTGTTCAATCCAACAGCCATTTCCTGGGAATCTGTCCAAATTTTAACTCAATTTTAACAAACTAAAGTGAATATAAGCACATTTTTATCCTCTACGGTTTTGATATAATTAATGCATTGATAAACTGCAGGAGTCTGCATTTTTCCAGCCAGATTTAAGACAATTTATAATTAAAAATTAAATATAACCTTCCAGGAAGGACTGGGCTCGCTCCAGCTTAGAGCCCCATCAACCTCTCATAGATCTCTGTATGTTGGTGAAAGCTGACCTGCGAGGACTCTGATCTTATCTCTCATTTGATCCAAACGGCAGGTGATCTCATCAGAGAAAGCTTCAGACTGAGCAGGTTTGGAGTTGTTACGCACAGAAATGCAGCATGAAGATGTAAATGGATTTTCCCACAAACACCTGTAATATAGGTGGAGGAAACATGCAGAAAAAACCCAAAATGTACAAAAACCTTCCAAAACCTTTCATTTCTACACACTGATATGGTTCTGATCAACATCACTGAACACAACCCACTACATGGTGACAATGCTGCATGTTGGGAATGAGCACAAACACGCATCTGTTCGGTTCAGTCACTGAAAAAGACGTGCATGAGCATGCACAGCTGTGTGTAATCCTTCTGAGAACATCAATACATCACTTCATCCTCACATAGTAGGTCGATGTTTGCTTCTGTTTCACGGTTTAAAAAAATATCCTGCATCTAAAAACATGGCAGCAGTTAAAAATGAGATGTGACATCCTCCTAGCGTGACCAAAAGAGGGTCTAATCTTCATAAAATTGACCTGGTTACATGTAAAAAGCAAGGAAGAGCTTATGGAACAGTAAATATGTTTGCTCGCAGGGCTGACCAGGCTGGTGGATCTTAAATGAGATAATAAGACGTCTGAGTGGAAGCCATTAGATCACTGTACATAGGAAATGGACCTGACCTTTTAAGTCATGAAACAGACATGCCACATTGCTGAGACAAAGGAGAGAAGTGTGCCATACCTCCATGGTCTGAGACTGATGCATGGCTTTGATTGCATTCTGTGCCATGGCTCTGGTGGAAAACGTGACAAACGCACATCCTGCAAGGAGGGAGGGGGGAGGAGGGAGGGAGGGATGGAAGGACAGTGTCAGGGAGGAGGGGGAAGGCAGAGGGGCAAAGGGAGGAGGAGGAGGAGGAGGGGGGAAGACAAGAAAGAACAAAAACAAGACAAAAGGGTTGGACATGTTGTTATAAAAAAAAACCAAAAACACAGATTGATACAGAGAACAGCTCACAGGCGGACAACAATGTTCTCAGTTGCTGTGGCAACAACAGCTGGAAAACAAGCACAGCGTCATGACAACCACACCCTGACCCCATCCCGCCACCTCGGCCCGTCCACATCCAACACGAGACATCTGGGACAACTACAGTGTGCCTTCCTCCCCTCCTTCCTCCTCCTCACCTCTCAGCCGAATCACACACACCTGAATGATCTCCTTAGTAAATATCTCTCTCTCTCTCACACACACACACACACACACACACCATTTAGTTCCTTCCCTTTTGTTTTCTTTTGGCCGAGCAGGATGGAGGTGTGTGCTAATCAGAGGAAGACGGGATCCGATGGAAAATCAGAGGAATTCAGTCCACAGAGAGACGAGGAAGACAGAGGAGACAGGAGGAGGTGTGGTCTACCTCCTCCGTGATTGACGCTGATTTTAGCCCATCAAGATTGGACGCAGCCAGAAGCGCTTTTAGGGGAGTTTGTTATTGGTTGTTTGTGGGGGGGGAGAGGGATGCAGGGTTGTGTTTGTCTGGCTGGTTAGGGAGTGATTAGAGGAGATAATGTGAGAAGTGCTTCAACAACACCCCAGGCTAATAATATGCTAACAAACTCACCAAGCCATGTAAGCGCAGCCAGGCCTGAACTGATTACACACACACACACACACACACATACACACACACACAAACAGGTTCAGGTTCAGCTGGCTGACTTGGCTCTGGAGGAAACAACTTAAAGCCCGGGTCATCAGATAGACTCTCTGGCTGTGTGGATGGAATGAAAGGGCAGAGAGGAAATGTGCAGGACGGATAATGCAACAGAGAGGAAGAACAGATGTGTAGAGGAATAGATGTCATCGTTGTCTTCCTCCAGCTCTATCACCGGCCCGCCGTTGCTGCGATTGAACAAGTGACGGATACTCTCGGCTAATCTCTGCAGGAAGTCTGTTTGTAAAAATTTCAGTCCAGCTATTAAACCGTTTTTACCCATTTTATGTTTGTTTATAAGAATTTATATTTGATGGTAAATCTGCAGTGAAAACAACACAAACACAATGTGTTGTTGTCTGTGATGGACCGGCGACCTGTCCAGGGTGAAACCGTATCACACCTTCCTGTGACCATGAATTGTACTAAACGGAGCAGAAAATAAATGTTCATTTAAATTTCACTTTAAAAAAAAACCTTAGTTGGAATCAATGACAACCAGCACCATCGCTAAGTACCGATGGCCGCTTACATAACCAGTCTTTAGTGGATACCTGGCCATAACTCCCAGTCATTGACTGTATATGAAAGATGGATGGATGGAGATTGCTACTGTCGCCATCTTTGCAGCTTCACGTGTGCCGTTGCTTTCAGAAAATACAAAAATGGTCTGGAGCTGTGAGTGAAGGGGGGATAATTGACATCCATTAAGCTAAGCTGTAGCTAATATGCTAACTCAGATCTAACAGGAGCTAACCTGCTAATGGAGGTAGATGAGCTAAAGCTACACTCTGCTTTCTTGCTGCAGAGTTATGCAGAATATTTATAATAAATAACATCTAAACAGATAAGTTATGAAAACCATTTACTGCCTTACAGTAGTTATGAAGGTAAACCCCATCACCTTTTCTGAGTCAGAGAGGATCAATGGAGAAGATGTTTTTCAAACAGCTGTGTCAGCAAAACTATTATTCATCATGTAAAAACTGAAAGTTTAATTATTAGAATTTCAATAAGTGCCTATAATCGATTCTTTGCTAGCATTAAGGGTCTTTTTCCTGCAAAGAGAGGCCAGTGTTTTGCTCTTTGTTTCTTTTGAAGCTGAAGGAATTCCTCCTGAACGGTGTTTTATCACTCTGGCTATAAAACTACATCTGCAGTTTCAGTTTTCACAATTATTATTCCTCATAGTTGTGCAGACCTGGCTTTGATCTTCCAACATATCCGACCTCCTTTTCCATTTTCCTGTCCTTGCCCGGTGGAATGTCAGAGTTTAATCACAATTTATGTTAAACCACCTTGGTTACTTAGCATCAGAGAGCTGCAAAGATGATATAAAGAGACTGAAGGTTATCAGATTCTGCAGCACGACCCAATAAACATTTCAATGTGTCCTTTTTAGCTGCAGCGCTAAGTGCTAGTGCTGTAGATAGGATGTCTGAAAAGAGGTCATTCTTTCATCTGATTCAGGGGACTGTCTATTTTAGACGAGCAACAATCTGTCATTTAACTCGTGCACCACCCTGTGCAGAACTAGATCAGTTCTGGTGGGAAGAGGGCTTGCATTTGGGTTTCCCCTCTCGACTGGTCCTGATAGGTCCCATCTTTTTATAAAACCCGTCAGCTGGAACATCACTGGCCGTCATGTAACGGGGATGAGCGTTTTTCTATCTATAGCCGGTTTCTGCAGCTCGATCCTTCACTTGTGAGGATTCATTAATACTGAAGCTGTTAATGAAAGCAGGAGGAGCCATGCTTTCTGGTTGGTTTGGCTTCCTGCACCGTTTTCCCGACATTGCAGAGATGGGACGGAGCTTGATCCCTAAAAATACCTCATGGGCCGCATTCTGTCGTCAGCAGAGAGCCACAGTCCTTTAATGAAAGTAGGGTAGCTCCCCAGGCCCAGCCATCCACTGGTGGTGTGATCCATATTTTATTAATAGCAGGATAGCAGAGTGCTCCTCTGATTGATACTGTGGTTTAAAAGGAGCTCTGCACCAAAACTAGGTGGGACTGAAGGCCTCTGGGAGATGGAGGCACATAGAAATCCTTAAAGACCTATTTATTCCCAACCTGATTAGACACATTTACCGGCTAGCCAGGAACCGAGCTGGACGACAGGCTCACTGCCATTGCTAAGTGGTTTATATTAGCCGTACAGAAACATGGACATGACCATGATGTCTGAAATATTCATGAAGACAAAAGAGAAAAGCTGGAAAGGGATGGAAGAAGGAAGCAGGGAAGGCAGGAAAGGAGACTGCTGTGCGATGCTTTAGAAAAACAGGACAAATTGATGCAAGGCGGGATTCTAGGACAACCAGGGTGAATTGACTGGAGGAAGCAGAGGAGCATGGGGGGGAGCAGCTTAGTGTGAGACAACCTTGAGGAGAAAGAGAGAGAGAGCCACATTGACAATAAAAGATGCTAGTCAACGATTAAAACATCCAAAACGTCCGACAAGCACAAAAAACCCAAAACAACAAATGTGACCGACAGATCAAGACTATCCAGTGACAATGACAGCGACAGCTGGCATGACAGAGGAGGAAGAGGAAGACAGGTTTGCAGAAGCCCCTCCATCTCCTCAGCACACAGAAAACCACAAAGGGGAGAAGGGAAGGGGGGTGGGGGGGGGTTTAGGGAAGATGATGGAAATCCAGTGGGAGGTTTGGTATGCGTGGGGAGGAATGGTGGCACGGTGGAGGTAAAAATGGCAAAAAGTTTGTCCAAGAACATGCTGGTAAAACTCCAGTGCTGACAAATCTAACTGGTTTGACAGCTTGTTAATAAGCTTGTTTCTGGCTTTTCACATCCTCCCTTGGGCCCTTTTTAAAAGAGCTCCTTATGTGTGCCAATTGCAAGAATTCAATAATTTGACTGCCTGCTTCTGCCCGGTGTTCATTATCCAGCGCCGCTTACGTACTGAGATGCTGTCACACCTGGAGTCATGATCAAATTTCCCTTTGCTATCAAATTATTTGCCATTGCTGGGTGACTTTGAAAAAGACTCCTGGCGCTGAGACACACTAAAACGGCTTTAGCACTGTTTTATGTCCAGCTTTAACAAGAACTTGTATGTAATACCTGTTGTTCTTGTTAGTTTTAAGAAATTAAAGGATTAAACGCCACTTTGATTAATGATCTTTAGGAAATACAGCTATCAGTTTCATACTGAGCATGCAAGACAGCAGTAATACATCTCCTGTGGGTTTAAACATGCACTCAGCCTCCAGATGGAAGTAAAGAGCTTCGTTTGGCTCACAGCAAGGCTAAACTGGAGAGTGAAGGGTGTGAATGGTGGAGGAGTGAGGGGGTGAGGGGTGATCGGGGGAGGCCGAGGCTGAGAAAGCAAGAAGGGGAGAAAAAAACAAGAAGAGAAAGGGGGAAAAGAGATATATAGAGCGAAAAGGAAGAAGCATGTATCCACAGTGGCCACAACAGCCTGGAGATGTTGCTCCAGTTCATTTGCAGTTATTTCTGCAAACAACTTTTCAAGACCTTGAAGGATTTCTGAAGCGTTTTGTAACAAGTGGCTGGTTAAAAACAGAATCTGAGACAATGCAACCAGTGAAGGGAAATGCACGAGTTAGCCAACATGCTGCATCACTAAGTCATTCTGCAGGAATCTTTAGCTGCTCAAGCGTTTCTGCAGATGCTGAGCGACTCACATTTCAGCAGGTTACTGGTCAAACTGGTCTTTTTCCCCTGAATTATTACATTTAATTAGCTTTCTGTAAAACACCACTTAGGAAAATTTATGCAGAGCTCCAACTCAGTCACCAGTATAAAATATTCCTGTTTTACATATGAATAATCATTTTGTTTTCCAGGACAAGAATGGTGATTACTAAACAGCAAACATGGGTAAATGTGGAGGTTGGTTGTGTAGTGGTGGAATAAGCCGCCGTGGCTGCGTTTCTATTGCAGTGTTTCACAATAAAAGCGATATTTATAACAACACATGCAGCTTCTAGATGCAACCACTGAACAGTGTTTAGTGCATTTTACAGTTCGGTTGATGAGACTTAATAAAAACTACAGTTAACATGAGCGGACCACATATTTCAGCCTTTTCTACTGGCTGCATGAAATTAATTTGCTCCATTGTGCCACATCTTAACTGGTCACATGATCGATTACATCAGGAGTGTAAAGAGTTTTTTAATGTAGGTATTTCTATTTACATTTTTAAAAAAGGGGATATTTTGACTTTGCACAGAAAATCAGATTTTACTTGTACTGTAGTTATAACAGAATTCATTTAATAAACACATAAATAATGGGGATAAAATTAAAATTAAGGGTTAAACAGTAATTTTATTTTCTGTAGCACTTTGTGTGAAACTGCTGGGTGTTCAATAATCAATAATATTATGAAAAAATAACCTATAATTTGATTTTAATGCTTTTTCTTTAATCAAAATTATAATAAATAAGAAATAAAACTCATCCAAAATGGTTTGTACTGATCCAGAAACTCATTTTACCAGTTTGAATCTGTTTTGTTGATCCTACAGGAAATAAAGTTTAGAAAACTTTCCTCTGGACCAACTCCTCACACCATGCTGCAGGTTTTATCGTGTCCCCACTGCAACACACCTGATCCGTATCAATGGCTCATTCACAAGCCTTTTCCTTTTAATCAGCTGTGTCGTAGCAGGGAATCCCCTAACCTGCAGGATGTTGCAGACCCCCGGTGCAACTAAAAACATTTATTGACCTAATTGTTTCAGTAAATTATTTATGGTTGTTTGACAAACAGATACCACCAAATACAGCCAGTTTTAAATACTCTGCACGTTAAATGCTTAAATGCTGAGCACATTTATGTAGAACAGCGTTTTACCCTGGTGACGAGGCTGGTGCTTCAGCTAAACATTTGATCATCATCCTCAGTTTAGAGGAGCTTACCGCTGTACTCAGACTCTGGATGGGAACAAGATAAAGCCCAGTTCTCCCTCTCAAGGCCAAAAAATGGTTGATTAAGGGAAAAAAACTGTTTTTAAACTGTCAGGTGTCAATTTATCATTAAACAACAAGACAAATAAGGTGATTGGATGATTCCAAATGCTTCAGATTAAACACAGAGAGGCTAATTATTTAGCTAACACTTAATAGTGAATGTTTTCAGATGTGTGAAAGAGGCCATTGATTCAGAGTCCCTTTTCAACCAGCCGACTCCAGTCACACAGTAGCGAGGTGGATGTGCAAAGTTTAAGGCATCACACAACAATGCACTGCAGCCACTGGAGCCCGTTCATACGCTGGACGGTACCTCTGCTGAGCCCGTCGGGCCCTCGCAGGATCCGGCACTCTTCAATCTGTCCGAACGCGGAGAACATGACCCGGATGTCGTTCTCGTTGCACTTCTTCGACACCATGCCGATGAACAACTTCCTGTCTTCAACGGCTGCAAGGAAAAAACAGAGAGAGTGAGGGAGAGGAGGGGAAGCAACAGCTGTATCACCACTCTGATTACTGGGAATGTTCCCAGTCTGACTGGTGCTTCAGAACATTCAACAGGACCATCAGGTAATGCTGCTTTCATGATGAGGTAATGAGATGGGTTTGTGTTCAAATGCTTGTTCACACACATGTCTAATCAGCCAATCAGATGGAAGCAGCTGATGCTGAAGCTTTTCTGCTGCAAAACTGAACCAATCACTTCCTACTTCCTGCCATATAAAGTTCTGCTGCTCTTTGGTTCAACACAAAACTATGTTAGCATAATCGTACTTTTTCACAAGACTGCTGTTTATTCATGTCTTCCTATTAGCATACTTAGTTGAGGATAGTTCAAGGGAAACTGGACAAAACCCAGAAGGTTATGGACCACAATCCTGCAGCTTTTACATAGATGTCCAAAGCACACTACTGTAAATATCTTATAATCTCGGATGCATGATTTAAATTTGCATATGTCCTGATAATTGCACCACAAGTAATGTTGACAGTAAAAGTGAAAAGTGTGGGTTTGATGGTTCCTACATCCATCCGGGTAGCATCCCCGAAAAAATAAAAATAATGAGCAAGGATGTGTGTTTAAGAGTGTGAGCATGGAGGAGCATGATTGACATCTATCAAACGATAACTGAGCTAACTCTGATCTAGTGGAAGCTAACGGCTAAGGGAGCTAGGTGTGCTAAAGCTAAAGTGCACCGTTAGCTTGCTAACAGTTATGAAGACAAACTCGACTCGGTAAACCAAAGATGTCATTGCTGCTGTGATGGGAGTCTTTTTCTTTTATCAAGAACCCCTAGTGGATAAG
Source organism: Kiunga ballochi (assembly GCA_037177335.1). NCBI lineage: Eukaryota > Metazoa > Chordata > Actinopteri > Atheriniformes > Pseudomugilidae > Kiunga > Kiunga ballochi. The sequence goes on from JBAMIG010000025.1 coordinate 2,844,752, forward strand.
AGGGAGGATGCCATTTTCCAACTTTGGCATGGACTCAAAGGTTGCCGTTTACTTAAAAGTAATAGCCTATTAAGAACAAAGAAGAGGGAAAAGTATAAACAGAGAGGTGAAAAAATAGACAAAAATGTGCCATTTATTAGAAAACTCCCATATTTCATCATGTCATTCATCTACAACACTCTGATCAATGTCTCATTATCCCTTCAGCAGCCCCTGCTTGAGGAGACTCCAGCTGTCCTCTCTCCTCTTCCTCCTCTACACATCCCCTCCTTCCCATCCCTCCTCTACTGACACAATCCCTCCTTCCTCGCTGCAATCTCTAGCAACCATAGCTGGCTGCAGGTTTCCATGTAGGTGAGGCTAAGTTTGAAGCGAGCTGCATATATATGTGTGTGTGTTCAATGTAATGCTAATCCAATTCATTTTTAATGAGGAAACTGTCAGCTCTTACCGCGAGGCGAAAGAGATAAGCGGTCGGTTGCACTCTGGGAAATCAATAGCACACTTGTTTATTTTGCTGTTTGAATTGTTTGTGTGTTTAAAAAACAAACCGTCGGGATACGCTGCCAAGATAAGTGTTGTTTCAAAAAGCTTTAACTCCTTTGTACACAGGGTGTGTGTGTGTGTGTGCATCACTCCAGAGAATGATTACCACAAGTCTAACAGCAATGTAATTAATTTACTCTGTGTCGATAGAGAGGGAAGAGCGGAGTTATCATTACAATTGACTGTTTCTTGTTTTTCAGAGGCGTGCAGGCAGGCGGTCGAGCGATAAGACTCATAAAACCGGCTCTGGGGTGATCCGGAGTCGGCTTTGCGTTCTGGGATGAATTGGAGCCGAACTGGCTTCATGTTGAGTTTGAACACATGAACAGAAACCCAAATAAGCTGAAGGGAAATAAATGTGTTAGTATCTCCGTTATACTATTCACCTCTCCGTCTTTTTCTCTTCCCTCATCTCCTTCGCCGGCTAAACTAATAAAGCTCTGAGCAGCCATTCGTCACTGTTAAAGCAAATCTAACAGTGGGTTTATTAAAGGTCATTACTGTTAAGTGGATGGCTATGCATCGTGTGGCCAGCTCTATATTTCACCATTCTCGCAGCGAGTAACGGCTTCTTTATTAAGTTCTGCCATCCTTACCCTGACAGTTATGCTTTATAAAGTCACATTTTGCCACATTTCAGAGGAGCAGATGATCGCTTTTAGAGGGATTCCTCACCTCTCCTCCTGGCTACTGTCATTTTATTGTCCTCTCCTGCAGAGCGTACCCCACTGCAGGCGTCTTATGACGATATTCCATCGTCTGAAGTAGGAACTAAACCTTTGAGATGCTAAGTTACGACGCAGCTCCTGAAGGATTGCCTCAAGCTTGTTAAAAAGTATGCTTTTCAATCTCCCTGATATCCCGCCAAATTAAAACGGCCAGTTCATCCAGTCATAGTTTTATTGCATCCATTTTCATATTCTGTTCATCTACTCAGCTTTAGGGGTCGGTTCCTCCAAATTACGGAAACTCACATTTTCCCACTTAGCTATGTAAATAACTTTAGTTTAATTTGCTGAAAAACATTCCAGTTATCTCTAATTTGTAAGTGATGTTTTAATTTGTAGCACAATAGGTTATAAAAACAGCCCAAATGAAGGGGTGCCCGATTATCCGGCCATAATGATGCATCTGCTCATAAAAAGATGGATAGTTTTTATATTTAAACTGGGTTTAAAGTGTGTTTTTGAACCACTGACGTGTATTAATTGTAATGTTAGTGTTTGAGCAGCAGTGAAAAACAGGAAAACATGATGTCGAATGGGCTTAGGAAAGAGGGTTGGATCATCCTCCTCCACTTGCTGAAGCATCCTCATGCAGGATATTAAAACATGAAATTTGTGATTGGTGTGTGTGTAAAACACCAAACACCAAACACTCATTAAAAGGTTAAAAAAAAAAAAAGCTCACAGTGCATCTATTACAGGTTTAGCAAAGTAAAACATACACAATCAATTAAATAATACAGAAAAAATGTATTTTTTAAAACATGTTTAGACAAGAAAACAAGAGGTATTGATCTTAGAATGCAAAGGAAAGATCAGCAAAGCTTCAGTGACATCACCAGTATGTGTGTGAAGAGCTACATTGAAGCTTAATGGGCGGTTCCCACAGTCGCCATCATGACAGCGTCATGCGTGCCATTGTTCCCAGAAAATATAAAAATGAGCTAAAAGGTGGAGCTGAGAGGGAATGTGTGTGTGGGCGTGGATGATTGACAGTGAAAAAACTTTGAATTTTTTTATTTTTTTAACACTCTGTAGCACTTTGAGATTTCCCTGAAATGGAAAGTGCATTATAAATAAAATGTATTATTATTATTATTATTATTTGAGCTGCCGGTAGCTAAATGCTAACAAGCTAATATATGTTGGCAGACTAAAGTAAAGTATAGGCTCTCTCTCTGTCTCTCTCTCTCATATATATATATATATATATATATATATATATGTGTGTGTGTGTGACACACACGGTACACATATTCATGCTGAAACATGAAATCCACTGATTTTGTGCTTTACTAAGACTAATCCACACTAAAGGTTTAATTTGACATCGTAATAAAACATGTAGAACGTAAAAGGACTTACACAATTTTATTATAATTATTTATTTTCTGCCTTCTAAAGACAATTGTAATGTAATTGTATTTCTGAAACCACTTTTACTTTGCTTCTCTTGCAGTTCCAGATACAATGTTTTTTACTAATAATACATTTAATGTAATTTCAACCTTTATTACCGCCAGCACAACGTACACGGGTACACGCATGATCCGGTTAAACAGTGTTTAACGCATAACTTCCTGTAAAATCTCATCAGAATTTATGTGACTTGAAAGTCCGCAAAGCAACTATGTAGTGTAATTTCAGCGTTTTCTACTTTGCTTTGGCTTTTCTAATTCATCGTAAAACTTAATGTTTCTTTGTAGCATCACATGACACATTACATCATGGCCGTAAACGTGTAATTAGGAGGATTTTTAATGCAAATGTTCAGAAAGCTTTTATTCTTTTTCTGTGTATTACTTTTCTAATTCATTCAATAAAGTAAATCACAAACAATAAAACACTTTTTTAATAAAACACAGCAACAAAACCAGAAAATTCTGCTGGGAAATGTGCGCTCAAACACATCATGCATGGCAATATCGCACCATAAACAAATCCTCTGCTCGCATCTTTCTAGCTGCATTTTCTAACTCATCTCTCTGACCTGTGACGGCAATATACAAATGTTTTCCTATAGCAGTCCAGATAAAAATCTGGAAATAACATGACAGCAAATTACAAACGTGTGAAGTGCTTTAAAACATTGCCTCAGCGTGGGCAGGAACACAGTAAAGTATTTATAAAGACATTTTTACAGGCATAAATACAGAATATTGTCCTACAGCTTAAAACTAGAGGAAGACACTGGATCAGTAATATGTATGTTAGAAATGCAGGGATCCTGCATTGGGGGACAAACAGCAGCATTAAGGTGTGTTTGCAGAAAGAGGGGGAACAAACAGCTTGTTTGTCAAAGTGAACAGCCACAGGGAGCGGACACTGGTTCAGCATGGAGCTAAAACGATTCAACTTCCTCTGACCTCCCTCTGAAGCACCTTAATAATTTATCACGTAAAGACATTTATACAAAGCACCATCCTCAGGTTCATGCAGCAGCAGTGTGTTTCAGGCAACTCACCGTTAGATTTCTCACTGTCTGCAGGTTTCATCTGAATAGGGTGGTGCATCTGTGGAGACAGAAGATAATATGTTCATAAAGAAGCAGAGAGAAGAACGAGGTAAACACCCAGGATGACATGACGAGGATGAGGGCTGAAAGTTACTTCCCTTAACAGGATTAATGCTGACACAGAGGCTTTGACATCGGACACATGAGGGGATTCAGCGCCTTTGCAGCAGAATAAGAACATAAATGCTAGTTTTATTCCATCTAAACCTCCAAACTGCAGCCTGTGCTTGTAAAATGCGGGGAGCTCACCGCTAATCACTAACATTCAGTACATAATTACTGCAACACGGTTGCTGACCAGGAGGTGCTGCTTCCAAAACTTCTCCACCTCCAGTTGGTGTCCACATAAAGACCTTTTTCCTGTGAGGTGACATGCTATTGCAAGTTAGAGTCCCCTTGTCTGATCAGCAATGCTACATATAAATAGCTTCAGTAATGAGCAGTCTGGTCATATCTTCCTGTCCAAATATGGTCACATTTTTATGAATGGTCTGTTGGAGGTAATCAGGATGTGCAGCAATGAGACCAGATCAGCACTCACACAGTGTACAGAATAGTTTTTACAGTCACCAGTGCTACCATTCCCATGCACTTTTCATCCCAGTGGTGCTAATGTGGAGCTGTCCAGGCTACTACATGTTTTGCTTTTTGGTTTCTCGTCCATTTTTTGCTGTTCTATCTGATTTCCTGCTTTTATTTTGTAGTTTTTTGTTTGCTTTCCGCTTCCTAGTTATCACTGCTCCTGGTTTCATTTGTTGCTTTGCTTCACCTGCTCCCTGTGACCACAGAAACAGATTAGTAAAGAATTAAATTATAAAACACAAATAAAATCGAACAAAAAGACTGTATATATACAGTTGCGGTGCATGTGCTCCTGCTTTAACACACCTGAATCATATACAATGGAACCAGTCTGGGTCTGAGTCAGCTATGATGGAGCAGAGATGCTAACCTGCTGGACTGTAGCATCGTGGCACCATATTTACCACCCCTCATGTACATTATATACACATGCATACTCAGTATGCAACATAGAGGAAGGATTATGGTGATACACAAATATGGCAGGAAGAGAGATGGGTTTATATATATGGAAGCACACATTTCCTCACTAATCAACACATAGATGTGTATTTATACGCATAAACATGTATACATACAAGTACACATACATCTGAGAAATAAGAACTCATGATGCATGCTTTTATTTTGAAATAATTAATCTTTAAGATGTTATTGTAGTTGAACTGAGGGCTGTCAAACTGCACGGCCCTGTAGGGATAAATAAAGTTGCCTTCCCAACACGAGGAAAACACTTCCTGCAGGGAAATATGACCCAACAACTCAACGATGATGTTTTCCAAATGTTCACATAGAAAGTTTCCTGCATGATGAAGGAATCAGAGTTTAGAAAACAGAGGGAGCGGGTCATCCAGAGCAAAGGGGTTTCCTACCAGCTCACACTGGTTTTACTGGTTCAGCTGAAACCTCATCATGCACTTTTGATGAGCTGGGAAGGAGAATGTGTTGCGGAACAGAAACGGTACCATGTCTTTATTCTTCCCGGACTAAAGCTGCAATACACACAAACTGACACTGACTGGGCCAGTCTACTTTACTGGTGTGAAAATGATCAGAACATCTGAAGAAAGCTACGGGAAGAACAAAGAATCAGGATTCTTCTTTTGTTTCAGCGCTTTGCATCTCTCCTTGAGTTTCACCTGGTTCCGGTCGGGTTCTCCATCTTTTCCCAGGTGGCATCCTCATCGTATCTACCTCTCAGCTGCTTGGCTTCGGCTGAAAGGTCCACTCAGAGGTCTAAATGCTGCCTTTCCACATCTAAATGCTCTTTAACAAAGAATGAGGGCTCATTGTCTAAAGATGCACTTTACTGACCAGCCCTGCAGGAAACAGCTGAAGCGAACGTAGCGGCCGTGTTGCTCTGCAAAGGAAAGCTGTGCGCTGAGCGGCACACTGATTATAATACATTTTGAGGACGGTGTTTGCAAGGCCATGTTGAATTTTTCTTCCCTTATTCTGACATGATATCAGATAGAAATCAGCGGCTTACAGCAGGCGTGAACAGGGTCTAATAACCGCATTTAGACTTGTCGTTTTTAGATCTCCTTCATCTCTCTGATGTGCCTGAAGAAGCGGTTTAATGGAGCTGAATGATGGATGTGTTTTTCAGGTGGTGGGTCTTCTTTTATGGAAAACAAGAAAACACTTCACAGATGAGATGGCTTTGCCGCCTCGCTCGCCCCCCTCCAAACTCTCCTCTTCTGTCCCTTTTTATTCCCTCCATCTCTCTTTCCTTTATGGGAGATTATGTGGCTGTTTGATCTGCGCAGAGACGAATGACAGTGATTCTCCAAATCTAGCCCGGTATCAATCACACTCAGAGTCAAACACCGGCCGTGAGTGAGTGTTTCAGTGGATGTGTGTGTGCCCTGCTTCACCCATTACACCCCTGAGCTCAGTCACGCTGTGACAGAGGGCTTTGATCTTCCAATTCTATCACACACCTTTATCCCAACGCTCCCCCCTCTTGCTCTCTTCCTTATCATCCTCACTCCGATTTTTTTCCCCCTTTCACACGGACCTGTCCGTGAAGTGCACGCACACGCACACACACACCTAATCCATTTATTAGTTCCTGAAGCTGCCTGATGGGGGCAGTCAGCGGTGGAGGAGGGAGGTGAAACAAAGGCAGAGTGAAAATGCTTGGAAATTCAGGGAAAGAAAGAAAGAAAGAAAGAAAAATAGGATGTAAAATAGAAAAACAAAAGCAGACAAAGGAAGAAGACATGAATGTGGGGAAGGGGTCGCAGAGACGGGGCAGAGCGATGTTTGGCAGCCCTTCAGGCTGGAGAGTCAGTACGGTATCACTAACACAAGGACAGATGCAGGGACATGTGTGTGTGTGTGTGTGCTGTGTGGGTTGAAACCACATCAAACGGAGGAAAGTCGTGTCAAAGCAAACCTGGAAGTCACATCAAGTCGCTTTTCGTTAATCCATTTCAAAGTCTGTCCTCCAAAGGCAAAAAACACAAAAACAAAAACAACAAAAGGCATGACAGCATCCGCCATGCTGCCGTCGTTCACCCCGTAACACACTGCCAAGAGCTGCCACGCAAACACACACAAATCCACCCACATGTGCACAAACGGGCACGCTGGCAGCACAGGTAGAAAAAAAAAGAGCTATGTCTGGCTTTCAGGCGTCTCCTCCTCAGGTCTGTCTACCCAGAAGGCCCGGCGGGCAGCACGCACTGTCGACATGTTTGATCTTGGCGAGCTCCCACCGAGACCAACAAAGCAAGACTCTCCTTCGCTATCCCACAATTCCACAGTGCTGTTTCTTGTTGCCTGGCAGGCCCACAGCCGCGGTCTGCCATTCATTATGAGCTCAGCAGGAGTCCAGTAAAATTAGTAAGTCTTTGCAGCGTGCAGACACATAAAACCACCTAAAAAACCAGAGAGGGAGAACAAAGTCTTTACTAAATACAAGCGTGTGTGACGACGCGATGCAGCGCTGGCTTCCTGCTTTACAGAAACTACTTCCTGTTTACCTGCTGCATCCAGCATGAGGGTCGCTTTCTTTAATTGGAGTGTCTTTTGTAAACCACTCGGAGCCACGGCATGATGATTAATCACAACATGATTTGCAAAACAGGAATAATGAGCTGAATTCTTTGCAGGGCAGCTGTACAGTCAATGCAAAGCTGAAAGGAGTTTAATGAGCCAATGTTTGATTATAGGAAGGAGAAGTTTGCCTGGGCTTTAAGGGCCTTCTTGTCTGCCTGTACTGGATCGGCAGTGCACTCAAACTGAAGTGTCACCTTTTGTTTTTAATCATTTTTAGAGCACTTGAATTGCTTTATGACAAACAGCATCGCTGACAGACGGTCACACTGTGCACAGCTGTAAAATACATGTTAAATGCAAACCTTTGAAAATCGATTAAGATTTAATTTACATGTTAATGTGCAACCTCAAAGTCCCCACTTACACTGGTAATAATGAGCCGCCGAGCCACCGTGTTGTTACTGTTTAAGAACTACATGGCTGAGAATAATAGCTTCTCTACACTCGCTGCAGAGTGGTGCTTTATTATTAGTACGCTATAAATAGCTTCATTTAGCTCGTCTGAATGTTGCCGGGCTGCAGATGATGAACCTGGGCCACAGAATCTGTATTGATATTTAGATCATTCATGTTTAGGGCTGGGTTTTGATCTCCTATAAAATCACATTAAGTTTGTAATTCATTATTTGCAAGTCATTAAAGTTAGTTTACATCCACTAATCACAATTTAATGCACACTTTCCTGTCTTTGTTTTAAAGTAGCATCTTCTGACAGACAACACAAGTTAGGGAAAAGAGCTGCTGAAGAATAAAATGAATGAAGTGAGGCAGGAAAAGGCACTATAAGGAAACGTTTACCCATCAAGGTTTTGCACTCAGGGTATAACATTAAACAATAAAGTAGCTCTATTTTCCTTCACTGCTGCGGCGTAAAGAGGCGCAACGCAACGACGGCTGATCCTGCATTCGACCTGTACTGAGAGATCTCTGCAAAGAGTGATCTCTTGCTCTATCTTACTATAATAACGTGTTTCGTGGATTCTTGCATTTTCTAACGTGGGCCGATTACATAGAATAAAAGTTTGAAGCGTTGTGATGCTGCTTGGCAGCAAAGGCTGCAGAAATATGCATAACAGATGTCAATGCGCCATCAAAAGAAGTCCGGATGGAAACATTTTAAGGGTGAAAGGTCAGAGGATGCTGCTGCAGTAGATCCGTCTGTGAGCTTCATTGGCTTCATTGGCGCTATTGGCAGGAAACCGGACCTCCTGGTGTCTGTTAGCTTTCTGGAGGTCTGATCATTTGTATTGAAAACTTACCCAGAATGTCTCAGTCTGTCGGTGCTGCGAGCTACTGAGTCAGATATGTTTGGAAGAGTTATAATCAGGTGTAACAGAAGCTTTAGATACTTCACAGGCAAAACACACAGCAGGAATCCGGGAACCAGCTGTGGCAGCAGGATGCAGCATTTCAATCTGAGGCATTTAGAAGAAAGACGACGCTCTTAGATGGATGTTGCTAAGTAGGGCTTCTGAAACTGCTCTTCACAGTAGTTTAGCGAGCAGCTATTCCGATCCGTGTCTGACGGTCTGGTTGCATCAGTAGTTTACATCTAACCAATGTTTAAAGTGACTGAAAAGGAGAGTTAAGAACAAACTTCTGGCTGGAATCCTAAGACCAAGCATGTCCCACATGGGGACATCTGGACCTTTTAAAATAAATCAATCACGACAGTTTCAGGAAATGCTGAGACGCTGTGTTCATGCGCCTTGAAAGGAGAAAGTTCCAGGTCATGGATCATGACACCTTGTGACAGTTACCGGATCGTTCTGTAGGCTGACGGACAACGATCAGACCCTGAAATGAGGAAAAAACCCCAACAGGTGTAGCGAAGTGCGTCGAGCGGTGACCGTAAGTTCTGGTATCCATTGAATATCGCTTGGATAGTTACCAACCTCCCCAACTGCACAGAAACATGCTCAACAATAAAGCTTGTGGCTTCCGAACTCTACCGGATGCGTCTGGATCCTGGAGTCTGAGTGGAAAACCGATTCCTATCTGATAAAAGTTATTAAGATGGCATTAATTGGACAGGCATGACCTCACAATAAGCCCCCGCTGTTTTGCGTTTGCCCTCCAGTTTGAAACCAAAGCAGCTGATGATGCGACGTCACGCTCTAACCAGCGAATCTCTTGTACTCAAGGTGCAGCAGTTAGCTCGTAATGTCTCTTTAAAGACATTTGTAGTGTGAACTTTTAGCTTGCAAAGAGAAAATTTACAGAAGATTTAATTACAGTCAATTAGCCGCAACTGATACAATCTACCAGTCAATTTCCCAGAGAGGAAGGATCCGAATGAGTCTCTTTGTTTTCATACAGGGAAAGTTCAATCATGCAGCTGAAGGAGTGAAAATCATTGTTATAGAAGCATTTGTATTAATGGCTGTTTTGGACACATCTTGGTACACAAACTGGTATGCACAGATCCAACATGAAGCGCCCACTAAGCTGTTGTCATAGTAACATGTTTGACATATTGTGATGCGGATAAGCTGGTCTACATTTGCCGCTAAGACACTGGTGCTTAAAGATGCTTTTATTTAACCTAGAAATAAAGAAAACAAACAAAATTCTACATACCATGTGGGATGTGCTGCCAGTTTGTGGGTTTAATTGGTCACAAAGCATGACAAGTCAAAATTATGGTTGAGTAAGATTAACTTATCCAATCAGCCAAAGATATCCCTGTCAGTGAAACCGGATGAGTGGAAGCATATGGTGTACATTACACCGGGGGGCTCGGAGTCCAGCAGGCAGGCAGGATGGATTTTATGACCTTCCAGTTATAGGACAGCCTCTTTAATCACCCCGTTTCCTGGCTGAGGCGAGGTGTCTATCTGTCAGACTAGCTGATGAAATGTCACCCAACAGCCCCCTCTACTTTGCTTTCAGCCTTTTATCTTAACATCCTCATCATGCACGGAGAGCTCCATCCACCTGGCCCTGCGCCCGCCGTCCCACCCCCAGGCTGACTCCTAAGTAGCCCCTCTGAATGCAGAGGTTGCAGGAAACCCTACACTTCCTAAATGTTAACTGCTGCTCCTGGCTTAACGTTATCCCCCGTCGCCTCCTCTGGCCAGCTGACGTCTTCCAGCAATGCAGCGGTGCTTAAAAGGTCAAAGGTCAGCGATTCCTGGAGCCAGAGGACTAACTCCAGGCTCATGCTAGGAATAGCATGCGTGCACGTGGAAGTGCATGCGTGTGCTTTAATGGCAGACAGTGCTTTCAGAACATCGTCCAGGTGCAAAAGACTGAGGAGTAAATGTGTGTGTGTGTGTCTCACACACTCTTTGCTGCCCCTCCTCCTCCTCCTTGCTGAAGGTGTGACGGTGAGCTGCTGGGTCAAAGTCAAACAGATGGCCCTCACAGTTGGGATTCAATATTAGTGACCGAGTCCATATGACTGGCCACACACACACTGATACACCCCCACACAGACGGAGACACGCCTTAGAGTGTGTCTCAGGAAAAACACCCATGAAGGCGTAAAAGCACACGCGTGACCTCCAGACAGCGATCATCTGAGACGATGAAATGTTTTCTCAGACATTTGTGGACAGAAATACATTTATTGTCAGATAACAGATCACATCCTCATCTCCATGCAGGTCAGAGCATTTTCATTCATCTTTAGGGATTTATTCCAAAGATGTGATGCTAATATTGATACTAAAGAACAAACTAATCATTTCAAGTAATCAGATTAGTTTTTTAACTTATTGGGCTTTTTTTTTATGTAAAAAAGGAGGAGCTGGCTCATCCTCATTGGAGACGGTGCCATAAAAACCGAGTCACAACTACAGATTATGAAGCCGTAACTGTTTCCATGTCACTCAAATTAAACAAAATACGACTTTATTTAAAAGCAATAAAACATACTGAACAGAAACATTTCCTTAGGGAGGTAAAACAATCCTTCACTTTTGCATCTATGCAGATCCACACGAAATAATTTGTTTTTCCACCAATATATTCAGATTTCAATGTTTTTACATGCTTTCTTCATCTTCTGCTTTGTCTGTTTCTTAACAATGACCTATAAAATTGAGAAAGACATCTTTAGGCATGTCTCAATTCCTAAAATGAGCCTGGAGGAGAGGAAGCCTGCAGGAAACGCTGTGAGCGAGGAGGAGAAGCTGCGCTCTGGAAAAAGGGAATTAAACAGGATCTCGTGTTGCAAAGTACATTTAAAGTAAAAACATCCATTGCCATGAAAAGTTGAACCCTTTCTGACACTGACAGGCTGTGAGAAACAAGTGGAGTTGGTTCTGGATCAGAGTTTGTGTGTCGCTTCTGCAGCAGGCACAAAGATGCAGGCATGTCAGAGAAATGTTACGATATGAGAAAAATAAGACACGATCGGATTTGCTTTTGTCCTCTTTATCGGTGAATGTCTCTATGCAACTTATTCCTGCCCCCATATGCTGAAAAATCAAGCTTTTCTGATTCAGATTAATATAAAATGAGTTGAATCACATTGCTGTTGTTTCCACTGATCAAAGTTTCAACCCAGATGTCGATGTCAAACCAAATCTATTCTGAGACCTGAATCAAAGCGGCCTTCTGTTGGATTTTGGACCAGAGTTAGTTTCCACTGCAGTTTTTTCATGGATTATAGATCCAAGAGCACATTTTAATGCAAAAGAAACCACTGGTTTGATTAGACTTGAAAAAGTGTGCCGCTTTTCTCTTTTACAAGTCTTGGGGCCGTTTCTGTGTTTGATAGATGGATTAAGCAGAAATTATCCCACCAGGTCCCAAAAAATTTTGTGAAAAAGTAAAGTACAGGAAAAAGCATGTCAGTGCAGATGGGATGCTCTTCCTGCTCCATCTCATTATCAGCTGGTGCTGAGAGAAACAGAAGCCCCATTTCAGCCCCTTTCACGCTGTTACTGTGGAAACTTGCGTCACAGCATTAACATGGATGTTACCCTGACTGAAAATGACTCAAAGCAGCATTATATGTTCCAAATTCACATAGACCCCACGGGGTCCAAGGGATCTATCGCCAATGTCCTGAACCCAGACACTCCGGGACACCCTCAGATGCTCTGATCGATCTGAGCACTTTTCACAGCGAGAGGTGGAAAAACTTAAAATGATCAAGAACAGTGATGCTAGTAACCAGGCCTCTGCTAGGGGGAATGAGGGAATTCATCCAGGTGGACGGCAGACGGGATGCATCTAAAAGCTGCAGGATATCGGATCTCAGGGATCGAACGTCGGACGCGATAATATTCTGGGTGTGAGCGCTGCATCATATTCACCCACCTGAAGACTCAACCTGAAAGCTTTCAGAATCCAGAGTGTGTAACTATTCTGCAATATTGTTAAAGTAAATGTCACATTATACCAAATAAAAACTGATTCTACTGAGAAATTTCTACTGCGATGGAGATTATAGATAAAGTAAAATTACATGACAAGATTAACCAGACTGAATACATGAATGTATAAAATATAAATATATAAAACCAGTCCAATTCAAACATTAAAACTATTTTAACATACTTTAATAGTTTAAATAATAGTTAAAGAGAAATCTTCTAAAAAGTAAATTATAATTGAATAATAACTATGTATATATATCTTATACAAACTAACTCAAATGAAAACGCTTCAGCTTCAGAAAAAGTTTAGATTTAGATGGGATTTAACATTAACTTAATAAGACCATAAGACCACAAATTACCTCAGACCACCAGATTAAAAGTTGTTTTAATTCCTTTAGTTCATTCACTCGGTGCTAACTGCTAGCCTACCAATATTCTTTTTCACTGAAATTAGCCTAAAGCTAACTTAGCTATTTTTGTACATTTTGATGTGCAGCACTGTGTGTGATGAGACAAATACATTTCTGGTAAACCACCATTGTATTTTATGTATATTTGACTAGTTTTAAAAATGTACTAATTAAATGTTTTTTATTTAAGCCTATTATAAATATGTTACATGTTTATTCAGCAATTTGTCAAAATGGAATTAATATAAATATTCTGCTAGTGAAACTCACATGGTGAAAGAACTTTTTTTTTTCTGTGACAAATCAGGTTATGACCAATATCTGCACAAGATATAATAATACACAACAAATTGTGCAGAGCGTATTGGCTTATTGACATTTTTTGGATGATGCTTTTGCCCAAAACAACAAAGATAGTGTGCAGAATCCATAAGAATGTGACATCCTTTTTTTCCGTGACATAAAACCTTAATTCTACAATAAAAAAGTATAAATAAGAAATTAAACTTCAGGTAACAAACAAACACACATCTGCCACTTCTGCATGAAATACCTTCACACAGATAAAGGGCGATTTTAAAGCTTATTCTTGTTCCGCAAACAAGCACAAATCAAATTGTCCTTTACAATATCCCCTCGTCTTAGCGGTACAGTTAGTCCACATTATCCCCACTTCATTTGGCTCAGTAAACAATTAGCCCAGCGTGAGTGTGTGAGCACAGTGATTGAAGGATTTGGCATTAGCTATGCTGCGTCGAGTCTCTACACTAACTACGCTAAGTGTTTAACATAGTTAGCTTGCATTTAAAACCTCCCACCCCCCTGAATCAATATGCTTAAACGCTGACATCAACTTGCAGACAAAAAGAGGTTAGGGAAGTTAATTTAAAGCGAGCAATTAATTTTTTTTTGTTAAATAAGAGCAAACGTGCGCACACACACACACACACAGTGTTTGGTTGCACGCATCGATGAGGTTTGCCTTCCTTCAGCTCTGTTTGCGATAGCATTTGGGTTTCACTACATCAATTACAGCCTTTAATTGAATTGATTTCGATAATGAGCCTCTGTAATGACACTGCTGTGGGAATAAATGTGTGTGTGTGTGTAAAAGTGTGTGGTGTTTGCAATGAATGCGCCACTGCTGTTGTTTTAGGGGTTTAAATGATGTGTGAGGCGGCGAGCGGGATTTACAGACGAGGACATGTTAAACACAGCGCCGCTGCCTACTGGTCAGCTGTCTCCGCTCAGCCTTTTTATGAACCACTTGTCCGAGGTCTAACCTTTCAGCTTGTTGCATAATATCCTCCAGGCTATAACGCATGAATCTTTGATGACACGCGGCTTACTACATGGTAAATTTAATATCCTACGCTGGTGTATTTCTGCTGTTTTGGGCTTAACACCACCTGAAACTGCCTCCCACATCCTTGGGCGCTTGTGGTAGACTGGAACTCGTCCGACAATCCTGAAATCTCCGAAAGGCCCAAGGAGTAAATCAGCAGCTGATTCACGGTATCTCCTTTCTCTTCTTACTGCTGTTCACGGGCCTGCTTCATAAAAGTGCTGCATCATTGATGCACCTGAACAAACCGGCGAGCTGTGGACCGTTCCTCCCCCGGCAGTAATACCATCAGCTACTTCAAACAAAGGCAGCAGCTGATAAAAACCGCTGATGCTGGCCGTCTTTACATCTTGCTTGCATCATTGCTATGATGTTTGTTATGATTATCATCAGAGCTTGTAAGTGCACGGATCAAATTCCACTTCTGTTCGACGAGAGAAACGGTATCTGTGGGAAGCCATAATGTTAGTCTCAAAGAGTCGACACAGTTTGCTATTGATTTATAACCATTAACAGCGAGATTAGAGGGTATTAAAAACCAGTTCGGCAGGTTGTAATCAATGTAAAAGCAAGCAGTGAAAGCTGTACAGTAACATACGGAAGAGGGGAAAGCAATTACTGGCACTGAGTGACGCTGAAAAGCAGGGCTGGAAATAAGGTCATTTCTCAGTTTGAGCTTGAAATAAAGAAAAATAAAATCTTCTGCGTACTGCGCAGGATGTTTGATTTCCTTCTGACATTTTGTGTTCATAAACTCCCCGTTTCCACAGAAAGCAGTGGGAGTTCTGCAGTGAATATTTTATCCATCGTAACAAACCACCTCATCCATGTAACCACAAAGGAAGGTCATAGTTTGCTGCGCGAGACCGGTGGACATAAGTCCAGGTAGATTAAATATGTGGATGCTGACGTAATAAACAGACTGGGTTTATAACACTTGCAAACCATTGTTCAACCTGAGATACTTCATGCAGCTCTGGAGGAAAAAGCCTCAGAGTAAAAAAAAAAAAAACAGGTAAAGCTCACATAAAGTTCAAACCCAACTTAAGTAAATGTCCAGGGAGACAGCAGAGCACAGCAGGCACCACCAGCTGGTGGTTAAAGTCAACACAAGCAAACACAAATGTAGATCACTGTAAATGTGACATGGCGCTCACTCACATCGCTATAATCACTTCTCTGGAATCATCAGATGGAAAAGCTGCCAGCGCAAAGTTGAGCAGGAAAGTTCAATGAATATTTAAACCAGGCAGATTGGGCATTAAATGTATTTGCCTTTCAAATAAGTTTGCTAAAACAGAAGGCTTGTTTACAACTTGTCTGCTCGGCTCTTCAGGACACCTGATCTGCACACGGCAGTGACAGAGGAAACCTACAGAAGGTAAAGCACTTATATTCATGACCTAAGTGCTCCTGATTTATCACATATCCTCCCATCGCTCCCAAAACCAGTCAGAACAGGTTTACAGAGACAAATAAAATTAAAAAGCCATAGAGAGTCTTCCTGAAATGCAACGTATCGGAGGGAACAATAGGTCATCTTTTCCTAAATTAAGTTTTGCTCTGATATTTTTACATGTTGTGAAGTTTATAAACAACCTTCCTACAGTCACGCTACCTCGTGGCAAAACGCATCACCACAGCACGATTATTGCTAAACGTATTATTCTAATTGCCCTCATCACTAGTTTTACCACCTGGCTTTCAGAAATAACCTGCCTGTTGCATATGGAATAGATCCAGCACCGCGTTTCTCCCCGTGTGCACCAGTTGTACTGGTTTTCTTTCATGCGTCCCTCTTATACGTCTTTATTGTGCTCTTTGGCTGTTCTGATAACCTGTGTATACGTTGTTTTAATGCTGAATAATTTGGTAAAAACTTGAAGAAAGTCGTCTCCCAGCTGTTCAAAGTAGTCACCTTCAAAGACCTCAGTTTCTGGGGGTCCGAAGCCCGCAGGGGTTTCTGCATGAAAAACAAGGCGATTCCTCACCTCATTGTAATCAATAATACACACATCTTACACACGACGCCTCTATTTGCAGCTCTGTCCACCAACTTGAGATAATAAATGCCTGATTAAATGGCGTGTGTCTTTGGGTTGTAAATTGCCTCTCTTAAACCCGAACCTTGCTTGAGCTCACGCTTACTTTGATGAGTCTTTGATGTGCTGTTGGCTGTGTGAACACACACAACCTCGGGCCTGTATTCTGGCAGTGGAGCGTCGCTAATTATCTCACCAGCATAAAGGTAAGGGAAGTGGGGACCTCTCTCTGCACGTGTGTGTGTGTGTGTGTGTGTGTGGTCTCAGTAGCTTTTAATGAGCCCCACTCTTATCATCAAGCTCGGCGCTCAGCATCCAACATGACGCTCTGATCCACCTACATCTTATGCACCCACCCTCCCACCATCATCCATGCCCACCCGAGCCAACCCCACCCCCACCCATTCCTCTCCCCTCTGTCTTACTGTGAGGGTGAAATATCCTGTAGAGAAACAATAAATCAAAGTGTTTTTTAATCCAGTTCTACAAAGAGAAAAAATAGACCGAGAGGGAAAAAAGATGGAGGGATTCAACAGGACCAAAGAGAGGAAAAGGAAGCAGAGAGGGCAGGAGGTGGAGTGAGACAAAGAAGAAAACAAGGATGAAAGAGGCAACTTCTCCAAGTTGGAGGGCACACTAGAGGACACGTCCTAGATAAGCGCTCAACCCTCTGTTCCATCCTTCCAAGCCAGCTTCAGAGGAGGACCAAGCCACCCTGAGGCCCTCTTACGGGCGTCCTGGGTCGGGCGGATGGTTTAGAGAAGGGACGCCGGGCATTTAGACATCTGTCAGCCACTAATGAAAGAGTTCAATTTAGTGGAAAATCTAAAACAACCTTGTCTGACAGGCAGGCTGACAGGCTTTAACTCGCTGTGCTGTTGTCGTGTGTTCATCCCAGCGTGTGTGCCAGAGTGGATCAGAACAGGGATGTAAAAAAAGAGGTGAAAAAAAAGGGGAATGCAATAAAGTGAACCACTGCAGAGATATAATTTTGTGTGCACATAAAAGTTCTGTATGTGTGTTAGAAGCATGCAGGAGTGTGAATCAGTGTGTGCAGCAGGGGTTGTGTCTTATAGCTTTAAATCACTCCAGGGTGCAGAACGTGCTTTCCACCATAGATGGGTTATAGTAGGATTTGTGTGTGTGTGTGTGTGGAGATGAAAAGAAACATATTTAGACCTCAGTAGTGCTATTAGTGTTGGATAAATGAACACATGGCTCTCCAGGCAACACGTGCACACACAAAACAGACACACACTTTGTCTCACCCCCCCTCAAGCTTCATTAGCATGTCATTAGAAACAACTTTAGTGAAAGCTGTTGTTCTTTCAGAACTGGTCTCGTCGATCTGCTTTAACTGAGAAGACATAAAACCAGAAAGCATGTCAAGCAGAAAACTCATTATTAGTATTTTTTTTTTAAACTTTTTGTAGCTTAATCCACCGGCTGATTTGGGTGCTGTGCTGCCTAGCGACAGCGCTATTACTGAGGTGGAATAGTCAAAGTGAAGGCAGTTTTATTTACTCTGAAAGTGGAGTGTTTGGATTCATGACGGTCAGCAATTACACTGTCTGAGAGATGAAGGTGTTCTGTGTGTGCATGGACGTCTAGATGCTAAACAGCCGCCTGCATGCAGCATCATTTGCAGAGACACCGGGTTCTGGGGACTGATTGAAGTGTTTTTATATAAACCGCAACATGAATAGACGTTTTGTCTTTTCTTGTTAATATTTCATATTAGAGCAGCTAATTTTTGTAGACTGACGGGGAATTTATGGGAAAATAATTTGCATCTCACCTTTATTTGTCATCCATTCAATTTCAGCACCTCCCCTGACCCTAACCTTTGTGTTGAAGCTCAACCTTGTTAGCTTGGAGGCTAATATTTCTGGAAGGTGGCCACATTTAAAATGTTAGTGGATGCTTTTAGAAAAAAGAAAAAAACTACAACTTTCATCTAGTTAATCTGTGTCATTCAGACAATAAGCTGATGTTTGAGTCATTTAGTTCTGGGGGATCAACTTTAAATTGTCTGCGAAAGCTGTGCACCACCATGTAAAGCTACTTCTTCAGTTACTCGCGGTTTTGCATTTATCTTAAGTTTAGCTGTGTGACATCTGATTACACGATCATCTTTTTACTCATAATTTCATGCCATTTCTTTAAAAACCTGTTTGGTCCAACTGTTGGACCTCTAAGCAGCTGAATTATGGGTATTTTCATTCTTTTCTACATAATAGATATGTGTTCAATTAAGCTAACATGCTGTGTTTCAAACCTCAATGGTATTTAATTTTTTATTATCATTAGGTAGGAAAAATTATTAATAAATCGTAATTGGTAAGTGGACTTTAAGTCATTGCATTCATTTTGTGTTTTTGTCATTGTTAGCTTCAGAGCAAACTCCCCCCGCTCCAGCAGGGTAAGCTAACGTCTCTTCTTTGCTTATAAAGTGTCACATAAGGTGAGGTGCTGCCTTTGAAATAATGTTTAATGTTAAAAAATCTTTCCTGCAACGCATCACAACAAAGAAAAATATAAAATACCAAAAGCGTTCTGATTGGCTGCCAATTTGTATGTACAATAATGACTAATCAATGATAATCCTAAATTAACAGTCAATCTACAGCTATAAACAAAGCTAAGGGCTATTTAATGTTAAATGCATTTTAAGACAAAGCTATGTTTACACTGTTAATTTTTACACAGTAAAGGATTTTAAGTCAAACATCTGAAAAACAAACTTAGAGCTTAGCGCTCAGGGCAAAAGATAAAGAGAAACAGAAAAAATGTCTACTCTGCTCATTTATTTTAAAAGAAATAATCTGCAACTGTAGAAAAATAAAAAACAAAAAGAGAAAAAGTGCTGTAAAAATGCTATGACAGACAGGTTTGACGTTAACATATTCACTGGATGCGTAGAATCACATATGCAAACATCTGGAGTACAAGCTCCGTCAGATGACTGACAAATCTTCAGATGAGACAGCTAAGCAGTGATTGAGATATACACACAGTCTGTGAGCATGCAAAAAAGCTGTTATGTGCAGATTTCCGTTATGTTTCACCTGGAAAGAAAAGCCCAAACCTTAAGGCTTTGCTCTCTTCTTTGGCCCTCTGAGATTTCCACCTAGAGAGATTCACATCAACCATGCACTCCTTCAGTTAGGCCTCTACTCAGGGAAAAACACAGCTTCCACAAAGCTATTTCTGCTTTAAACCAACATGGCTGTCGCTCTGCACCACCAATACCAGTGTCTTTTCCTGCAATTTGGGCCTCATCCAGCTTTCCACTCTGATTGTGTCTCCCTCTGTTAGGGCCTTGGGTTTTGGAAGGAGAGATAGAGAAAGAGAGGGGAAGAGTGCCAATACAAACATTGTTCTGTTGGCTTTTTACAAGCCATGAGAGTGGCCAAGTTAATAAGCAGGTATTGGTTTTTAACGGCCCCCCGTTTATTGCTTCGCCCCGAGCGCGCACGATTGTGCTACTCCACCTTTTTCCTGTCCATCTGCACATCACCTTTACTAACCTCCGTCACTCTGCTCTTCTTTTGTTTCCACATCTCTTGACAAGCCAATAATATTAAAACCTCTGTTATTATTGTCTGCACATTTTTAGCTTGAAAAAGAAGAGATTATGAACAAACCCTGCACAATGCAGTCAATTCTCTGCCATTATGCCACTATGGATTCAGGTTTTTGCTTGTAACTGCTTGGGAGTGAACTGTATTCAGCGCCTCTCTTCATGCATCATTTTAAGCCGTATCCATCAATCAATAAGGGAAAATCAGATATCAGCTGGTCAGTGTCATCCCCTTCTGACTAGATAAATGTGATGCACTTTTAATTACATACATATTGTGCTGTTTATCAGTGTCACCAAACTCTCTGAGGATTTTCTGACACAAAGAAATTAATTTTTGGGAGAATAAAAACATCCCAAACCTCATTTTTACAGTTTCATTTTTTAAATGTTATTAGCTATTTAGCTCCACTTTCATCTTTCTGGCCACTTTTTCTGATTTTGTTTAACAGACCACAGATGAATTTCTTGCTGGCCAGATTATCTAAAAACAGCTTTTTTTTTTAGAGAGGAAAAGGTTGTGTTGGTCAAAATGATGAACAATAAACAGCATAAAAATATCTCTCCTTTTCATTTTGAGTTCATTTTTCTGAACAGCTCCTCCACCAGCAGAACCATAAACACATGCATGTTTTCTAAAGAAGTTCTGCTGAGTTTGTACCTCTGATGTGGATCAGGGTGCAGAAGCGTTTTAGTGTAATGAATGGAGAAGAATCAGCTGCGTTTGATGCTGCAGAGGCTTCATAAAGCCAGATGTTACTCAAGCAAGAGGTTTTAGTAAGATTTTTTTTATTTGTTCATTTGTTTTAAAAGCTACAGGTAAAATGAGGTGAAACACCTTTCCGGCTGCTTTAATCAGCATATTATGGTCTCAATTGATCATGTGGTCAGTGTGCAAATTTATCTTTAAAGCAAATATTGGTAAAAATGAACACAATTAATTTTCATCAAACATTTTATTTTTTATTTTGCATTTTCTGGTATAGAAGCAGATAAATGGTTTAAATGGTTTAGTTGAAACACTCAGGAATAAAGAGGAAACGGTTTAATCGTTGCTTTTTGGGATTTTTATTCCAGATGGTCTGTTTAGTTTCAGGAAGTGCTGCAGAAATGAAGCTGCAGTTTAAAGCAGAACGGCTCTTTTAATCTGCAACGCTCTGAAAGACGCTTCTCTGGACAAGTTTAAGGTCATTGTTCAAACTACTGTTAGAGTTTATTATTTACCTGCAATATTATTTTATATTAAAATCTCCTGTTTCATCTAAATGCTCAATTTTACAACGTTTTTGTGTTTTACAAACTAAAACAAATCTTTAAATAAAATACTTTTTATTATGCCCCATTTGATGTACTGAACGTACCCTGACTTTAGCTGCAGACACTCATTTTAGATAGAATAAAAAGACATTTGTAAACGCTTGTCCCACTGTGACATCGTCACCTAAAAAGGTCAATAAAAAAGGATTTTCCATGGACTCGCATTTGTGTCGGCTCTAGATTCACAAACGACTCATCTACGGTCAGGAGCTTTGGGTCAAGGCTGACGGATACAAGCCGCCGAAATGAGTTTCTGCCAGCAATTTGGCTCAACGTTAATGTGGCGTGTGCACGTCGAGCAGGCATGGTTTTTGCTATAGGCAGGGTGGGGAGTCTGTTTGGGAGCACATGAGCAGCCTTAAAAAGCAAACAAACAAACAAAAATAAACCGTCCAGGGTGTACCCCGCCTCTCACCTGTTGACAGCTGGGACAGGCTCCAGCCCCCCCACAACCCCGTTAGGGACAAAGCGGTAGATAATGGATGGATGGAAAGAACTTCCTCAATTTTTAGACTAATACACCTCATTTCTACATGAGTTTAACTTGTTAGTGACGTTAATAAAGTAGAAAACACAAATCCACCAGCATCAACCTGAGTTTGTTCACTTTACGTGACGTCAGTCTCAAAAATATACTTCAGGTCTAATATGTCACAGGATTGTCTCTCTGGACTTCCCATCATCAGATCTTAACATTTACACAACAGATTTTGTATGATGACGACATAATTGATGATTCTGCTACAAAAAGGCCTCAAAGGTCAGGTTTTCAGATGCACTTAAAATCTGCACTTTAATGTGGTCAAACGCTCCCTGATAGCAATCAGCAAAAAGCCAGGACTGCCTCTGGCGTCTGTGCATCTTCAGGAAGTGCATTCAAAGTGCATCCACAACATGTTGGATGCGTCCCGTATGCACGCCTGGAGAGCACGTTTTGGGGATGTTTTGATACCGTAAATTAGCTTCACATTTGGCTAAGAATATGTTTATGTGTACGATCGTGTACAAATGTAATTTCTCTAAATACGGTACCTGGAGCTGCCTTCAGTAACAAAAGGTGCCCACCACACCCCAGGGTGAAGGTAAAATAATCGTAAAAGCTACGTGGTAACGTAAGCCGCAGTGTTTGACATGTGGGAAAAAGTAGCAGCTTTTAGTCTGTAATTTACGGTAATCGAACAAAAGCGTAAACCAGCAGCAGAGTACAAACCTAAATGTGTTTTTATGTTAAATTATTACTTTGAACTTCACAGGTAACCAAGACTGGAATGATGAATCATTCAGAAAGGTTGAGAAACATCCGCTGAAGGAAATCCTATTCAAAAATATCAGCTGAATATCAGAAATCCTATGTTCTCTATGAGTTAGTGAATGCAGCACACACTGAAAGAGTTGCATTTGCAATCAGACTCCACAATTTCTTCCATCAAGCACAGAAAAGTGTCATTAATGCTGAAGTTCCTCACCACAAAGCAAATATAATAAAGAAATTATGTATTATGCAGACATGAACGTTATTAGATGCAATTAACAGGATTTTAAACACTTAGTTCTTTATTGTAATTCACTGATATCTGACCTCAAACAGCTGCTATCACAGCAACACTACACACAACAGGAGCGACGAGCTGTTGGAGGGATGACTGCAGAGGATGGAGGAAGAAAAGGTAGAAGAGCAGAAGATGATTTTGTGCTTCTATAATCCCAAAACTGCCAGTTTCCCCCATCCCTGTGGCTGTTTTACACCTGCAACAAGGGATGAGGGACTAACTCTCACGGTGCAGGAAAACAGGCCAAATTTAACATTCTTATTCCACGAGCAATTAACACGGTGACTCTGTGCAAAACATGAAGCTAGATTCTGATTCCCACGTACGGCTCATGAGGGATTTGTGGCATCCGCTCTGTCCTGCCCAGGAGGGCTATCCGCTGATCCAAGTGACAGAAGTAAGACAGTGAAAGCGCTCGACTGAGAAGATTCCAGTTAGCTGCCAGAGCCAAGGAGAATGGTGGGGAAGTAGCCAATAACCTGAGCAGAGGAGATCTGGGGGCCCCTAAACATCCACCTGGGGCTACGAGTGAGGGAGTGCAAGCAAATTCCAGCTCTTCCTATTGCTCTCCTGGGCCAGTGGAGGAAACAATATTGGAGAATAAAGCAGCAACACTCACTTTTATGGTTACACATATATAGAACAGCTAAAACAAATCAAAGCGATTGCAATCCAAAAGTAACTTTAGGAGTCAGCAGCCGAGTTGAAAATCCACCGGCCAAGCACATTTTTACATAGTTAATGGCACCAACACCCAGTTTCACAGAGAGTCCACAAAGAGCCATTTATTCTGTACATCTGATTGGATCAGATTTGTTGGTTCTTTTAAGTCAAACAAACGTAAATGAGTATCTGGGAGGGCAGAGCTGCATATTAATGGTAGATAAAATATTATAAACAGCAAAAAATGGAGGAAAGACAACATGGTGACTAGTGAGGGTCTAACAGATGAGTGACAGCAACAAGTAAACTTTCTGTGCTCTCTTAGTCATGCTCTACTGATCGTGCTCTACTGGTGGTGCTCTACTGGTGATGCTCTACTGATCGTGCTCTACTGGTGGTGCTCTACTGGTGATGCTCTACTGATCGGGCTCTACTGGTG